>CM033641.1:20863962-21228041 GCA_019512145.1 Engystomops pustulosus
CCTTAGTCATGGACTAGTCCAATTCCAACGCCGTTTCGGACGCAGCCAGCAGCCTTAGTCATGACTAAGGATGCCTGCTGCGTCCGCAACGCGTTGAAATGAAACAATGTTTTTTCCTTTTTAACTGTAAAACAAACAAGATTTTACTGAGACTGAAGCCTGTTCCTGAAATATCTTGATCGGATGTCCTTGCACTTAGTTCTCTCATCGAGTTTATCCACAGCCTTCTCACCTCCGCAATGATTAAACTCTGCTCGAAATCTGCACAGTCACTCACAATGCACAATTCAAGAGCACAGCAGTGTAGGACACGCCCCCAGTGCACTTGGCGAAGCCATCCTGAATGTAAATCCATTTTTCACACGATCTGATCATAAAAAAAGTACCCACTTACCTGAAAATTAGTCCCCCCCGGGCCGACGTCTGTTATGTCCACCCACTGCAATCAATGTCATGGACGATACGGTATTCCCAGCATCCCACTGTTATCCCCCTGCTCACCGAAGTTTGCGCATTCATATCTCCTCTGGTCCCTGCGTAGAAAGGTAATAATTCACAACCGAGATTCTCATCCTAGAACTTCCCAAATATGTAACATTCATTGTAGGGAATGTATTCAATTTACAGACTCTGCATAAAATTATCATCCCAGGATATATGGGAAAGAAAGCACCGAACCTCCAAGATCCATAGAAATGTTACTCCAAATATGTGTATAAAGGAGAGGAATGCCACCGAACCCTAAATACTTCATTAGATAAACCCCTGACAAGACGCAGATTCTGCCATCATTGTACAGAGCTGCACTCCTCATCTGCGGCTAGTGAGTCACTGTGTACATACATGACATTACTTATCCTGTACTGATCCTGAGTTACATCCTGTATTATAACCACAGAGCTGCACTCACTATTCTGCTGCTGGTGCGTCACCTGTGTACATACATGACATTACTTATATCCTGACTGATCCCGGAGTTACATCCTGTATTTAACCACGATCTGCACTCACTATTCTCTGCTGCTGTGCAGTCACTGTGTACATACATGAATTACTTATCCTGATACTGATCCTGATTTACTCCTGTATTATACCCCAGAGCTGCACTCACTATCTGCTGCTGGTGCAGTCACTGTGTACATACATGACATTACTATCCTGTACTGATCCGAGAGTTACATCCTGTATTATAGCTCAGAGCTGCACTCACTATTCTGCTGCTGGTGCAGCACTGTGTACCATACATGACATTACTTATCCTGTACTGCTCCTGAGTACACCTTATTATACCCCAGAGCTGCACTCACTATTCTGCTGCTGGTCAGTCACTGTGTTCATACTGACATTCTTATCCGTGACTGATCCTAGTTACATCCTGTATTATACTCCAGAGCTGCACTCACTATTCTGCTGCTGGTGCAGTCACTGTGTACATACATGACATTACTTATCCTTACTGATCCTGAGTATCATCCTGATATATCTCCAGGATCTGCACTCACTATTCTGCTGCTGGTGCAGTCACTGTGTACAACATGACATTACTTATCCTGTACTGATCCTGGAGGTTACATCCTTAAATCTTTATTTGTATATAAAAGTAAAAAACATAACACAACCAAACATAATATACATATAATACAAAATATATACAATATCTTACCTGCTGGTCAGCCCCATTCAACCTAGCAAAATAATACTTAACATACACCAAAATGAATAAACAACATAACCACAACCCCCACCCAACCGATTATTACATCCTAACCAAACCAATACAAAACACAAGCCACACCCACAATAAACATAAATGACCATAAATACATAAACCACCCCGCACCCTCTAAACAAAACCACCCCACACCATTTATTATTTTTTTTTTTTTTTTTTTTTTTTTTTTTTTTTTTTTTTTTTTTTTTTTTTTTTTTTAATATTATAATAACAAACACAGAAACACATAACACTACACTAAACAAATCGCCTCACCCGCACCTCCCCTTCCCCCCAACCACTGGTCTAACGTCCAAAGTTTGCGTTAAGTAGTCCAGACCATGCCCAGGTCAGTTCATAAGTCCCACCACCATCACCCCCCTCCCACCTAACGCTATGCCCCAACACCCCCTATATACAATATATACAATATATATACAGTAATTACACATACATAAGACACAGAATACAAAAAAGTCTAACAACATCAATCCAACCACATAAAGCCCAGTTCGCCCCTGCCAAGGCCCAACTCACTACATGCCCCAGATACAAAACAAAAATCTACTGTGCGCATCAGCCAACACCAGGAGAGGAATGACACTACTGGGACACTAAAGGGAACCCCCTCCAAAGGAGAGAGGCCCTCCGCGTTGCCCAGACCTCTCATCTCCAGAGCGCCACCTAACAAGGTCACCCAGAATGTTCCTAACCACCTCATCCACCGGGGATTTTACCTGCGTCGAAACTAAGCAACGCGTGCGTTCCACGTGTGTACCGACTCACTAGACTGACTAGAATACGTGCATCGGTCCCGGCCACCCAGGCCTCTGAATGTCTCCATAGGCCCACTTCCGCATAGGAGAGACCGGCCACCCGTCCAATGGATGGAAGCGCCCACCGGTTGTACACCTCTGTGTAAAAGGGGCACTGAGCAGGAAGTTGGTCCATGCTCTCCAGCAGGCCACGCACTGCCTCCCGGGGACAACCCCTTTCCTCAGAGCTCCTACACTTCAATTGTCCCTCACACACAGCTTTCCATGAAGCAGCGCCAAGTCAAGCCCAAAACTTCAAGGGATCCTATGGAATTCATAAACTCAAACCCACCCCCATATCCCGATCTTGGGCAATCCCTGAGGCCAGGGGCTTCCTGAAATGGTGTCAACAGAACCCGTTTTGTCAAGGAAGTTCTTCGACAATGGAGTCCTGATCTCCCCACATTCCCAGACCTCCCAGCGCGAAATCACCTTCAGAACGGGTAGCGGTAAGCCGAAGATTGCCCATGACGTGTGTGGGCGAGCATCCTTCACTTGCCCTACCCTGTCTCCCTTCCTTGAGAAAGCCGTAAACCATCACCTGAGCAGTATATACCCAACGGAGGAGCCTCCTCTTTCCAGAGTGTTTGCGACATTGTCTTAAAAGAAGGTATTCCTGAGGAACACCACAGGTTGACCATACACAACCCTCCTGTCTACCTTCGTGCGGTAGTAACCTCCCTCTTGCTAAGGTTCACGCCTATTCCCGCCGCATATTTACGATGCTAAGAACAGACTGTACACCCTGGTCCAGAGGGGTTCTGGCCAACATGCACACACCGCCCCAGCAAAATCCAGTAACGGAGCAGGGTAAGTTTTAGAATCAGATTAACAACCTTTCGTCTGAAGGGTCAAGACCACCCTTCACGTGTACCCCGTTCTAGAGCGGCCCCGATACTTAAGCCCTGCCGTCCCAGTTTGCATGGGGTAATCCCTGGCCGACGAATTGGAATGCGCCAGAGACTTGGAGAGTCCTGCGGGCCCATGGAAGACGTGTCCGGGAGACATAAGCCTGGATTCCCTCCCTATCCCAGCCAGAGACTCTCACTCACATTATCCCGGTTGATCTTGGGACCCAGAAACCTCTGAGTAGCGATCTAACCCTCTGACATCACCCATTAGCCCGCCTCCCCTCCCTAGGACACGAAAAAGCTGTGACAATCACGTCATACGCTACCACCTCTAGAGTGGCTTACCGGTTGCCCTGCCCAGATCACATCCCGACTCCCACCAACGGCCCACGATTATCACCCTACCTAAGGAATGGGTCAATCGCGAATACGTATAAAAGTGGGTCACGAGGACAAACCCTTGGCGAACACCAGACCCGACCAAAGAACAGTAGCGGCCAATCCAACCCATTCAAAGCTGGAGCAACTGCATGCCCCTGCGTACAAAAACTTTAAGCCAATTGACAAACTCCCCAGGAGGCCATACCTCAGAAGGACAGTACCAGAGGTACTCGTGGCTCTAACCCGATGCAAACGCTTTTTGCCTGATCCCACAGGACAGCAAGTATCCCCCCCTCCTCCAGTTTACGCAGCCACGTCCCTGCTCCACCAGCCTCCCGCGACACAAAGCAACAGCACTAAATGTACTGCGGCCCTGGAACAGAGCAAATTGCTGGTCCCCGAAGGAGCTCGGGCGCAAACTTGCACCAGCGAATCTTATTAAACGCCAACCTGTTTAGCCAAAACCTTTCTGTCGTATTGAGAGCGCTATGGGCGCCAGTTCTCAATACGAGATCGGTCCTACCTTTTGACAGTGATGATCACGGAGCGACCATCCTCCATATGACTCTGCGGCAGAGCGACCCGAAGGAAAGAACACTCATTGAATACCTCAGTCAATGAGGGAACCAAGGCGCCTACAGGTCTTATAAAACTCAGATGTAACCATCCGGACCTCGCGCGATTTCTTGCAGGGCCGAGCCCTTCAATCGCCGCGCGCCAGACTTCCATCTTCACTGATCATCTCTGTCAAAACATCAAGAGAGGGGTCTACTCCTGCCTCAGGGACAGTTTTTTTTCTATCAGCCAGGAAATCGACATCACAGCTCCCGATCTAGTACCTTCGGACTAGCCCAGCAGGTGCATAGAAGGATTGGTAGCGACATCTCCAAATCCCTGGATTGGTACCTTTCAGGGATCCTACTGTACAACCAGTCCCGTGACAACCGTACCATTCACTTGACATCTTGACAGTTTCTGTAGAGGTAGCATGGAGCGATCGTAATTGTCTCCGTAATCCTCTCAAAAAACCAAAGATGCGTGTCTATCGTACTGAACCTCTTCAGTCCAATGATTCACTCTTTTGGCAGATGTCCTCAAGACTACCCCAGTCGAGAACGATGTATGCTCGAGTTATCTCCTCAGGCCCTGATACAGGCTGGCTTCCCACCTGTCCGGCTCCTGAGAGGCTCGGAGATGCTGGCGAGAGAAATCTCTCCACCACCTTTTCTTGAGCATCTCCCCCACTCTGACTTATGCTACAAAAGCCCAGCAATGCTACCCTGGCTCTGAGAAGTCCTCAAGGATTGTCTGATCTCCGCTTCCTTCCTCCCCAGGAAAGACGAGTGAGCTTCCAGTAGTCCTCGTCCATCCGGGGGTGCTCTCGTGAACATTTCAGAGAAAACAAAATTAACATGTGTCGTAGAACTCACATCAAACAACACGACACTCGCCTGAGAGAATGGCTTCCTCCTTATTAACATAAACCTGTCTATTCTAGACCTGCACTACCCCTATCAATAGGTGATAACCCCGCATGGCCTGGGGGTGTCCGGATGTGTGACATCCACAGCGATCGCTCACTAGCTATGCTCTTAAGTAGCGACGCTATCATAAGTCTAGCTTTGTCTCTGGGAAACCTCCCCTCCCCTATACCAGTGGGACTCGTCTGGACAGATGAAAGTCCCCTCCAAAGACCCCTAGGACTTGTAAAAGGTAGGGATCTTGATCCTCATAAAGAGACATTCCTGTCCACTGGACTGGCGGACCATAGTATTAATTAGGCGGAAGGTTCTTCTGTCCCTTCATGAGGAAACTCAGGCATCAGGCACCCTCCCATTCTTAGACTCAATAAACTCGTCTGTGCATATCTAAACCGGTGCGCGGTAAAAGGAACCCCACTCGCTATACGGCTTCAGCCGCAGAGAGACCAATAAGGAAGGCCCCGTCTCATTCCCTCTTAGCTTTAAACACGAGGACCGCCAAATCTGGCACCTGGTCTCTCATTAAAATAAAATTCGGGCTTCAAGACGCCCAAGAAAAAATAAAGAGCGCAAATCTAGCCGCATCAGACTTAATGCTGGCGAAATTAATGGCGCCAGCGGTCAACGGAAGTGGCTATGCCGCCATCATGAGTGCCATAGAGTTAGACGGCTTTCTGTTTTCCCATCTTAACCACACCAGCTCGCGTAAAATGAACACCCCCTTTTTTAGACATTATTGGTGCGTGTCCTCTCACCGCACTTACTGATGCTTCAGGGGCAGATCCAGACCTGCCCCCTCATCTCGGTCTCCAGTCCATGGCCAGTTCCCTCTCCTGAGACTCTGACTCCCACAGGGAGAGACCGGCCACCCCCCTGCAGCTACCCCACCTCTAGAGCCCTCACCCTCAGCCCCTCCGCGGCATCCAGAGCAGGGCTCCATCCATGGCCAGGAATACGAGTTAGAAAGTTATCGACCAGCGGGGGATTCGGCTCGCGTTGCCACCTTCCTCGGGGTACATTAGTACAGAGAGAGAAGATCTTACACCTTTAATATATAACCTCTTATTAACCCTTTTCTTTTATGTTGGTCGCACGACTTACGCTTTTCCTCTAAGCCACGCCCTATTTCCTCGTCCAACTCTCATAATAGGGAGAGTCTGAGGACGTGCGCACCTTCCTCTCTCTCGATTCCTCCTGCCATCCCCTCATCCAGTACAAGTCATACCCCTGAAGGGGCACGTCAGCGACATGTGTTGGTACTCCAGCGACAGCGCCAGAGTTGTGCCGCGCGAACCGATACCCCCCGCTCTCTCTACCTGTTTGACGCTTTCTAACTAGACGCCTTAGCACTGGACATGACGTCTTCTTATCCTGTCTTTCTTCTCTCTCCGGCCCCTCCATCCATTACGCCTCTAGCCCTAGTCCCTCCCGACAGTCCTCCCCCCAATTCATCTGGCTCATCCGCTGTGGCTGAGCCCGCATTAGCGAGAAGAGACAACGGCTTAGGAGTGACCGAGATCACCACACAGGTTACACTCTAATCTGCCCCTGATACAGTATGCAGCGAGATGGCCGACAACACCCTCCACACAGACGCACACTTCTGCCACTGCACTGTGACAGTTTGCTGACGAATTGTGTGGCGTCACGACACCTGTTGACACAGCTTTAGGCTGCCCCGCGGAGAAGATCAAGGATCCGATCCCTCCCCAGAGAAGCCCTGAGATGAAGACGGATTGTGAGGCGACTGTAGTTGCTGACACGCCTCAGTTTACCATGAAGTCCACTGCCCCTGCCACCATATACCAAACTCGTCTCGATTTTTCTCGGGTACGTACTCCCAGTAACCTCTCCATAACGATCTCATTCCAGGTATGATGTCAAAAGCAAGATATTGATTCGTTACTGCGTAAGACCTTATAGACAGTCACTTATCTTGAAGTTCGCACTGGCTGCACGGGACTGCTTGGCCCCAACGCAAGTTCCCGCATCGGTCCTCTTTGGTATCTCAGCTCAAGTTGGGACCAGAAGAGCTCAAGCCACCTCCGCATCCGAACAGCTAGACATCAAACTCCGAGATGTACCATATTCAAGATAGGATCAAGCAAAGATTCGTCACCGCCTTGGAAGTCCATCATTCAGCAGGCAGCTCATACTACTACCGACGTTGCCCGAGGGGGACACACATCATAGCCAACCCCACCGAAGAACGGACCACATTCTCAACGGTGACCACCAACCACGTTGACCCGTGTGTGGAGCGACCATGCGTGGTTTCTCCCTGCCTCTTTGCTCTCGGAGGCGACAGCCGTCTCTCTCTATCAAACGCCAAATCAACCTCCTGCCCCGCTACATTGAATCGTCCTTTCTACCCTTCTGTAAGTCCTTCAGAGGCGCCGTTGACCAAAAGAAGCCGCAGTCCCAGAGCCCAGAGCGAGGAATGGACCCCTACTCCCACGGCATCGACACTGGCATAGCTCTGTACGGGGGCGCAGCCACTGGTGAGCAACGGACCAACACTGCACCCAACCACAGCTTAACACTACTCCACCTGCATAAGTTTACACTCATGCCGCCGCCACTCACCCCCCGAGTACACATCCATCACCCCCACAAAGATGAAAGATTCTCCACTTCACCTCACACCCCCAGTCCACTCCATCACCTCCACCCCCATACTGGTAACGCCCGTTCTCCACCACGTAACACAATTACATTATCCATCCACACATAATACTGACTCCACTCACACTGAGCTGGCCAGCAACAACATCAGGACGATGACCACCTCACGCCTCATCTTCAAGCACAAGCGATGACGGGGATCCCCCCGCAGAGGCATCGCCCAGGGCGACCACAACTCTATGGTCCAACCTGTGCCTCCGCATCATCGGTGCCGAGTCAGATGGTTAATTTTACTTCTCCGTAGGCGCTTCGGTACACATTCGCCGATGTTCTTTAGCCGGTTCGTGAGCGCCCTGCATTCTCCATTTCCGTACGAGATTGAATCACATTATCCCGCCAACACCAACACAGAATACACCCTTTTGTCTGAGGGCGTCCGGAGCCCCTCTAGTCCTCATCGACCCCTCCACAATGACGACCGCCCCCCCATAACCAAGTGGATCAGCGTAGTGGCAACAATGCAAGCAGGGCGACCGAAGGTGAACCGGAGAGCTTCCACCAGTGCCCGGCTAATCCCCCCTCCCGACGACGGGGGAAGCGACGCACCAACAGCAACTGTATTTTGATGTTATCGCCACTGACGAGACCGACCCTGCACCTGTCCGGCTGCACGATGCCCGTACCCCTGCCCCCAACTGTTACACAACAACAGAGACGGAAGCCCATACGCCACTACAGAATGTCACACCTTACATCGTCCCTGCCCCTTTGCACCGGAGTCCACTGCATGAACTTCGGCGGAGCGGTTGTGGGTAAGCGAGGGTTACAGCTTGGGCTGTGCCTACCGCTGCGCTTTGCCCGAGGGGGGGGTACAGGGTAGGGCGGGATAAGATGAACGTACCCTCTCTTGCTGCTTTGAGGCCTGGTCTTCTTACTCTTGCCCTCGGCCTGCTCCTCCACACAGGATGTCCCTGCCGGAGTTCGTCACCAAACGAAAAGTTCTCAATCCCTCGCACGTTGGCGGACTCAGCAGCGGTATCTGTCCCCATGCACACTCGCCCTCCCTGGCTGCCGAGTGTCATGTCCCGATCCCCCGTAGCGCCAGTCGTTGCTCTACTACGGCTGGCTGTCCTGCATGGGGGCGGCTCACTGCACACGAGGCCTGCTGATTGCCTGCAGCCAGACACGGTATGCGGAACTGCTGCTAGCGATGTATCATTCATACATCCTCCTCGTCCCACTAGCGCTTGCAGGCTGCCACCCCTTCAGCCTTTGCCTCTATGGTATCAGCATTTCTCGAAAATCTCTCATCATTTAAAGTTTTTCTTTAATGGACCGCTGTGTATTACAATAATAATTTCTTCTCTTTCATCAGCTTATCAATGTCAGCTTTATTGTTTAGTTAATTTCACAATAAATTTTCGTTTTCTCTTTTTTTTGCGCTAGTGATGTCGCCCTGGCGCGCGGCACATCGCAGCTCCTCCGGCAGCCTCCTGATGGTTTTGTCGTCCTCTTCCTGTACTCACAAGGTGCTACTGGACCCGGCGAGCATAGGTCGGACAAAGACTCCCAGGCGCCCCTTGCACCACGCCCTAGCCTCGCCCCCCCAGGAGGGCCTCCCTGTGAGCTGCCGTCATGTCCAGAGCACCTAACCCACCTCTGCACCAATTATTGCTCCACAGCGGCATGTTCCCGCAATCGCGTCTTAGGTGTTGCGTTCACATTAGACTCATGGGGGGCGTGGAGTCACACTCCTGCGACCTTCCTGGTGGCCGTTCTCCCCCCTGAGGTCCTCCCATCTCGCGCTGCGCCAAGTTGCTGTCTCCTCTCACTGCTCCCCCGGCCGTCCTAGACCGGGACAGGAGCCTTGGGAGTCGAGCATCCTCGCCTCTCCCCAGGAACCCAACTACCTCCCGTGAGGACGCGAGTGAAGAGCAGGCCCTGCGGTAGGTAATGAGATCCTCCAGGATGCTCAAGGAGCACAAGCACAAGAGCTTCACACACAGACACACCCTCCTCTACGAGTGTGGACCGCCTCCAGAATAGCTGCCTCTCACTTCTGCTTTGGTGCAGTCACTGTGTAATACATGACATTAACTTATCCTGTCTGAATCCTGAGTTACATCATCTGCTATGTATAACTCCAGAGCTGCACTATCTATTCGTGCTGCTGGTGCAGTACACTGTGTTACATCAGTGACAGTATTATCCTGACTGATCCTTAGTTACACTCCTGCATTATACCCAGAGTCTGCATCACTATTGCCTGACCTGGTGTGCAGTCACTGGTACAATACATGACATTTACTTATCCTGGTATTGCTAGTTCACATGTACAATCCGTAATTATACCACCCGAAGCTGCCTCACTTTCTGACTGCTGGTGCAGCTCACTGTGACATACTGACATTACTTATACATGTACTGATCTAGTTACATCCTGTAATTATTACCCCAGAGCTGCCACTCACTTCTCTGATCTGATGGTGGTAGTCATGATACATACATGACATTACTTATACCTGGTATTGATCTGAAGGTTTAAATCCTGCTATTATATCCAGAGCTGCCACTCACATTCTGCTGCTGGTGCAGTCACTGTGTACAGTACATGATAATTACTTATCTGTACTGATCTAGAGTTACATCCTGTATTATATACCCCAGAGCTGCACACTCACTTCATTCTAGCTGCTGGTCAGTCACTGCTTGGTACATACAGGACAGATTAATTTATCTACTGATCCGCGAGTTACTCCGTGTAGATCTTTAATTTTATATACAAAGTAAAATACATAACAATCACACAAAACATAACATATCAATAATACAATCTCTACCTGCTAGGTCCAGCCACATTCACACCTATAAAAATCAAGTAACTATAAGATACACCGGGATATGAACACCAATTACCACAACCCCACCCAACCACAATACACAACCTAAACCAAACCAATAACACAATAGAAAGCCACACCCACAAATAAACATAAAATAGCACTAAATATACATAAACCCGACCCCCCCCACACCACTAATAACAAACCACCCCACCAGATCACAATCCACACCATATTTTTTTTTTTTTTTTTTTTTTTCCAATATATAATTCAAACAAATCAACATAACCGCACTAAACTAAATCCCTCGCCGCACCCTCCCTTCCCCCAACAACTGAGTACTAACGTCCAAAGTTTGGCGTTAAGTAGTCCAGACCATGCCCCAGGGTTCATAACGAGATCACAGTCACTTGTTGTAAATCCTCACCACCATCATCCCCCCTCCCAACCTAACACTAATCCAAAACCCCACTATATACAAGTATATACAGTATTACCAACATAACATAAAGAAAACAGAAATACACGAATAAAATCTCAATCATATCATCCAAACACACATAAACCCAGGTTCGCGACGCCTGCAAGCCCCTAATCACTACACATGCCTCAGATACAAACAAAAATTACAGTGGCAGCATCAAGCCCAACGACCCAGGAAGGAGATGACAGACCTAAGGGACACTAAGGAGAAACCCCCTCCATAGAGAGCGCAGGCCCGCCCCGTGCC
Source organism: Engystomops pustulosus (assembly GCA_019512145.1). Lineage (NCBI taxonomy): Eukaryota > Metazoa > Chordata > Amphibia > Anura > Leptodactylidae > Engystomops > Engystomops pustulosus. Next base: position 20,875,400 of record CM033641.1, read on the forward strand.
AGCCTCATACTCCAGGGATGAGCGCACCCTTCACCAGCAGTCACCCAGAATGTTCCTAACCTCCAAACCACGACGGCCGAGGGATTTAACGCTGACCTCGAATATAAAACCGTGCTTCACGTGTGGTACCGTGCTGAACCCTAGACCAACTAAATAACGTGCTCAGCCGTAGTCACCGGCCCCCAGGCCGCTAGAATGCTCCATAGAGGATCCCCACCCGCATAGGATCGAGCACGCTGCCAACCCGCAATGGATCTGAAGCGCCCACCTCGTTGTACCCTCTGTATTAAAGAGGCACTGTAAGCAGCGGAAGGGTCATGTCCCCATGCTCTCCAGAATGCAACCCCGCACCCTCGCCGGGGACAACCCCTTTCTCAAGCAGCTCCATACACCTTCAATTGTCCCTCCACCACACTATTCCATGGAGAGCAGCTGCAATCACGTTCCCAAACTTACAAGGCGGATCCGGATGATTCAATAAACTCAACCCACCCCAGATCCGACCTCGGGTCAATCCCTGAGGGCCAGAGGCTTCTGGAAATGGTTGTCAACAGAACCTCTGGTCAAGATTTTGCTTTTGCTCTTCCTCGACCTGTTCCTGATACTCCACATTCCCAGACCCACCGCGCGAATCACCATCAGAACCGGGGTAAGTAAGCCGGCAATGATGCCCTCATGCTGTGTACCTAAGATCCTTCACTTAGCCCTCTGTCTCCACATATCCTGGAGAAGAAAGGCCGCAACCTCTCCTGCAGATGTATAACCACGGAGGAGCCCCTCTCTTTACCAGAGCGTTTGCAACATTGATCTTAAGAAAGGTATCACTACGGACACCACAGAGAGTTGACCATACACAACCCTCCTTGTCTCCTCGGCTTAAGTAACCTCCTCTTGATAACGGTTCAGACCTATTCCCCATAACAAATGCTGGAGAACAACTGTACAACCCCGAGTCCAGCAGCGGTTGCCAGGCAACATGCACCACTACATGCCCAATAAATCTCAACGGGAGACATGCTGGTTTGATCAGATTAACCCTCTCTCTGAGGGCTCAAACAACCCTCCACTGGTCCACCCTCTGAGTGCGCGCCCAGATATTAAGCGCCCTGCCCAAGTTTTTGCACGGGGTAATCCCCCTCCAATCGATTGCGCGAGAACTGTTCGCAGCAGTCCCTGGGCGCTGAAGAGTGTCCAGGGGGAGATCAAAGCCTGGAGCCTCCACTCTCCCACCTAGAGACTCTCACACTTTATCCGGTTGATATTGAAACCCAGAAGCCTCTGAGTAAGCGTCAACCTCTGAATCACCGATTCGCCTTGTGCGCCTCCCCTCCGCGAGGACACGAACGGTGACATCATCGGCATAATCGCTACCTACTCTAAAGTGAGCTTCGGATGCTGCCCGATCCATACCCGACTCCACAACGAGCCCACGATCCACCCTCCCTAATGAATGGCGCGTCAATACGCGAAACGCACGTATAAAATGTGCGTAGGCGTCAGAGGCACAACCCTGGCGACACCAGACCCGACCTCAAAAGAGCGCCAATCAACCCGTTCACAAAGCGGAGAGGACACTCTCTGCCCCTGCACGTACAAAACCTTTAAGCCCAATGGACAACCCACCGACTAGGCCATACGATCTCGAAGGAACAGAACCAGATGGGACTACGTGTTAACCCCGAAATCAACGCTTTGCCTGATCCAGGACAGCCAAGTACCCCTTCCAGTTACCAGCCCTGCACTGCCCACTGCCTCCCGGACCACAAAGCACAGCACTAAATATGTACTGCGTCCTGGACAGGAGCAGGTGGACGTTCCCCCGAAAGGAGGGCGCCGGGCAAGAAACTGCCACCAGCCTATTAAAACCAGCACCTTGCGCAAAACCTTTCTGTCCGCATATTGATAAGCGCTATCGGGACGCCAGTTCTCAACAGAGATCGATCCTACCTTTACAGACATGATCAGGTGCTGACCCCTCATTGACTCGGCAGGCGCCCCGGAGGAAGACAACTCATGTGATACCTCATCACGAGGCGAACCATGACGGTCTTAAGCGTCTTATAAAAACTCGGATGATATAAGCCATCCGCGACACTGGCGATTTCTTGAGGGCGGAGCCTCCGATGATCGCCAGCAGGCTGCTTCCTCTTCCCTGATCACTTCGGCTCCAAAATCAAGGAGGGTCTACTCTCCCTGGCTTCAGGGAACAGTTTTCAGCACCAGGAAAGCACGACATCAAATCCCGATACTAGATCCTTCCTACCAAGAGGTGTGAAGTAAGAAGGATTGAGGCCTCTCCAGATACCCTGATCTGCGACCTTTTCAGGATTCCCGTACTGTCAACAAGTCCAACTAGACAACTTTAACCATCACGCGACATCTTGCAGTTTCTGTAGGTGTCGGGCGAGCGGTATTACCCGTAACTCCTCTCAAAAACCAAAAGATGGCGTGTCATCGTACTGACACCTCTTCAGCAAGGATTTCACTTGGAGATGTCCTCACGACTAACCTCCTAGTCGAGACGATATGCTCGAGTTTCCCTCCTCAGGGTCGCCGTGATAGCGGTCGGTACCTGTCACAGGCTCCTGAGGCTCGAGAGCTGGCGGGAAGAATCCTGGCACACCCTTTACTTGAGCATCTCCCACCACTCTGACTTACTGCATAACAAAGTGCCATCATGTACTGGCTCTGAAGAAATCCTCAAAGGATTGTCTGATCTCCGCCTTCTCTTCCAGGAGAGACGAATTTGAGTCCAGTAGCTCTTCCCATCCGGGGGGGGTTCTCGTACATTCAGAGAAAACAAAATTAGATACAGTGATCGAGAATTCCATCTCAACACGGACACGCTGAAGAAATGGCTTCCTCCTTTAAATAAAAACCGTCATTCTAGACCCAGCGCTACCCCTATATAGGTGACCCCCCCTGCGTGGCTGTGAGGTGGCCGGATGTGGACATCCACCAGGCGAGCCTCACTAGCTATGCTATAAGAGCGAGCTATCATAGGTCGCTTGTCTCTGGAACCTCCCCTATCCTGGGACCTCGTGACAGCATTTGAAGTCCCCTCCAAAGACACCTTCCAGACTTGTAAAGGTAGGGCTTGTCCTCATAAAGAGACACCTGTTCCTCTGTCCCCACTTTGGATCTGGGGACATAGATGTTAATTAGCCGAAGTTCTTGTCCCTTCATGGAGGACTCCATGATCAGGCACTCCCGTTTCTTAACTCAATAACTCGTCGGCATTTCATATACCGTGCGGAAAAGTACCGCCTACTCGCATAAACCGGCGTCGGCCGCAAGAGCCCAATAGGAAGGCCCGTTTTTGTCACGCTGCTGCGTTGGAAATCACTTGGTTCCATGACTAAGGACGCTGCATCCGAAACGCGTTGGAAATGACTTAGTTCCATGACTAAGGACGCTGCTGCGTTGGAAATCACTTGGTTCCATGACTAAGGACGCTGCATCCGAAACGCCTTATCCTGTATGATCCTGAGTTACATCTGTATTATACCAAGCGTGCACTCACTATTCTGCTGCTGGGGCAGTCACTGTGGTACATACATGACATTACTACCTGTACTGATCCTGAGGTACATCCTGTATATATTACCCCAGAGCTGCAATTCACTACTCTGCTGCTGGTTGCAGTCACTGTGTACATACATGCATTACTTATTGCCACTGATCCTGAGTTACATCCGTATTATACTCCAGAGCGCACTCATTATTTGCTGCTAGCGCAGTCCACTGTGTACATTACATGACATTACTTATATGTACTGATCCTGAGTTACATCCTCTATTATACCCCAGAGTCGCACTCACTATTCTGCTGCTGGTGCAGTGCTGTGATATACATGTCATTACTTATCCTGTTAATGATCCTGAGTACATCCTCATTATACCCTAGAGCTGCACTCACTATTCTGCTGCTGGTGCCAGTACTGTGTACATACATGACATTACTTATCCTGTTACGATCCTGAGTTACATCTGTATTTACCCCAGAGCTGCAGTCACTATTCTGTGGTGCGTATCATGTGTACATACAGACATTACTATCGTACTGATCCTGAGTTACATCTGTATTATACCCAGAGTGCACTCAATATTCTGCTGCTGGTGCAGTCACTGTGTACATACATGACATTACTTATCCTGTACTGATCCTGAGTTACATCTCTTATAACCCTAGAGCTGCACTCACTATTCTGCTGTGGTGCCAGTAATGTGTATACATGACATTACCTTATCCTGTACTGATGCCTGGTTAAATCCTGTATTATACCCAGAGCCTGCACTCACTATTGTGCTGCTGGTGCAGTCACTGTGTACATACATGACATTACTTATCCTGTACTGCATCCTGAGTTACATCCTGTATTATACTCCAGAGCTGCACTCACTATTCTGTGCTGGTGCAGTCACTGGTACATACATGACATATATCCTGTACTGATCCTGAGTACATCTGTATATACTCCAGAGCTGCACTCACTATTTGCTGCTGGTGCAGTCACTGTGTACATACATGACATTACTTATCCTGTACTGTACCTGAGTTACATCCTGTATTTATACCCAGAGCTGCACTCAAATTCTGCTGCTGGTGCAGTACTGTGGACTACATGACATTACTATCCTGTACTGATCCTGAGTTAATCCTGTATTATACCCCAGAGCTGCACTCACTTTCGCTGCTGGTGCAGTCACGGTGTACATACATGAAGTTTATCCTGTACTGATCCTGAGTTACATCCTGTATTATAACTCCAGAGCTGCACTCACTATTCTGGCTGGTGCAGTCACTGTGTACATACATGCATTAACTTATCCTGTTACTGATCCTGAGTGTACATCTGTATTTACCCCAGAGCTGCATCACTATTCTCTGGTGCAGTCACTGTGTACATACATGACATACTTATCCTGTACTGATCCGAGTTACATCTTGTATTATTACTCCCAGAGCTGCACTCAATATTCTGCTGATGGTGCCAATCACTGTGTACATACATGACATTACTGTATCTGTACTGACACTGAGTTACATCCTGTATTATACCCAGAGCTGCTCACTATTCTGTGCTGGTGCAGTCAATGTGTACCATACATGACATTACTATCCTGTACTGATCCGAGTTAATCCTTATTAACCCCAGAGCTGCAACTCACTATTCTGCTTGTGTGCAGTGCTGTATATAACATGACATACTTACCTGTACTGATCCTGATTACATCCTGTATTACTACCCTAGAGCTGCAACTCATTCTGCTGCTGGTGCAGTACTGTGTACATACATACATACTTATCCTGTACTGATCCTGATTACATCCGTATTATACCCCAGAGCTGCATCCACTATTCTGTGGTGCATCACTGTGTACATACATGACATTACTTATCCTGTACTGATCCTGAGTTACATCCTGATTATACCCCAGAGCTGCACTCACTATTCTGCTGTGGTGCACGTCACTGTGTACAACATGACATTACTATCCGTACGATCCTGAGTTACATCTCTATTATACCCAGAGCTGCATCACTTTCTGCTGCTGGTGCAGTAACTGTGACAGACATGACATTACTTATCCTGTACTGACCTGAGTTACACTGTATTATACCCAGAGCTGCCCTCATATTTGCTGCTGGTGCAGTCATGTGTACAACATGACATTACTTATCGTACTGATCCTGAGTTAATCCTGTATTATTACTACCAGAGCTGCACTCACATTCTGGCTGCGTTGCAGCACTGTGTACATACATGACATTACTTATCCTGGTACTGATCCTGAGTTACCTGTATTATATCCAGAGCTGCACTCACTATTCTGCTGCTGTGCAGTCACTGTGTACATACATGACATTACTTATCCTGTACTGATCCTGAGTTACATCCTGTATATACCCCAGAGCGCACTCACTATCTGTGTGGTGCAGTCACTGTGTACATACATGACATTACTATCCGTACTGATCCTGAGTTACATCCGTATTATACTCCAGAGCTGCACTCACTATTCTGCTGTGGTTGCAGTCACTGTGTACATACATGCATACTTATCCTGTAATGATCCTGAGTTACATCGTATTATACTCCAGAGCTGCCACTCACTATTCTCGCTGGGCAGTGCACTGTGTACATACATGACATTACTTATCCTGTACTGATCACGAGTTACATCTTGATTATTACCCCAGAGCTGCACTCACTATTCTGCTGCTGGTGCAATCACTGTGACATACATGACATTACTTTCCTGTTATGATCACTGAGTTACATCTGTATTATACCCCAGAGCTGCACTCACTATTCTGTGCTGGTGCAGTCACTGTGTAAATACATGAATTACTATTCTGTACTGATCCTGAGTTACATCCTATTATACCCCAGAGCTGCACTCACTATTCTGCTGCTGGTGCAGTTGCTGTTATATACATGACATTACTTATCCTGTACTGATCCTGGTTACATCGTCTATTATACCCCGAGCTGCGCTCACTATTCTGCTGTGTGCAGTCACTGGTACATACATGACATTACTTTCCTGTACTGATCCTGAGTTACATCTGTATATTCCAGGCTGCACTCACTATTCTGCTGCTGGGCAGTCGATGTGTATATACATGGACATTGACTTATCCTGTACTGATCCGGAGTTACATCCTCTATTATACTCCAGAGCGCACTCAAATTCTGCTGCTGGTGCAGTCACTGTGTACATACATGACATTACTTATCCTGACTGATCCGAGTTACATCATGCTATTATACCCCAGAGCTGCGCTCACTTTTGCTGCTGGTGCAGTCACTGGTACATACATGGACATTACTTATCCTGTACTGATCCTGAGTTACATCTGTATTATACCCCAGAGCTGCACTCACTATTCTGCTGCTGTGGCAGTCCTGTGTACTACATGACATTACTTACCTGTGACTGAATCTGAGTTACATCCTGTATTATATAACCCAGAGCTGCACCACTATCTCTGCTGCTGCGTTGCAGTCAACTGATGTACATACATGACATTACTTATCTGTTACTGATCCTGAGTTACACATTGTATATACTCCAGAGCTTGCACTCACTATTCTGACTGCTGGTGCAGTCATGTGTACAACATGAATTACTTATCCTGTACTGATCCGAGTTACATCCTGTTATACCCAGAGCTGCACTCACTATTCTGCGTGGTGCAGTCACTGTGGTAACATACATGACATTACGTACCTGTACTGATCCTGAGTTACACCGTATTATACCCCAGAGCTGCACTCACATCTGCTGTGGTGCAGTCACTGTGTACATACTGACATTACTATCCGTACTATCCTGAGTTACATCCTGTATATACCCAGAGCTGCACTCAATATTCTGCTGCTGGTGCAGTCAGTGTTACATACATGACATACTATCCCTTATGATCCTGAGTACATCTGCGTATTTATATACCCCAGAGCTGCACTCATACTGCTGCTGGTGCAGTCACTGTGTACATACATGCCAGTACTTATCCTGTACCTGATCCTGAGTTAACTCTGTATTATACTCCAGAGCTTGCACACAATTATTCTGCTGCTAGTGCAGTCATGTGTACATACATGACATTACTTATCCTGTACGATCCTGAGTTACATCCGTGTATTATACCCAGAGCTGCAGTCACTATTCTGCTGGTGCAGTCACTGTGTACATACATGACATTACTATCCTGTACTGATCTGAGTTACATCCTGATTATACCCCAGAGCTGCACTAACTATTCTGCTGCTGGTGCAGTCACGTTACAAATGACATACTTATCCTGTACTGATCCTGAGTTACACCCGTATTATACCCGAGATCTGCATCACTATTGTGCGTGGGGCATCACTGTGGAAAATACATGACACCTTATCCTGTACTGATCCTGAGTTACATCCTGTATTATACCCCAGAGCTGCACTCACTATTCTGCTGCTGGTGCAGTCACTGTGTACATACATGACATTACTTATCCTGTACTGATCCTGAGTTACATCCTGTGTTATACTCCAGAGCTGCACTCACTATTCTGCTGGTGCAGTCACTGTGTACATACATGACATTACTTACCCTGTACTGATCCTGAGTTACATCCTCTATTATACCCAGCCAAATGTCTGTTTTAAAACAAACTTCTGAGGTTTTTCTTAAGAAAACTGAGCATTTGCTAAACCAGACAAGTTAGGAGAAGCGAGAGAAAGAAGGGGCCACTTACTCTTTTTGTGGATGGGATTCTCAGACAATCTTCTTCTACGAGGAATCCGCAGCGATCGCCGACCTCCAGGACAAAGTCCAGGTATTCTCTGTACTGAGTCTTTTTACTGGATTTCCTGTTGAATTTCCCGAAGAAGCTGAAGAAGCAGCAGGGCAAGACAAAGAAGCGACAAGAATACGATGACCTGGAAGAGAGACACTTGTTGAGGCTAATACACAAACAGGCGTCCTGGCCACTTACATGAACTACTCGAGTGGCCTCTGTATTGTTACTGCAGCTAATGGGTTTTAGGCAGGAGAAGAGTTTCAAGAGCTTTTCAATTTTCTTCCCAAACTTGAGTCAAAAACAAGAGATTTAGTTCTTATTACCGGGGGAGAAAGCAGATCTGCTAGAAAAATAGTTATTAGACAGTCCTACCCTGGTCTTATTGCTTTTTACCTTGCACAGCGGTGCCCCAGCAGGACGGCAGAGGTACTGCAGTGCAGAGGAAAACTAAAGGGACTGTATCCCCTTGATTCCTAGGGTGGGTGGCTACCCAAAAGATCAGACCTTCACCAAACAAAGTGATGTCATTACTCATTGATCCAAGCTCCTCCCATTCTGTCTTGATTGGCTCCCCTGGACGCGAAAGGTTGCAGTGGACTTTACAGACACACCCACTGTGCACCTAAATGCTAATTTGCATATAGGTAAAAATAAGATTTTTCTCTATTCAGACCACTCAGCCTCTAAAACCCTACAGAATTTGTACTGCCTTGTCTGTAAAGACCTTAGCGAAGAGGTTATTATCCCTTTACGGTGAAGGCTACAATTTTTTTATTTTTTTTTTAGAATCTTTCCTAAATTTTGTTTTTAGTGCTCCCTCCTTCCAAAAAAAAAAAAAAAAAGTAACAAAAAGCAATGACAAAAAAAGATGTGCCTCAAAATAGTAGCAATTAAAATAGTGTCTTATCCCATAGAAACCAAGCCCTAACAATACTCTTTTTAAAGAAAAATTAAAAAGTTAAAACACAAACGTGTTTATTTCACCCCCTTTAAAGTAATTCTACCATACAGATGCAGTGCTTATAGATGCTCCTGCATGCTGGGGTGTGCCTGCTGAAAAGGATCCATTCTTCTTTTTGCTTCTAGTAGTTTAGTTTTTTTATTATAAAAACCCATCTTTCAAAAAAATATGCAAATGAGCATCAGGGGCTCATTCGTATAACTCTAAAAGACGGGTTTTCTCAAAAACTAAGAAGCAAAAGGAAGCTTGGATTCTGTTTCGGGAGGCAGCATGTAAGTGTGCTTGGTGTAGAAGCACCGCGTCCAGAAGCCATTGAAAAATAAAACTCTTAGTGTAAAAAACAAGCCCCCTCCATAGGCCTAAGATAGATGGAAAAATATAAAGTAAGTTATGTGTCCAAAATAACTGCACCGCATACATAGAGAAGACGGATCATTTAACATTACCTAGCAGCGATTACAGGAAGCCATGGGGTCAGCTCGTCCGAATGATTCCCGATGATCCAATCCGTGTGCGGGAATAAGGAATTATCACTTGGAGTAATGGCAGATTCCTGGGGGAGAAAGATAATTGATATTATATACAGTGTGCAGTTAAAGGGGGTATTCTCATTACAGCAAATTAATGTTATTGTTTGTATAATTAAAAGTTATCCAATTTTCCAATATATTTTCTGAATTAATTCCTCGTGGCTTTCTAGATCTCTGCTTGCTGCCCTTCTATGTTTACTTCCAGTGGATAGAAATCTGACCATGGTCACACAGGTGCACGGCTCGTTATATCACACAGCTCTGATTACTCTGTGATACTAACGAGCCGTGCACCTGTGTGACCATGGGCAGATTTCTGTCCATTGGAAGTAAACATAGAAGATTGTTGGAATGACAGCAAGCAGAGATCTAGAAAACCATGAACAATTGATATAGAAAATATATTGGAAAATCGTATGACTTTTCATTAAACAAACAATAACATTAATTTGCTGAAATGGGAATATCCCTTTAAGAAAATGCAGAAACCTATACACCAATCAGAGATGTATCAATAAAAATCTACCAAGCACAGCGCCATATATTATATAGTGGCCACGCTTGGTATTGCAGCTCAGTCACGTTGACCTGAACGGCGCGGAGCTGCAAACAGGACATGTAAAGGGTGGATTTTCCAGTAGAATCAGAATGGAGGGGCGAGAGGGGAACAGTGATCTGTCTACACATATCAGCAAGCGCTCCAGATCTCCTCCGAAATCGCTCTGATCTCTGTATAATCATAGACTCTCAATCATGTGGAATGGTGGAAAACACACAAACAGAGGAAAAAAATATCATAGTGGTGTCATTGCCCTTTAAGGCAGGTTACCATATAATAATACCTCGTATACGAAGAGGTAAATATAATTGATTTAATTGCCTTCACTGGAGACGCGTGTTATTTGCTGAATAAATGAGGCGAAGGTAAATTAAAGGAGAAAAGAAACAACAACAAAAAAAAAAAAATCTAAATTCCCTTTAAGCCATAAGCAGCTAAGACTTGTCCTGTATAAATATCACATTGTGCGCCTCTCAGCGTGCGGCTAAATGTCACCAGCGATGGCACAGAGCGCGCGGCGCTTACCTCCAGAATAGTCCGTGACCCGTACATATCCCAGATCCTCCTCCTGCGGACATCAATGCCTCGACCTGGGTGCTAAAATCATATGTATAAGTGTATAAATACAATAGAAAATGGCTGAAATATGTAATTATCTGTATGATTTTTACAAGATTAAAGGGGCTTTCCAGTGTATGGATATTGATCACATATCTATGGGGGGGTGGATCACCAATATCAGATCAGTGGGAATTTAAAGGGATTGACCAGAGATTGAAAAACATGACTGCTATACAGGCGGTCCTCTACTTAAGGACACCCGACTTACAGACAACCCATAGTTACAGACAGACCCCTCTGACCTCTGGTAAAGCTCTCTGAATGCTTTACTATAGTCCCAGACTGCAATGATCAGCTGTAAGGTGTCTGTAATGAAGCTTTATTGAAAATCCTTGGTCCCATTACAGCAAAAAATGTTTAAACTCCAATTGTCACTGGGGCCAAATTTTTTTTGTCTGGATCTACAATTATAAAATATACAGTTTCGACTTACATACAAATTCAACTAAAGAACAAACCTCCGGACCCTATCTTGTATGTAACCTGGGGACCGCCTGTATTCATAAAACAGCGCCACACCTGGCTATGGTGTGTGCCGGTATTGCAGCTCAGCTGTATAGAGATGAATGGAGCGTAGCTGCAATCCCCTCACACACCATGGTCAGGGGAGGCGCTGTTTTTGGATGAAAGCTGCCACGTTTCTCAACCCCTGGACAACCCCTTTAATGGACCTCGGGATCAGCTCATACTAGCTGCTTCTTGCATTGAAATTACAACATAGTGAACAGAGCAGGAGGAAAGGCTATTATACTGCAACTACCAGGACAAAGACAACATCACGATCATTCTGGATCCATTCTCATACCAGCGCTGGTTCTGATTGTCCGATTACACTGATTTAAGGATAGGTCACCATGGAAATGTTCTATAAAGCTCAGTTGTCTTTTCTGCACATCTGAAATCCTTCATAATCCTTCAAAAATAAGATGAGAGGAGTCACTTTTTGCCTGAAAGGAGTCACTTTTAGAGGCTGGAGTGGGAAAGTCTCCACAGACTTGCCTCTCTTGGACGCTCAGGAGCGTTGCTTTCAGTGTCACTTTTTTTCAGAGTCACTTATAGAGGCTGGAGAGGGAGTGTCACTTCAGACTACCCGGTCTTCAGTTCTCTAGCGCCTACAAAACATGCTGGTGTCATATTAAAGATAATTCTCATCTTTCATTCCGCATCAGATTTTTGATTCGCTTTTCAACAGAACCAGAGATACAAACCTTTGAAGAAATATTCATGAAATGGGTCTTAATGTGCAGGTCAAATTTCCCTGTCTTATTTCTGTCTGCATCTCTGGTTCTGCAGCTCACAGAACCACAAACCCAATATGATCTGAAAGAGGAGATTCCTAGCTTTTGTATGACACCTACAGAAATGCTCTAGATACTATAGAACTCAAGACGTGGCAACAAAATTGACACTCCCACTCCAGCCTCTAAAAGTGACTTATCTCAGGCAAAAAATGACTCTTCTCTGCTTTTTATACCCTACCTAAGAGAAGGTGTTTTTTGTGGTAAAGTCAGATGACTGTTCCCCTTTCATGGGGATTGTGCTTCAGATAACAGCACCCAACCACCCTAAGAGCGGCTTGACAGGGATTTATGTAAAATAGTTTATGTAAAAAATACATATATTTACTCCTTCATTGCTTAATATATGAACCAGCAGTCCATTGCCACACCCCAGGTCTACAAACGATTGCTTCTCCTCCAGCTGCTTTTGTGATCGCTCTTCCTCCCAAAGAACCTAAAAGCAAAGAGAACACCAAACCAATGAACAAAATATATTAATAATAATCTGTCATCTAAATTCATGATGGATCGAGGTAAGGCACCCGTAACCGACCTCCCCAAAAAGGCACAATACCTCCCTCCCACATTAAAGGGGTCGGCCACTCTTTTACATAAGTTGCCAAATGTGGTTTAACAGTCTTGTGGATACTACCTGAATGTTCATCAAATGATTCAGCATTCCAGTACTTATTGTGCTGTATGCAGATCCTCTGTGATTCTTTGTTTACATGTCTGAGCTCTGCTGAGTAGGAGGAGCTGTAGCAGGAGAGTTATGACTCATCTTGCTCCCTTCCCCTGCTATGCTCTTCCTGTTTCCATCAGAGAGGACAGACTGTATATATGCAGAGGGCGGCAGGTGAGAACAGGGAAAGGCTGAAGCTCTCAAAAGAGGAAAAGACACAGGTACAAATACAAGCAGAGCTATGTCTAATGGAAGAGGTTTATTGAAAAGGGGCCAACCCCTTTAAATTTTTTTTATCACCTAGTGGGAGGTATTTTTTTAAACTCAGTCTACAGTAAGCTTCTCAGCTCCCCCTAGTGGTGGCTATAGGTAACCAGTATTTGTATCTGTAAATCTGTATATATACAGAGGAGTTGGAGCTTTGTAGCAGGAGGAAAAAAATAAATATTTCTGACAGACGTAAAAATACATAAAGAAATTACTCAGTGATGTGGTTTGTGCCAATATATGACACCATGATAAAACAGCAGATAAATTATTGTGGTAAATCAATAGATCTCTTGTTACATTTCCCCAGAGCTCAGCCTGGATTCCTGTAAAACTACTTTAAGACTTGGCTGCAAATTCAAAACTCATTTTTTATTGTCCTCTGCAAAACGCATTTTCCCTCATATACTGTACATACTCTATACAGATCTCCATACAGGTGTATGCAATCCGTATGATTACTATTAGAGACTTACTAAGAGGTAGGTTGCGATGGCCACGTCTTCATACACAAACTTTTCAGGATCGGTGACTTCAGGCCAGACCTGGGGGTGAAGGAAAGTGCAATTACTACACCGATTCATTACTGTACAACTGGAGACAACCACTATGGCCGCTCCTGCCACTTCTACAGAGGTCCTCACCCACCACAACGTCAGCTGAGGAAACTACAACCCCCAGCGTGTACACCAGAGCTGATGTTTTTGGAATTTCCATAAAATGATTGGGATCCTGGACAGAATCTGCCTCCTTCAACTTCAACAGATGTCAAACACACAGAAAGACAGTGTAGTCCAGGGTCCCAGGGAGCGATGCCCCTCCCCCAGTGAGCGATGCCCCTCCCCCAGTGAGCGATGCCCCTCCCCCAGGGTCCCAGGGAGTGATGCCCCTCCCCCAGGGTCCCGTGTGTCCTGTGACACCCCCTATAACTCTCAGACACAGTACTAAAATATTGAAGCAACACCAGAAGCCGCTCCCATTTCTGCAGGTTCCAACATCCTCAAAATTTGCAGTTGTACTGACATGTACAACAGTGGCTCTACTCCTTCCCTGACAAGCAGGGCAAGAAGCTATTTCTATGGCTGCAACTGAAGTGACCAGAGAGAGTGACTGGCGTGTGCGTCCGTGGTCGTGGACAGCATATTACTATTGGACTTTTTGGTGCCGTAGTAGTTTGTTAATATCATACTATTTACTAAATTGTTTTGGATTTTGATGTATGAAATGAATATGATATCTATATGGAGCGACAGTCACCTATTAGTTAATGTTATCACTAGATTTGGACTGGTCCAATATCAATATTTATTAAAAGCTGGGTTATTCCTAGATATGGAAAGGAGAGGATTTTGTATAAAAACTGAAAAAAAAGGCCACAATAACTTCTACTTAACCTTAACGGAGATGTTTGTCCATCACTTCCGGCCATATCCGTAAAAGGGAACATGTCACCATGGTAACAGGTTCCCTTTAATGTCTCACCAGGACCTGAGCACCACTTCAATTTATTTCTTATGGAGCCCCAGGAAAGTGAGCCAGAAGCCGCTGCCTCTATGGCCTCTACACCAGTGATGGCAAACCTTTGAGCTTGGTGTGTGCAAATTCGCCAAAAAACCGGCATAACTGGGTAGTGTGTCACCTTGACAAAAAAACATAATTTTGTGATATTAGTTTAAATAACAAATTGTTACTATTTAACTTCTAGGTACTTTAACCGTAGGTTGCCTGATTGATTCCTACCATATACTGCCCATACTACAGTTGGCAGTATATGGGGATTTGCCACATCCATCTATTACTAGTGCAAATCGCACATGTAATTAGATCGGATATACAATCAGACAAGTTGGAAATGCTTAGTAACCGTGAACTTCAGTCATGAAAGTGCACAGGTTATAGCGAGGGCACAGGCACCCCTGTCTGCATCTCCCTCATGCCTCTTGGCATGGAGAAGGATTGTGAGTGGAGCAAAATAATGCAATGTCTGGCGATTTGCAAGGCGTTGCGATTTTTCAGGGCTTGTACATCAAAAAACTGACGCACAAGCCCTGATGACTGTCTTCTATCATACAGTGGCACTGAACTTACTCACTGTATGATGTGAGTGCAGGTTGTCCTCCCTTGCCCCTGCTGTGTGAGATGCGTCAGTGTAGAGGTGGCTCCTGCTGGGCATCACACAAGCGTAGCGATGTGGCCTCGACGTGTTGCCATCCTACCCCCACCACACTATCAGGAGCTGAGAGGAGCCTCCTGGGTGTATGGCCGGGTAACCTCTCCTGCTGTGCCCTGTGCTGATACCTGTGCTGACTGGAGACACTAGGCACAGCTCACAGATGGGAGGGGCCTGCCCGGGAGGAGGAGGAGGAGGGGGGTTGTGGAAGCTCAGTGCAAACTCTCAGCCTCCCGGCTACTGCACCTGGTCATGTAGGATGAAACAACTCCAGGCAGCCGTGTGTCAGTGAAAATGGCTACGCGTGTCATAGGTTAGCCATCACTGCCCTACACTTCTGCCTATTACAAAGAATCCTGCAGAGATATTCCCACAAAAATACCATGCATCCGCTCCCCCAGGACTGCCTCAGTAATGCCGCGCCACCAGGACTGCACAGTAATGGCCGCGCCCCAGGACGCCTCAGTAATGGCCGCGCCCCAGGCGCTCAGTAATGGCCGCGCCCCAGACTGCTCAGTAATGGCCGCGCCCCCAGGACTGCATCAGTAATGCCCGGCCCCCCCAGGACTGCTCAGGAATGGCGCGCCCCCAGGACTGCCTCAGGATTGGCCGCGCCCCCAGGACTGCCTCAGTAATGCGCGCGCCCCCAGGACTGCCTCAGTAATGGCCGCGCCCCCAGGACTGCCTCAGTAATGGCCGCGCCCCCAGGACTGCCTCAGTAATGGCCGCGCCCCCAGGACTGCCTCAGTAATGGCCGCGCCCCCAGGACTGCCTCAGTAATGGCCGCGCCCCCAGGACTGCCTCAGTAATGCCGCGCCCAGGACTGCCAGTGAAAGGCCGCGCCCCAGGACTGCCTCAGTAATGGCCGCGCCCCCAGGACTGCCTCAGTAATGCCGCGCCCCGACTGCTCAGTAATGGCCGCGCCCCAGGACTGCCTCAGTAATGGCCGCAGCCCAGGACTGCCTCAGTAATGGCCGCGCCCCCAGGACTGCATCAGTTAATGCCGCGCCCCAGGACTGCCTCCGTAGGCCGCGCCCCCAGACTGCCTCAGTAATGGCCGCCCCCGAGGGAATGGCCTCAGTAATGGCCGCGCCCCCAGGACTGCCTCAGTAATGGCCGCGTACCCCACGGACTGCCCAGTAATGGCGCGCCCCAGGACTGCCTCAGTAATGGCCGGCCTCAGGAGCCTCAGTATGCCGCAGCTGCGGAGCTGCTCAGTAATGGCCGCGCCTCCAGGAATGCTCAAATGCCGCGCCTCCAGGACGCCTCAGTAATGGCCGCGACTCCAGACGCCTCAGTAATGGCCGCGCCTCCAGGACGGCCTCAGTAATGGCCGCGCCTCCAGGACGGCCTCAGTAATGGCCGCGCCTCCAGGACGGCCTCAGTAATGGCCGCGCCTCCAGGACGGCCTCAGTAATGGCCGCGCCTCCAGGACGGCCCAGTAATGGCCGCGCCTCAGGACGGCCTCAGTAATGAGCCGGCCTCCAGGACGGCCTCAGTAATGGCCGCCGACCTCCAGGACGGCCTCAGTAATGCCGCGCCTCCAGGACGCCTCAGTAATGGCGCGCCTCCAGGCGGCCTCAGGTGCCGCATCCTCCAGGACGGCCTCAGTAACGCCTCGCCGGCCTCCAGGACGCCTGAGTAATCACGCGCCATCCAGGACGGCCTAGTAATGGCGAGCCTCCGGACGGCCTCAGTAATGGCCGCGCCTCACAAGGACGGCCTCAGTAATGGCCGCGCTCCAGGAAGGCCCTTCAAGTAAATGCCGAGCCTCCAGACGGCCTCAGTAATGGCCGCGCCTCCGGACGCCTCAGGATAGACGCGCCTCCAGAGACGGCTCAGTAATAGCCGCCGCTCCAGGGACGGACCTCGTAATAGCCCGCGCCTCCAGGACGGCTCAGTAATAGCCGCGCCTCCAGGACGGCCTCAGTAATAGCTGCGCCTCCGGACGGCCTCAGAACGGCGCCGCCTCCAGGACGGCCTCCACCCCCCCCCTGTAACGGCCGCGCCTCAGGAGCCCGAGTAACAGCTGCGGCCTCCAGGAGCCTCTGAGTACCAGCTGCGCCTCCGGAACATGAGGAACAAGCTGCGCCTCAGGAACCGGAGTACAGCTGCGCTCCAGGACCCTGGTAACAGCTGCCATCAGGAACCCTGAGTAACAGCTGCGCCTCCAGGAACCCTGAGTAACAGCTGCGCCTCCAGGAACCCTGAGTAACAGCTGCGCCTCCAGGAACCCTGAGTAACAGCTGCGCCTCCAGCTGTAAGCGAGTATAAACTGTATGAGCCGCAGTATATAATTTGTGGGGCAGGAGAAATAATCCAGGGTAAAATGATGAGAGAACATGAACAAGCGCGGGGGCAGAGGGGGGAATATGTAATCTGTACTCTATTGTTCTAATAGGCGCGGGGCGGTGATGGATGAGCGCGCGGATGGGTGGATTGGATACCTTCACCATATTTGTACTTCTCTTCAGGCTTGGTACGCTTGTATATTGATCCACAGCGATGAGCGATAGGGTGATCTTAAAGTCGCCTTTTGTCCTCCGTGGACCACTTTGCCAGGCGAGTAGAGCAGTCATTTGTCATCCAGGAGATTTCGGGTATATAACACCATCCGATTCCCAGCTTTGCGTATACTGTGTGCAGAGAGAGTGACCTGGAGAAAAAAAAAAAAGGGAGAATTTATTTCTGAAAAACCTGATAGTCCGAAAAGCTCTACTAGTATTAAACGTGAACCTCCAGGACTGCCTCAGCAAGGGCCGCGCCTCCAGGACTGCCTCAGTAGTGGCCGCGCCTCCAGGACTGCCTCAGTAGTGGCCGCGCCTCCAGGACTGCCTCAGTAATGGCCGCGCCTCCAGGACTGCCTCAGTAATGGCCGCGCCTACAGGAGGCCTCAGTAATGGCCGCGCCTCCAGCAGTGAGCGAGTAAAAACTTTATGAGCCGCAGTATATAATTTGTGGGGCCGGAGAAATAATCCAGGGTAAATGATGAGAGAAGCGGCGGGGGCAGGAGGGGGGACTATTTATCTGTACTATATTGTTCTAATAGGCGCGGGGCGGTGATGGATGAGCGCGGCGGATACCTTCACCATATCTTTGTACTTCTCCTTCAGGCTCTGGTACAGCTTGCTATATTTATCCACAGCGATGAGCGATAGGGTGCTCTTAAAGTCGCTCTTCTTGTCCTCCGTGGACCACTTTGCCAGGCGAGAGAGCAGCTCATTTGTCATCCAGGAGATTTTCGGGTATATAACGCCATCCGATTCCCAGCTTTCTGCGTATACTGTGTGCAGAGAGAGTGACCTGGAAAAAAAGGGAGAATTTTAATTCTGAAAAACCTGATTAGTCCGAAAAGCTCTACTATTATTTAAACGTGAAAACACACTTATTTTCATAACTTAAAGGGGTTGACCACTTTACCTCATGTGTTCTGTAATGTGTGTGTTATACACACGGCGAGCACACGTCCTGGTAACTGCCACCAGGAGCTTTGCCAGTGGCAGTGAAAGAGTTAACACCCACAATCAGTATCGGAACGCAACACGGAGAGGGCCGAATACTTCTCTACACCCTATCAGTACCCTTGTACTATACACGTATACAGGGGCATAATGACAGCGGTAGCAGCCATTGCAACTGCTATGGGGCCCACAGTGTCATGGGCCCCGGTATCAAACTTTACACACTAAAGAATGGAGGATGTGTGCCATACATCTTCCACAGTACACAGCACGAATCGGCAGCAGGGTGAGGACACTCAGTGCAAAACCTGGTATATAAATGCATATTTCACAGTCCTGCTGCTACTAAAAATACACACAATGCATATACAGAGCTCCAGGGACAACACCTAACATTGCCTGCAGCTCTGTATGGTCTAACCTGCTATTGGAATTCAGAAAGGTAAAACAACAAATTACTCAGCGCCCCTGTAAATAACGGGGGACATACAGGGAATTATAGATGGTGGCGTTGTCGCTACATATTGCCGTCTACAGAGAACAAAGAGAAAAGAGAAAAAAAATACAATGTGAGCGCCGGAACGGAAGAACACGGAGATTTCATTTACATTTTAACAAATCGAAGAAAAACCTGATTAGAGAAGAGTGCAAACGAATGCGGGAGATAAATTTCCCAATGTATCATCCTGGCAGCGAGGAACAAAGCTCCGAAATCTGCGGAGGGATGATGGTGAGGGCTAGCCTGCACAATGGCTATAGGGGACATCCCATTCCCACATATAGAAAAAAAACTCATTTTTAACATTTTTTTCTCCATGTAATCAGTGCTATTCCAAAATCACTAAGCAACAATACATATTGTCCCTGATACAGCCAGGAGTGGGGGGCACTGCAGCTCCATTCTATTCATTTCACTGCAGTACCAGACACAACCTGCGGAGAAGAATGGCGCTGTTTCCGTGTTTTTCTAATCTTAGTGGTCTGGGATTAGGAAAAAAAATTCACACAGTAAAAGATCTAGGACTGCGTCACCTTCCCAATTTCCCTGCTCAGCAGCGCTCCAACCACCCGGCCGCGCAGAGATTACTTGCACCTCACAGACCGTAAGCTCTTGCGAGCAAGAACCCTCAAAACTGCTTACTAAAGTAAGCCGCTCCTAGTGCTTAAACAAACGCCACAGTGTTAGAAGGATAGCGTTACCGGAAGCCTCCGATAACTCTATCTAACACTGCGGCGGAGTACAATGTAAACGCCGGACCCCTCGCAGAGCGGTCCAATGTATTCATGAGGGGGGCGGTCCGAGGCGCTGCCTCTTCCCCGGACCGCCCCGCTCGCTCCATAGGCCAATGGTGACTGCCGCGCGTCATGCGGCAGTCACCACCCCAACCCTGCCCCCTCATGAATACATCTGACCGCTTGACGAACGGTCCGGCGTTTACATTGTACTCTGCCACAGTGTTAGATAGCGTAACCAGAGTCTTCCGGTAAAGCTCTCATTCTAACACTGCGGCGTATGTTTATGCACTACTAAAGTAAGCAGCTCCTAGTGCCGAAATTATGGGTGACAGGTCCTCTTTAAGGACGCAGGATTTTTTTTTCCGCTCATTTCTTGCTCTCCGCCTTCAAAAATCCATAACTTTTTCATTTTCCGTGTACAGAGCTGTGTGAGGGCTTACTTTGTGCGTGACAAATATTACTTCTCCGTCACATTGTTTATTATTCCATGCCGTGTACTGGGAAGCTGGAAAAAAATTCCAAATGTGGAAAAATTTGAAAAAAATCACATTCGTGTCACGTTCTTGTGGGCTCAGTTTTTACAACTTTTCACTCCAAATAACACGTCTACTTTATTCTTTGGTTCAGGGCGATCGCGGTGATACCAAATTTACAGATTTTATTGCGTTTTAATTTTCAAAAGTTACGAAAAAGAAAAAACAAACTTCACCATCATCTGACGCTAATAACTTTTTCATACTTTGGTGTACGGACGTGGAGGAGGGGTAATTTTTTTTGCGAAATGAGCCGACGTTTTCATTGCTACCATTTTGAGGCCTGTCTGTCATTTTTATGTGATGTAAAATGGTGTAAAGGTCGCATTTAGGACATTTGGGCGCTATTTTCGTTACGTGGTTTACCCCCGGCAATAACCGTTTTTATATTTTGATAGATCGGGCATTTTGGGACGCAGCGATACCTAATGTGTCTGTGATTTTTACTGTTTATTATGTTTTATATCAGTTCTAGGGAAAGGGGGAATATTTGAACTTTTTGGTTTTTTACTTTTTTTAATCTATTTTTAAAACTTTTTTGAAACATTTTTTTACTATTTCTTAGACCCTCTAGGGTAAGAAATCGTTCCTTCCATATACTGCAGTACTACTGTATTGCAGTGTATGGCATTCCTGCACAGTATCATTGCTCATTGTAACAAATCTTCTGAAACCATGCAGCCTCAGGTCTGCCAAATACCTGAGGCTGTCATGGCAACCGACTGATCCAACAGGAAAATGGCGCAAATTTATTATGTCAATTTTGCTGAATTTTTTATTCTTTCCAGCTTCCCAGTTCATTGCATGGAATAGAAAATACTGACACCAGGAAGTGCAATTGGTTATGCACCAAACAAGTCCTCGCACAGCTCCATACATGGAAAAATAAAAGTAAGTTCTGGATTTTGAACAAAATATATGTAAAACCAAAATGGAAAAAGGGCATTGGCGGGAAGGGGTTAAAATGAGAGATTGCTGGGAAACGTGAAGTGTATACACAGTCCGGAGCCCCATACAGCGCACTCACATTTCATTGATCCATAAACAGAACACATAAATAAAAACAAAAATCACATGACCGGAGGGAAGCGGGTGCTGGGGGCAGCGAAGACGTGAGCGGCCAGCGGTCACCGGCTCCATGCATCATCTCCCAGACACCCGGCTTAATGCTAATGTATGCGCTGCAGAAAACTCTCACCATTCATCATCCACGACAGCAGAGAGACGGATTTGATAAATGTTGTTTTCCTTGACCTGGAAGTGTCCCCCGCTCCCTCCCTCCAGGGGCACGAATGTCACAACGTTACTGGAGACATCTAGAAGGGGTGGAAGAAAATATCTAACATGACTTATCTGCTCTGAATATGGAGACACAACAGTCAGGCTTAAAGAGAACCCGTCACCAGCCTTTACCCAATGAGACTACCAGAACTCACAGGTTTAGAGACTGCAGAGGGAGGGTCACATCAGATGCCCCCAATCTAAAAACATGGGTGAGATTTATCACAGCTTGTACCCAGTACTGATGCTGGGAGGGTTTGGATGGAAGGTTGGGGTTTTATATCATATGTGGGCGCATCAGGAAAATCCCCCCACAGTGTCACATTAAAGATAAGAATCGCATCTTTCAGGTCGTTGCCGGCTTGTGGTTCTGTGATCTCATAGATTCATAAAGTTTAAAGGAAATCAACCAAAAAAAAAAAAAAAACAAAACCTAGAAATACTCACCTCCGCTCCTCTTTATCTTGATCCCGGGGCTGTCCATCATTAGTCTTGAGACGCAGGGATCACTTAGAAAGGAAACTTATAATTAGCAGCCCGGAGCATGGGGACAAGATGTCCAGAGCTCAGGGCTGCTAATTATTCCTGCCTCTCACATGACGTCACCTTGTGCTCGCATGCATAATTAACAGCCCGTCCATTTTCCTTTCTAGGTGATCCCGAGTTGTCAAGACTAACGACGGACAGCGCCGAATCAACATCAAGAGGAGCAAGGATGAGTATGTCTAGGTTTTTTGTGTTTTTTCTAAAGTTGGGAATACGATCTGCAGATAAATATCCAGTTCCAGCCTACCTCCATAGCAATCAAATGGGGGGGGGGGAGGTTTGGAGGGGTGTAACGTTCAGACCAGGAGGTGCGTACGTGGCCATCAAACAGAGGGGACGGGAAAGGGGGCCGTGGCAAATCAAGTGGACAGGGGAACGGGGGCCACGGCAACTCAAATTAGGAGGGGAACGGGGGCGGTGGCGATCAGATGGAAAAGGGAGGGGAATGGGGGCCGTGGTAATGAGACAGGGGGTAGTTTGGGGATCAGCCGGGGGGATGTGTGGTGATCAGATCGGGGGAGTAGGGTTCATGGCCATCAGACAGGGGGAAAACAGGGGATGTGGCGATCAGATCGGATGGAACGGTGATTGTGAGGAGTCGGTCGTCACCTCGTATGATAATCTCTCTCCGGGGCTCGGTGCACCCATAGTGCGGATTTGCCTTGGGGATGACAGTCCTCACTATGACATCGCTCTCCTGGTACCCCCTGATATGGGCCAGCACCTCCTCATCACCTCCCGGACAGCTCAGTCCTGGCAGCAAGGTGTGAACAGCAGCCTGATCCCAGTTGTGCTCCACACAGGAGCCGCATAGCCTCTTATTCACAACCTGCGGCTTCTCCACCCACACCGTTACCGCTGCCCAGAAGCCTGCGGGCAGCACAGAGCCGGGATCCCGCACACAAGTCCTCCCCAGCTCCGGCATCTCCAGCTACAACGTGGGTATACACAGAGGAGCTCGGAAAACACGTCACCAACACGGCTGTCAAACTATTTTGTCTCCGTTACAGCGGCCATTTTACTGGAGACCATTTCCTACTTTTTCACTATACTATAGGTCTTCATAAAAATGGCGGCGACCTTTAATATTCAGTACGGTAACAACGACCATTTTTTCCTGTTTTTTACCCACGCGTAAATATTTACATGAGCTTATTATACTGATGACGTCTGCCGGGCAACTAACAGCGGCCATCTTGCTTAATGGCAGCATCAATAGATTGAATAGAATCTGGAGCGCACGATGATGAAGTGTTTATTACCAGGGGGAAAGGCGGCGGCCATCTTGGTTAAGGGAAAATGGTCTGATTCGGATTGTATGAATTGTACCATATTAAGCGGGACTCGAATTTTTGCTTCTTTAACTTGCTTGAGTAATATCTATCGTAGTTACACGACAACACACATATCTATTAAGTTGGGAATTTAAGTTCGGGGATCCTGCCCAAAAGAAATATGGCAGAAGAGACTTCCCCTTCCTATACAGGAGCTGTGCTAGAACTAGGAACTAGGTCCAGTATCAGGCTGTCATTGTGTATCCATCTGTACAATCTGGAGATATATAGCAGCAGCTGAGGTAGGTTATGTGAGGGTGGTAGGTTATGTGCACTGATTCTCTATGGAGATCTGTGTAATCATATCTGTGTGTATGATGTTAGTAACAGCAGGACTGTGAAAAATGCATTTATATTACAGGATTGTAGCTTCTCCGGAATGATTCCCATGTGGCGTTTTTTTGCGTTTTTAAACACATCCAAAATGTAAGCGGGAGGGGGTTTATCTTAAACGCATATGCGCCACGTGGGAATCCACCCTTCAAGAGCACTGGGGATGTGTCCTCACACTGCTGTACTCTTATCTCTCAGCATTGATATGCTCAACAGACCCTTTTCTCTGCTCTGAGTAAAAGCTGTAGCAGGCTGTAGTCAAATACCACAGCAGTCACTCAGAGTGGAGCTTTAGAGCAACTAAATGCAAAGCACTAAGGGCACAGCAGTGGGAGGATAGAGCCCCAGTGCACTTGGAAAAGCTACAATCCTGAAAAACATAACTTTTTTTGCATTTAAAGAGGACATATGGATAATTTGCGCCAGTTCTGTACTAAGTGATAAAGTTTTATCCCCCCAGGTGGGTTTGCCGGTCTCTAACTCAGAGGTGATTCAAGGATCTCCTGTAAATAATAAAAGGGGTTCTTCAATTTGGACAAACTCCTTAATAGAGATGAGCAGACCTGATGCTCGGGTTCAGCCGCCTGACCCGGACATATTGCCAGATAGGCAAATCTGTTAAATTGAAATTGAGCAATTATGATTGGCCAATTGGCCTAAACTGAACCCAACCTTTGGGATTGCTCATCTCTAGTCCTTAATAAAGAGCAAATCTCAAAGTGTCCTGCTGGGATCCTAAATAATCCAGTGTAATCTGTGGTGTAACCTGCTGGTAAGTGTTCTGTTTTCCTACAGCGCCTCCGCAGGGGAAGATGTGTATTACACAATGCCCATTCACATCCGTGTAATGCAGCACAGCACAGGACCTCCGGAGCAGGAGAAGCTACAAAGATGGTCCTGAACAGAGAACTAACATCTGTTAAAGGGGTTGTACCGGCTTTGAAATTAAAAGCTGAGCAGTGAGGGTCCAACTGCCTGGACACCCACCAATCACAAAAACGGGAAACCAGGCATCTGGAGGTGATTGTAGGGGTCCGACCACTGTAATAATAGGGAGCATGTCTGACCACCTGGACATTCAGGCTCCTATCTTCCTCCAATGTAGCAGATGACAAATGTAGGATTTACCAGGTCACCCAGTTGGATGGCAGCCACTATGCCGACTGTGTACCTTTCTACGACAGCGTCACAGCCCAAGGTACATGAGGACAAGACAGAGGAGGACTTTAATCCCACCGCACAGGAGAGGTCCAAGTCCAGACATCTTATCATTACCTGCAGGGTCAGTAAATATCATTGTGCCGGGTAGTGATCTGTGACTACACTGCTGGAGACGAGTCCTCCTGTATACTCCTGTAAGTATACTGCTGTGTGTAGTAGAGAGATGTGATGCCTTTAAGGGTATATCCACATAGCGCACATTAGTCCCATCAGTCTAAAAGGGGTGGATTTTGCATCTGTTGAATCTGTAAATGAATTCAGATTTAGTGGGAAACGAGCAGATATTTGTCTAATAATGTAACAAAATATAATCAAGTTAAAGGAAATCTACCATGAAAATCCATCCTGATAAACCAGGGACATTACTCATAGATCCAGGCACCGTGACTGTGGTAATATGCTTATATGTTATCCATGGCTTCCTTTATCCTAAAATCAACTTTCTGTGCTGCTGTGATATTACATCAAGCAGAGGGAGGGGGGAGTGCCGAGCAGGAGCAGATGGGGAGGGTGAGACATGGAGGGGCTCTGTTGACGCCTCCACTCAGGGGCGCACCTGCCATGAGGCAAGTTGAGAATCTCACCTCAGGCAGCGCGCCTCCTGCTGGACGAGGGGGCAGCATCGAGCTCCCGCCCGCTGGCCCATGCTCCCGCCCGCCGGGACATCCCCCTATCCGGCACATGCTCCTGCCCGCCACATGCACTCGGGCTGGGCAAAAATTATTTAATTGAATTAAATAAAGGCCTTGTGTCTGGTAAGCCCATGGAGAGGTAGAGACCATATATGGACAAATGGTGATCTCTCCCTTATGACATGGTCCATGCTCTGCGCTAACCTGACACATCTCTCAAAAGCATTCCCTGCCCGATGTCTGTAGGGTCTGTGGAAGTCATTCCAAGTAACAAAAACCTGTTATTGAAGTACCGTAATTTTGATGCATCGTGCAACCCTACATGGTGACACGCCGTATCTATTTATACTACATGGCGGTACGTTGTATGCATTTTATACTACATGGCGGCACGCTGTATGCTTTTTATACTACATGGCGGCAGGCTGTAAGCATTTTATACTACATGCCAGCAAGCTGTATGCATTTCATACTACATGGTGGCATGCTGTAGGCATTTTATACTACATGGTGGCACGCTGTATGCATTTTATACTACATGGTGGCACGCTGTATGCATTTTATACTACATGGCGGCACGCGGTATGCATTTTATACTACATGGCGGCACGCTGTATCTATTTTATACTACATGGCGGCACGCTGTATGCATTTTATTCTACATGGCGGTATGCTGTATCTATTTTATACTACATGGCAGCACGCTTTATGCATTTTATACTACATGGCGGCACGCGTTATGCATTTTATACTACACGGCGGCACGCTGTATGCATTTTATACTACATGCGGCACGATGTAGCATTTTATACTACATGGACGATACGCTGAATATTTTATACTACATGGCGGCACGCTGTATGCATTTATACTACATGGCGGCATGCTATATGTATTTTATACTACATGGCGGCACGCTGTATCTATTATGCATTGCTTTATTTTCACACTAAACCAATATGATGGATCTGGTCCTGACACACGGTCCCTGCATATATTACATATATGGAGGGGGGGCGTCTCTCTGTGGCTCCCTGGGCAGCAGAAGGCTTGGTTCCTCCTGCCTCCCCCATCCATCAGACGTGTTCACCTGTTCTGTGAGACTTTGTGTAAACATTTAAAGGGGTTTATCCAGCTCCTTGTATTTGTTGTGTTCCCCGAGTGTTGACAGTCACATAATGCTTCACCCAATAGTTGTGGACAGGAGCTGGATGTGTGACTGCTGAGGCGCTGATTGATCAGATCCTGTTACTCGCTAGACATAGTTAGGTGCAGCGGCAGAAGATTTTCGGTCTCTCTCTTCACTCTATGACATAAGATGTTTTGCAGATTTAAAATGATCACCTCCAAGCATTCAGAAGCTGCTTCCCAAGATGCACTGCTCCCCGATTTACCCCATGGACCGCTTACTGATTACCGCAGAAGGGCCTCCTTCAATTGGAAAGACATGGTGCTGTTTTTGGAAGATGAAGACATTGTTGCTTTTAAGGTTTGGCACATTTAGTCGAGTGGAGATTTCAGAACTTTGATTTCCCATCATGTACTGGGATCTGCATACTGTTAGAACATATTGGGAGTTGTAGTTTTTCAGTACAGTATTGTATATCGCTATCACAATCTGTCATATTGGACTTAGGGACCTAAAAAGTTGAGATATGGTGAAGGTTTTGACATTTCACTCCCAACTACCCAAGTTTTTTTTTTTGTTTTTCTATCCTCAGAACAAGATCTTCTCCACACTAGAGAATGACCCCCTATTCTACCGCCAACCCGGGGAGGATCTGCCTCTGGAGAAGTACAGACAATTGACCTTTCTGAGGTGCAAGAAGATTTTCGAATACGACTTCCTGACTTTTGAGGCAACCATGGAAAAACCTCAGAAATTACTGGTCCTTATCAACTGCCTGGGCATGTACGACTGGTCGCTGGCCGCCAAATTCTTCCTAGATACACAGGTAAGTCTAAGCGTTTTTTCACCGACTACCGATGTCCACATCTGCGACCGATTTTCTATTTCCCCTGTTTATCTTCCAATTTGTGTTTGCAGGCCTATGTCTTTCCATGGTGACAGACAACAAACAAACCTGATTGAGTCTGATCCTGCAGTTCTACCCCTCCTAATATACAAACTATATGTTAAAAAGAACGATACACTGGTGGGAATATGACTACAGGATCAGACTGCATAGACTTTGTTTGTTGTCTAATAAAGGGGTTGGTCACTCTTTTACATAAGTTCCCATTTGCCTTTACTGCCTTAATAATAATCCCTGCATGTTCATCAAGTGATTCAGCAGTCCTTTCCCTGGTCTCACCATGCTGCCCTCTCTCACTGCTCTAGGTCGTCGTTATGGCGTCTCTCACTGTATCTTTCACTGTGTGCAGACTCTCCGTGGATCTTTGTTTACATCTCTGAGCACGGATAAATAGGAGGAGCTGTAGCAGGAGAGTTATGACTCATTCTGCTTCTTCCCTTCTTCCTGTAAGGACAGACTGTGAGAAGAAAGATACAGTGGGAGAGACCATGAGGACGGCCTGGAGCAGTG
Organism: Engystomops pustulosus; assembly: GCA_019512145.1. NCBI lineage: Eukaryota > Metazoa > Chordata > Amphibia > Anura > Leptodactylidae > Engystomops > Engystomops pustulosus. The sequence continues at coordinate 20,903,886 of CM033641.1, forward strand.
AGAGAGAGGAAGCTATGTATATATGGAGAGGGAAGCATGGTGAGAACAGGGAAAGGCTGAAGCTCTCAAAGGAGCCAAAGACACAGGTAAATATACATGCAGAGACATGACTCATTATACAGATTTACTGAAAAGTGGCCAACCCCTCCAACATGGTGATGTATCAATGTGCATAGCAGCCAATATTGGAAGGAAATTTTTAACAAGGACATTGTAATCATAGAAGAAGGGGGAGCATAGTATTTATTAAAAATCATGGAGCTTCCTCTTTATTATTTAAGAGGAACCTGTCAACCAATAAACTACTAGCCACTCAAGTAGGGTATTAAATGTAATTTTAGAAACTCTGTGCAGCTTCACAGGCTGTTACACTGTCTCCCTCTTTGCTCCTGTTCGGCACTTTCTTCCCCCCTCCCTCTGCCTGATGTAATGTCACAGCAGCACATGAAGGTTCAGCACACAGTGCAAAGGAGGGAAAATGTTCCTTACATAATGTAACATCCTTGTTAATCTCCCTTGTTAAGGGGCTCTTAATGCCCTTCTGGCTAATTAGCATAATTTTAAAAGTTGATTTTAGAAGGATGGAGTCCATGGATATCAAATATGAGAAGATTATTACATATCAGCTTTTATAACAGTAATAATAATTCCTTTATTTATATAGCGCACACAGATTATGCAGCGCTGCACAGAGCTTTCCAATTATGCAAATGAGCCTAAAAGGCTGTAGGGGTGTTACTAAAGCCCATCTGAGCAGTGCAGGTCTCCCCTCCCCTTGCCCTTCCTGCTAGATTACACAGACAGAGAGGGAGGAGGAATAGAGCAGGGGCAGGGTGAGACATATTCCGCTCATTGTAACAGCCTGTTACACTGCAGCACAGAGGGGCACTGGTAACGTCGCAGAGACCTTCAAGCTCATTAGCTTAATTTTAAAAGTTGATTTTAGAAGGAAAGAGGCCATGGATAACAAATATAAAAAGATTACCACAGTCCCGGTGCCTGGATCTATGAGTAATATCCCTGGTTTATCCGGATGGATTTTGGTGTCATCCGGACTATGCACTAGAAATTATTATGCTTCCCCTGCACATAATGGAGACTTATAAATTGGCAAAAGAAGATACACAAGTCAGAACCCAATACTGAGACATAAACTCTAGTATTCCTAGGGCTGATGTGATGTCCTCGCCCCTGTATAAATGGCCTGGGCCTGGAATATAGTTATCATGTTCCTCCCCATCATAACCCTGTAGAGTCTTTCAGGTGTATTGCTAAGTATGCAGGTCCATTGGGTCACCACAGTTCTGTTCTTTCCATCTCCCAGGTCTTTGCCGGAGCTGTAGGAAACGCGGGTTCTGAGAGACACCAGACGTTCCTGAACCAGACCCGTAACATGGAGGTAAGGTCCATCATAGTGGATCACAATCACTTGCATCATGACTTTCTCTCTAATTTTCCTACGAAGTCAAGTTAGGCCCTTTTCACAGGATAGGGCCTAACTTGCAGATCAGTAGGGGTCTTAGTGCTGAGACCCCCACAGATTGCGAAAACGAGGGGTCTGACCGACCCCTCGTTGCTCCTCAGACTAATGGGGTAGACGGCCGCCCATGACGAGTCTGCTCCATTAATCTCTATAGAGCTGATGGAAATTGCAGAGCGTGGCGCTCACTGATCTCCATCAGTTACATAGAGATTAATGGAGCAGAGTATGCATTTTATACTACATGGCGGCATGCTATATGTATTTTATACTACATGGCGGCACGCTGTATCTATTATGCATTGCTTTATTTTCACACTAAACCAATATGATGGATCTGGTCCTGACACATCTGGTCCCTCATATATTACATATATGGAGGGGGGGGGCGTCTCTCTGTGGCTCGCCTCGGGCAGCAGAAAGGCTTGGTTCTCTCCTGCCTCCACCATCCATCAGACGTGTCACCTGTTCTGTGAGACTTTGTGTAAACAATTTAAAGGGGTTTATCCGAGCTCCTTGTATTTTGTGTTGTGTCCCCGAGTGTTGACAGTCACATAATTGCTTCACCCAAATAGTGTGGACAGGAGCTGGATGTGTGACTGCTGAGGCTGCTGATTGATCATGATCCCTGGATTACTGTCGCTAGACATAGTTAGGTGCAGCGGCAGAAGATTTTCGGTCTCTCTCTTCACTCTATGACATAATATTGTTTTGCAGATTTAAAATGATCACCTCCAAGCATTCAGAAGCCGCTTCCCAAGATGCACTGCTCCCCGATTTACCCCATGGACCGCTTACTGATTACCGCAGAAGGGCCTCCTTCAATTGGAAAGACATGGTGCTGTTTTTGGAAGATGAAGACATTGTTGCTTTTAAGGTTTGGCACATTTAGTCGAGTGGAGATTTCAGAACTTTGATTTCCCATCATGTACTGGGATCTGCATACTGTTAGAACATATTGGGAGTTGTAGTTTTTCAGTACAGTATTGTATATCGCTATCACAATACCTCCCTTTATCTGTTATATTGTACTTGGGGACCCAAAAAGTTGAGATATGGTGAAGGTTTTTGACATTTCACAATGGACAACCCAAGTTTTTTTTTTTTTCTATCCTCAGAACAAGATCTTCTCCACACTAGAGAATGACCCCCTATTCTACCGCCAACCCGGGGAGGATCTGCCTCTGGAGAAGTACAGACAGTTGACCTTTCTGAGGTGCAAGAAGATTTTCGAATACGACTTCCTGACTTTCGAGGCAACCATGGAAAAACCTCAGAAATTACTGGTCCTTATCAACTGCCTGGGCATGTACGACTGGTCGCTGGCCGCCAAATTCTTCCTAGATACACAGGTAAGCGTTTTTTCACCGACTACAGATGTCCACATTTGCGAACCAATTTTCTATTTCCCCAAGTTTATCCAAGATGGAAAAAAGAAGCAACTTGTTCCTTCCAGTTTGTATTTGCAGACCTATGTGTTTCCATGGTAACAGACAACAAACAAACCTGATTGAGTCTGATCCTGCAGTTATACCCCTCATAATATACAAAACTATATGTTAAAAAGAATGGTAGATCAGAGGGAATATAAGGATCAGGATCAGACTGCATAGACTTTGTTTGTTGTCTAATAAAGGGGTTGGCCACTCTTTTACATAAGTTCCCATGTGCCTTTACTGCCTTAATAATAATCCCTGCATGTTCATCAAGTGATTCAGCAGTCCTTTCCCTGTTCTCACCATGCTGCCCTCTCTCCCTGTATCAATGTGCATGGCAGCCAATATTGGAAGGAAATTTTTAACAAGGACATTGTTGTAATAGAAGAAGGGGGAGCATAGTATTTAGTAAAAATCATAGAGGTTCCTCTTTATTAAGAGGAACCTGTCATCCATTAAACTACTAGTCCATTAAGTAGGGTATTAAATGTCATTTTAGAAACTCTGTGCAGCTTCACGGGCTGTTACACTGTCCCCCCCCCTCTACTCCTGTTCGGCACTTTCTTCCCCCTCCCTCTGCCTGATGTAATGTCACAGCACAGGAAGGTTCAGCACACAGCGGAAAGGAGGGAAAGTGTTCATTACATAATGTAACAGCCTTGTTAATCTGCAGCATGAAGGGGCTCCTAATGCCCTTCTGACTAATTAGCATAATTCAAAAGTTGATTTTGGAAGGATGGAGTCTGTGGATATCAAATATAAGAAGATTATTACATATCAACTTTTGTAACAGTAATAATAATTGCTTTATTTATATAGCGCACACAGATTATGCAGCGCTGCACATAGCTTGCCAATTATGCAAATGAGCCTAAAAGGCTTTAGGGGTGTTACCAAAGCCCCTCTGTGCTGTAGTGTCACAGGCTGTTACAATGAGCAGTGCAGGTCTCCCCTCCCCTTGCCCTTCCTGCTAGATTACACAGACAGATGGAGGAGGAATAGAGCAGGGGTAGGGTGATACATATTCCGCTCATTGTAACAGCCTGTTACGCTGCAGCACTGAGGGGCACTGGTAACGCCCCTGAGACCTTCAAGCTCATTAGCTTAATTTTAAAAGGTGATTTTAGAAGGAAAGAGGCCATGGATAACAAATATAAGAAGATTACCACAGTCACGGTGCCTGGATCTATGAGTAATGTCCCTGGTTTGTCAGGATGGATTTTGGTGTCATCTGGGCTATGCACTAGAAATTATTATGCTTCCTCTGCACATAATGGAGACTTATAAATTGTCAAAAGAAGATACACAAGTTTTATTTTTTGCTAAATTGCCTTATGCTCCTAAGTCAGAACCCAATACGGAGACATAAACTCTAGTATTCCTAGGGCTGATGTGATGTCCTCGCCCCTGTATAAATCGACTGGGCCTGGAATATATTATCATGTTCCTCCCCATCATAACCCTGCAGGGTCTTTCAGGTGTATTGCTAAGTATGCAGGTCCATTGGGTCACCACAGTTCTGTTCTTTCCATCTCCCAGGTCTTTGCCGGAGCTGTAGGAAACGCGGGCTCTGAGAGACACCAGACATTCCTGAACCAGACCCGTAACATGGAGGTAAGGTCCATCATAGTGGATCACAATCACTTGCATCATGACTTTCTCTCTAATTTTCCTTAAAGGGGTTTTCCCACAGGATTGGGCCTAACTTTCTGCTCAGTGGGGGTCTGTAGCTGACGGAAATTGCTGAGCGCGGCGCTCACTGATCTCCATCAGCTCCATAGAGATTAATGGAGCAGAACGGTCATGCACGGCCGTCTACTCCATTAGTCGGTCGGACTCCTCGTTTTCGCAATATGTGGGGGTCTCAGCACTAAGATCCCCACTGATCAGCAAGTTAGGCCCTATCCCACGGATAGGGCCTAACTTGCCTTTGTGGAAAACCCCTTTAAGATGGAAATTTGGATAGTTAGGAGGGTTTCTTTCTATATAAATATGTGTGCTGGTCTCTCCTTATTTTAATATTTCGTTTCCCTCCTTAAAGATATTTGGCTGCTTTGCACTTACGGAGCTCAGTCACGGCAGTAATACGAAGGCTATCCGAACGACCGCGACCTTTGATGCTTCTACCAAGGTAGGTATAAAGAACAGAATGGGTCAGACTACTGGAGTTTTCTATTTTCTGACTGCCCCCGTGTTCGCCTTTATGCATTAAGAGGTTTACGGTAATCCCATCCGTTTACTTATAAAAAAAAAAAATCTCCTCCAAAGTCATCTGAAAATGAGCAGAGAAGGGTCATATTTTGCCTGAGATGAGTCAAATTTAGAGGCAGTGGGGGCAGCATCACTACAGATGCCGCTTGCTTTGATTCTATAGTTACTTAGAAACATGACACTTTTATCTCCTATTAAAGATAAGAATCTCATCACATCTGATCACATCAGACTTGTTGTTCTGTTATCTACGAAACTGTAGATACAGGCAGGACCTGGATCTTTATCTACATTCTATAGATGTATCTATGTCTTTAAAGGCCCGTGTCTCTGGTTCTGTAGCCCACAGATCTGTGATCTGAAAGATGAGATTCTTATTTTTAATATGGCACCAGCAGCATGTGCTATAGGAACCAAAGATCTAAAGAGCAGCCTCTACAATTCACTCGCAAATGATTCATGATTTTTATCATTTATATGGGTTGGGGTTAGATATGGAGTATTTGTGGGGCACACAATTTTTCTGTCCATTGACTATGGTAGGAGGGTTACAGGGCTCCGTTCCCTGGAAAAAATTTTTTTAGGTGCAGCTGGTTCCCGGATACAAAAAGGTTGGGGAACACTGGTTTAAAGGGAACTTGTCACCAGATTTTACCCCATTAAACTAGTAGGCGATGAAATGACCTTATACGTAAATGAGCAGAGTAGAGTAGAGTCACTTTTTTTTCCTGAGCGGAGTCACTTTTAGAGGCTATGGGGACTGTCACTTCTTCTAGCATCAAGCTAGTCATTAATATGAAGATTGTGTCCTTATTTCTAGGAATTCATCCTCAACTCCCCAGACTTCGAGGCGGCTAAATTCTGGGTGGGTAACATGGGTAAAAACGCCACCCACGCTGTTGTGTATGCCCAGCTGTACACTACGGACGGGCGATGTCACGGGCTGCACTCGTTTGTTGTACAGGTAAGAATTACAGACGTCTCTTATCAAGAAATCACAGGAGGATCATAAAACCTCATGGCCGTGGGTGTCCTGTGTGCACTAATGTAACACTAAGGAGCAATTCACACACGTCATACACTGCCACATGTCATGTCTGCAGATTAAACACTTTACAATGAGTGAAATATCTGCATTACTTGTAAGCTGAGTTTATATTAAGTTATATAGACCATATATGTTATATTACTACTGAATTCTATAACCTGTGTAATATGGAAATCATCTCTATTAAAGGGACTGTCCACTTCTAGCAAATAATTCATATTGTTTGTGTTCCAAAAAGTTATACAATTTTTCAATTCTGTATCAACTCTTCATGGTTTTCTAGATCTCTGCTTGCTGTCATTTTATAGAAAGTTTGGCGTAGCAAATTGCACTTTGTAGTGACGGTATTTAATATTCCATGCCGTGTGGTGGCAAGTATGGAAAAAAATGCCAAATCATGTGAAAATGGTGAAAAAATGCATTGCGTAATTTTCCTGTGGGCTTGGTTTTAAGTTTCACTGAGCACCCCAAATTAGCGTCTCCATTATTCTTTGGGTCAGTGCAATCACGGGGAAACATATATATACAGGTTTTATTGTGTTTTAATACATTTAAAAAAAAAATGAAAACCTTCTGTACAAAAAAAATTACGTGTATTTTCTGGCGCTAAAACTTTTTCACCCTATGGTGTACCGGGCTGGGAGAGGGGTCATTTTTTGCAAGATGACGTGAGTTTTCTTGCTATAATTTTGAGGACTGTATGGCCTTTTAATCACTTTTTATAAATTTTTAGATGTAGCCAAATGGCTAAAAAGTGGCTTTGGACATTTGGGCGCCATTTTTCGTTACAGGGTGTTATATTTTCATAGATCTGACATTTTGGGACGCGGTGATACCTAACATGAGTTTTACTATTTATTATTTTTATATCAGATGGGGAGATTTGCATTTTTAGAGGTTATTTATTTTAAACTTTTTTTTTGTTTTACCATTTTCAGACCCCCTAAGGTACTTTAACCCTAGGTGTCTGATGCTCCTACCATACTATAGTATGGCAGTAAATGGGGTTTTAACACAATCTATTACGTGCCACTGATACATTGTAACAGATCTTCAGAATCATACAGCATCGGGTTTTATAAAGAACCAAGGCAGTCATAGCGACAGATCGTCCCTCCCCAATGCCGTTCTGGGGAGTGACAATCTCCACCCATGCGCCTTTAATTTTTTTGTTTTCAGCTTTCCGGTACATGGCACGGATATTAAATGGAACCAATAAAAAGTAAAAATGTCCCGTAAATAACAAGCCCTCACACTCTCTGTAAACGGAAAAAATAAAAAAAAAGTTTTTTAGAACGAGGGGAGTAAAAAACAGGAAACGAAAAAATATTACCCCCACATGAGCGGGATAGATGAGGCCCAGGGAAAGTGAAAAACTGCGCTGTTTGGGTCTGTATTATCCGTTTCTAAACTAATCAAAGAATATTTTTTTTGGAATAGAAAATCTACAGAAAACCAAATTGTATTGGGAGCAGTGCTGCCACCTGCAGGTGAAACTTGGTATCACACCCGAAGTCACTGCAAAAGGAAAAAATAAGATCCACTACTAGGGATCTTTTTTAGGGAATAAGGATCTTGTAGTTAGGGATTTTGGCTGGGATGGAATTCAGGATGATCCTATAAAAGGTTTAACTTTCCAGGTCCCTGGTTAGGGATCCTTCCCTACAAAGTTGTAATAACCAGCTTGGAGGACTAGTCCGTGTTACGCTGCTAAACTACTGTATTTAGAATTGAGCCGCATGTAATGCTACATGTCCCCTGTGGTGGCGCTGGCAGAGAATGTGAACTATTAGATTCCCACAGGAGATAATTGGGTACAAATGTAATGATCAGTTCATTGTTAGGGACCTTCCACAAGTACAGGCAGTACTGGGTTACGTACAAGATAGGTTCTGTAGGTTTGTTCTTAAGTGAATTGTATGTAAGTCGGAACTGTATATTTATAATTATACCCCACAAAAATTTTTGGTCTCGCGACATTGGATTTTAAAAATGTTGGATTATCATAAGACAGGAGTAACACAAAGCTTCATTACAGACGCCTGTGATAACTGTTATGCTGATTATTGTAGCCTGGGGGTAAAGTACAGAAAATTACCAACATCCAGAGGTCCGTCGTGTACTAGGGGTCGTATGTAAGTCGGGGGTTCTTAAGTAGGGGACCACCTGTAGAAAGCTGAAAACCAATGCATAACTTACCAAGATTATAATAGACATGAATACTTCTCACCGTTATCTAAAACCGTTCTGGCCCAGCTTTTGCCTATGTCTCCTACCATCACCCCTGGCCGGGAAGCAGAGTTTTGGGGTCCGAATCTAAGTGTAAAATGAAAAATGTAGGTTATAAATTGAAAAAATTGTATTTTGTTATGGGGAAGAGAAAACTTTCTTTTATTCTTAAAGGGGTTTTCCACTTTCAGCAAATAATTGCTATTATTTGTGTAATAAAAAGTTATACAATTTTCCAATATACTTTCTGTTTCAATTCCACATGGTTTTCTAGATCTCTGCTTGTTGTCATTCTATAGAAAGCTTCACTGTTACTTCATTTGGATAAAAAACGGTCATGTGATGTCACACAGGTGCACGGTTCGTTATATCCCTGGACATGTGATGTCATACAGGTGCATGGCTTGCTATATCCCCGATCATGCAGTGTCACACAGGTGCACGGCTTGTTATATCCATGGTCATGTGATGTCACACAGGTGCACGGCTTGCTATATCCATGGTCATGTCATGTCACACAGGTGCACGGCTCGGTATATCCCTGGTCATGAATGTCACACAGGTGCACGGCTGTTATATCCCTGGTCATGTGGTGTTACACAGGTGCACGGCTCGTTATATCCCTGGTTATGTGATGTCACACAGGTGCACGGCTCGTTATATCCCTGGTCATGTGATGTCACACAGGTGCTCGGCTCGTTATATCCCTGGCCATGTGATGTCCACAGGTGCAGGCTTGTTAACCCTGGTCAAGTGATGTCACACAGGTGGCAGGCCTTTGTTGTAAACCAATTATTTTCATGGTTTTCTAGATCTCTGCTTGCTGTCATTTTATAGAAAGTTTAATTGTTTACAACAAAGCCGTGCACCTGTGTGACATCACTTGACCAGGGATATAACAAGCCATGCACCTGTGTGACATCACATGGCCAGGGATATAACGAGCCGAGCACCTGTGTGACATCACATGACCAGGGATATAACGAGCCGTGCACCTGTGTGACATACATTAACCAGGGATATAACGAGCTGCGCACCTGTGTGACATCACATGATCAGGGATATAACGAGCTGCGCACCTGTGTGACATCACATGATCAGGGATACAACGAGCTGCGCACCTGTGTGACATCACATGATCAGGGATATAACGAGCTGCGCACCTGTGTGACATGGGACAGGGACCGGTTTTTATCCATCTAAAGTAACACAGAAGCTTTCTATAGAATGACAACAATCAGAGATCTAGAAAACCATGTGGAATTGATATGGAGAGTATTTTGGAAAATTGTATAAGTGTTTATTACCTAAACAATAGCAATTATTTGCTGAAAGTGGACAACCCCTTTAAGAATAAAACAAAATTTTTCTGCTCCATTACAAAATACAATTTTTTTCAATTTATAACCTGTATTGTTCATTTTACACTTAGATTCGAGACCCCAAAACTCTGCTTCCCATGCCAGGGGTAATGGTAGGAGACATAGGCAAGAAGCTGGGCCAGAACGGTTTAGATAACGGGTGAGAAGTATTTCATGTCTATTATATAATCTTGGTAAAGGTTATGCATTGGTTTTCAGCTTTTCTACAGGCGGTCCCCTACTTAAGAACACCCGACTTACATACGACCCCTAGTTACAGACGGACCTCTGGATGTTGGTAATTTTCTGTACTTTAGCCCCAGGCTACAATAATCAGCTATAACAGTTATCACAGGCGTCTGTAATGAAGCTTTAGTGTTACTCCTGGTTCTTATGATAATCCAACATTTTTAAAATCCAATTGTCGCAGAGACCAAAAAATATTTGGTGGGGTTATAATTATAAAATATACAGTTCCGACTTACATACAAATTCAACTTAAGAACAAACCTACAGAACCTATCTTGTACGTAACCCAGTACTGCCTGTACTTGTGGGAAGGTCCCTAACAATGAACTGATCATTACATTTGTACCCAATTATCTCCTGTGGGGAAATCTAATAGTTCACATTCTCTGCAGCGCCACCACAGGGGACATGTAGCATTACATGCGGCTCAATTCTATAAATACAGTAGTTTAGCAGCGTAACACAGGACTAGTCCTCCAGAGCTGGTTATTACAACTTTGTAGGGAAGGATCCCTAACCATTGACCCTGGAAAGGTTAAACTCTTTTATAGGATCATCCTGAAATTCCATCCTCAAGCCAAATATCCCTAACTATAAGATCCTTATTCCCTAAAAAAGATCCCTAGTAGTGGATCTTATTTTTTCCTTTTGCAGTGACTTCTGGTGTGTATACCAAGTTCCACCTGCAGGTGGCAGCACTGCTCCACAATACAATTTTGGTTTTCTGTAGATTTTTCTATTCCAAAAAAAAATATTCTTTGATTAGTTTAGAAACGGGGATAATACAGACCCAAACAGCGCAGTTTTCACTTTCCCTGGGCCCTCATCTATCCCGCTCATGTGGGGGTAATATTTTTTCGTTTCTGTTTTTTACTCCCCTCGTTCTAAAAACTTTTTTTTATTTTTCCGTTTACAGAGATGTGTGAGGGCTTGTTATCTACGGGACATATATTACTTTTTATTGGTTCCATTTAATATCCCGTGCCATGTACCGGAAAGCTGAAAACAAAAAAATTAAAGGCGCATGGGTGCCGCCATTTTGGCTGAGATTGTCACTCCCCAGAACGGCATTGGGGAGGGACGATCTGTCGCTATGACTGCCTTGGTTCTTTATAAAACCCGATGCTGTATGATTCCTGAAGATCTGTTACAATGTATCAGTGGCACGTAATAGATTGTGTGTAAAACCCCATTTACTGCCATACTATAGTATGGTAGGATCAATCAGACAACCTAGGGTTAAAGTACCTTAGGGGGTCTGAAAAATAGTAAAACAAAAAAAAAGTTTAAAAATAAATAAACTCTAAAAATGCAAATCTCCCCCATCTGATATAAAAATAAATAAATAGTAAAACTCATGTTAGGTATCACCGCGTCCCAAAATGTCAGATCTATGAAAATATAACACCCTGTAACGAAAAATGGCGCCCAAATGTCCAAAGCGGCACTTTTTAGCCATTTGGCTACATCTAAAAAATTTTATAAAAAGTGATTAAAAGGCCATACAGTCCTCAAAATTATAGCAAAGAAAACATCAGCTCATCTTGCAAAAAAATGACCCCTCTCCCAGCCCGGTACACCATAGGGTGAAAAAGTTATTAGCGCCAGAATAAACAAAGTAATTTTTTTTTTGTACAGAAGGTTTTCATTTTTTTTTTAAATGTATTAAAACACAATAAAACCTGTATATATATGTTATCCCCGTGATTGCACTGACCCAAAGAATAATGGAGACGCATAATTTGGGGTGCTCAGTGAAAGCTTTAAAAACCAAGCCCACAGGAAAATTACGCAATTGCATTTTTTCACCATTTTCACATGATTTGGCATTTTTTTCCATACTTGCCACCACACGGCATGGAATATTAAATACCGTCACTACAAAGTGCAATTTGCTACGCCGATCACACAGATCTTTACATGGGAAAGACCCCTCGTTGCTCCCTGAGATGGGCCGAGCAGCCGGATGTGCGTGGTCTGACTGCCCCGATTATCTTTATGGAGCTGACGGAGATTGTCGTATCGGGGAGTGACGACTGGGGTACATCGGACCCCAGTTCTTGGTATTATGTAGGGGTTCCATCATCTGTGGATAGGGCCTAACTTGTTAAGTGGGAAAACCCTTTTAAAGTTAAACTTGTCACCAGGGATCTAATTTTCACTAAAGACAGATTGTAAAAGCCCATGACACCTGCAGTGCAAATCTGCCTCTCTACCTTTTCTAAGCATTTGCATTACAATATAATTGTGTGTTATAACTCACTCTTGCATCCTGACAAAATCCTGGGGTAGTCTCAGGGGTTGGGCTTTGGTTTGGATGCATTCAAAAAACAATGGGACAGATTTACTTACCCGGTCCATTCGCGATCCAGCGGCACGTTCTCTGTGGAGGATTTGGGTCTTCCGCCGATTCACTAAGGCAGTTCCCCTGATGTCCACTAGGTGTCGCTGCTGCACTGAAGTTCATCGGATTGCACTGAAGTTCACCGTCCTCCGTTGGGGGCAGATAAGCGCGTGTCAAGCGACACTTTTTTTTTTTTTTTAAATGCGGCAGTTTTTCGGGTTTTTTTACGGCCATGCCCCCCAATTTCCATCGCGTGCATGCCGGTGCCGATGCGCCACAATCCGTTCGCGTGCGCCAAAATCCCGGGGCAATTCAGGGAAAATCGGCGCAAATCGGAAATATTCGGATAACACGTCGGGAAAACGTGAATCGGGCCCTTAGTAAATGACCCCCAATATGTGACTTGTCTGAGCTGCAGCCTGCCTCCATCTTTGTGCTCCTGTACAGCTCCTCCCTCCCCCACTGATGTCAGGCTGACCAGGCTGTGACCTCTGAGAAGGAGCAGTAGGTGGAGCTACACACAGACAAGTCACATGTTGTTTTTTGAAATGCATCCAAACCAAAGCCCAGCCCCTGTGACTACCCCAGGATTTTGTCAGGATGCAAGGTAAGTTATAACACACAATTATATTGTAATGCAAATGCTTAGAAAAGGCAGAAAGGTAGAGTGACACTGCAGGTGTAATAAACTTCTGCAACCTGGCTTTAGTGAAAATGAGGTCCCTGGTGACAGGTTCCCTTTAAGTGGATAAAGGGAACCTGTCATCAGATTTTACCAGGGGATGAAATTTCCTTTCAAGTTTAGGACCCTAAACTGACCCTGTTGTGACATTTGATAATTCTTGTATTTTACACCAGATAAACATTACAGACTCTGTCCCTATAAACCTGGGAGTGACGCTCTGCAGATACTATTTCAGCCCATCTAAATATTTTTGGGTGTGTCTGCCTTCCGTGGCAGGACCCCTCCACACCCGTCGTTTTCATAGACGACACTTGATCAGCTGAGCGTATGGGAACGGGCCCCATCCTCCTCGCACAATATTGTTTTAATTATCCGTCTGTTACCTCATCCGAAAAACACCCGAAATATTCCTGCAGTGTCAGATGGAGGCAGTTTAGGGGGTGCACTGTGTACACCAAGAGCAGTATAAATGTCTGTGAAAAGTCACAAATTAAAGGACTTTTTCTAAATAAATTTTAAGTTCTGGTGACAAGATGAGGAGCACAGGATTGGGAGAGGTCACTGCTTCTTCATATAGATGAGCAAATGGGACCGCAAGTCCTACAGTGATATAGCATGGGATACGCTTAAAGGGGTTGGCCTCTTATATCAAACTTTATCAGTAAGGCTGATAATAATATGATAATACAATATTCTGCTGCCTTTACAAGCAGCTGGCTGACACTGTGCATCACATACACCCGGATCCTTCTCTATACTTTACTCCCCTCTAGCAAGAGGGCAACAGGTGAAGACTCCTTGCGTCACCCTGTATTTGAGGCTACATTCAGCCGTGTGATCTCGCGGACCGGATCCCAGGTGAGAACAGAGCCGGGTGGAAACAGGAGGGGGAGCGACCGCTCCTCACCCCTCCCCTATTGAAAGACAGACGGCTGCCTGACTTTGTAGCAGTCCGGTGAGACACAACTGGGTACCATAGACCTCTATGGGGACTAAGATCTGGCCACAAGTTGTGTAACCACATCATGGCCCCCCCATTGCCATCGTGTGAATGTGGCCTTAGAAATGGATTTTGACGGTAGATTTCTTTTAAGCAATGACCAAGAACCATCATGGTAAACCAAGGCCACTTACTGATCGATCCAAGCACTGTGATTGTGGTAATCTTCTTATATTTGTTATCCATGGCCTCCATCCTTCTAAAATTTAATTTTTATAATTAGGGCTTCTGGGGCAGTTACCAGATCCCCTTCGTGCTGAAGCTTCACAGGCTGTTACACTGTCTCATGTGAAAAGGAAGGAAAAGTTCCAGCTCACCTCTAGCCACTGTATACTCTGGAACCGGCACGGACTTTACCCCGTTTGTTGAGGTCTCAATTACATGTGAAAAACTCTTGACAGACCAGCCATATTCCAGAAAAACTTCAAGACTTTATTTAGTCAAATTCATGTATCCACAGCATTGTTTCCAATGTTCCCTTTGCAATCCAACGCGTTTCGAACGGGTTAACCGTTCTTAATCATGGTGTGTTACACTGTCTCCCCCACCCCTCTGCTCCCTCAGCTCTCCCCCACAATCTGTCAGATCTCACTGTTTTAGCACACAGTGGGAGGGGGAAGTGCTCCTTGAACACTGTAACAGCCTGTGGTTCTGCTGCATAGAGGGGATCTGGTAACACCCTGAGTAACTATTCTGACTCATTAGGATAATTTTAAACATTGATTTTAGAAGGAAGGAGGCCGTGGATAGCAACTATAAGAAGATTACCACAGTCACGGTGCCTGGATCTATGAGTAATGTCCCTGGTTTATTGTGATGGATTTTGATGTAGTTTTCATTTAATACGACCCCATAACATGATATAAATAAGAGGACGAGTGTGTCTAGCGCAGATGAAGACAGTGCAGTGTGTCCCTGCCAAATATGCTTAATGTGATTGTCTACCCTTTATCAGAGTTTCATTGCTTAATGCTAGATATTCCTAAAACTGGAAATTGAAGTATATTCTAATTGAAAGCACTGTAGCATGAGTTTGATGGTATAACCATGATAATCCAGGGGTCTGATTCCCTTTAAAGGCAGTCTCCCACCTCCCTCAAGCATTAGAATCTGATGGGAGATGTTGTAGATAAAATCAGTGTGATTTACGACAAAACTTTTATTACTTACCATATGTCCATTATACTGTTTCTGAGAAATTCCCAGTTTAATCCAAATGCTAATAAGGCAGTGGGTACACCAAAACGTGTCCCCAGCCCCCAGAGCACATCTACGTCTGTCTAAACCACTTCCCTCTCCAGCAGATAAACAGGAGATTTGTCTTGCGAATAGCATGGGGTGACACTTGAAGAAGAGGGAAGTGATTTTGGCAAGAATAGCAGAGCTCCACTTACCGAGGACACACTCCAGGTGCACCAACTGCCTCATTAGCATACGGTTTAAACTGGAAAGTTTGAAATTAGATAATGGAAAGATATAATAAATATATTTCCTATCATCATATTGTAGACAAAGGGACTCTCATTTCAAGCATATCTTTGTTATTTCTTTCCATTATGCAATTTCAAAGATAGGCAGTTAGCGCACCCTCAGTAACTGGAGCACGGCTATTCTTGCCTAAATCCCTTCTCTTTAGTGTGTCCCCCCTCCCCCCTTGCTTTTCTCAAGACAAATCTCCTGCTTATCTAAAAATAGTAGAAAAAAGTCCAGCAAAAATGGAATATAAAATCATAATGAAACACCTGACGCGTTTCGAATCTAGTGAGATTCTTAGTCATAGATACAAAACTTCGAAACAGATTTGAAACGCGTCAGGTGTTTCCTTGTTTCTGCCATGGCATCGTGATGTTTTTATATTCCCTTTTTGGAATCGTACATTGCTGGACTTTTTTCTACTATTTTTACATGGACTGACCTCGACTCAGCTAGTCCGTGCAGTGGAGTTAACCTCGACATATTTCATCATAGGTGAGCTGTTTTTTCTCCTTTTCTTTCTCAAATCTCCTTCTTATTTGGTGGAGAGTGAAGTGGTTCGGAAATAGAAGTGCTCAGGGCCCTGAGGATACGTTCTGGGTGCAACAACTGCCTCATTAGCATACAAGTTAAAGGGAACCTACCACCACAAATCTACCATCTACCATAGCCCACGCCTGTGCAGCTCCGGCTTCGGAGCAGTGACCGCGCAGGCGCGGGCCTGCTGTTCTGCACATGCGCAGACTGCAGGATTGTCGGACGAGGGCGCGCAGCTACGAGCAGCTGTGCGCCGAAGATGGTGAGTAGGAGGAGAAAAGAGGCTACCGGGCTGTGGAGTAGCCGCGCCATGTAACCTCAGATGCGGCTACTCCACGCCCCAGTAGCCGCATAATAAAATTTGCATAAAAGTCTGATAAAAGTTACAAAAAAAGTGCAGGGACGTGAGTATTAGCCCTTAAAAGGGCTATCCTCACGTCCCATTGATCCACCTACCAACCGATCTACCTTTATAGGTAGATTTGTGGTGGTAGGTTCCCTTTAAACTGGGAATATCTTGGAAATTGCTTAATTAACATAAAATATGCTTAAAATCAGTCCGTTTTTCTACAATATGATGCTAGCAGATAATGAAGCTCAATACAGGTGGTAGACTTCCCTTTTAAAGAGGTTTTTCTTTCTTAGAACACATCTGTTATATATGCAACCAGCACCCAATAGGTTTGTGTCTTATCCGTACTAATTGCTAGTATAAAAGGATATCCTATCAATGGGGCTCATTTACTAAGGGCTCCGCGGCCGCACTTTCGTGGGGTTTCCCGAATTTTTCAGTTTTACGCTGAATTCCGTCGGGATTTTGGAGCACACGATCGGATTTTGGCGCCGACTTTCACGCGACAGAAAACGGGGGGCGTGGCCTTCGGACAACCCGACGGATTCTGGAAAAACACGGAATTGAATGGATTAATGTAAAGTTATCAGGATCAGTGGCGCCCCCAGTGGCCATTAGTTTAGCACATTTATCACTATATACTGTCCACAGCTCCTTGTAAGGTATTAACCTTCCGATTGAATAACACAAGTGGAATATTTTGGGTGGTTAAATGAAGGAATTGTCAAGTTCCTTATCTGTGTTTATGTGAACCTCAGGTATCGGCTTCCTACCCGGATAGATCTCTGCTCGGGTGGTTACACATAATGTATCCATCATTTTCATTCATTTTGCCCTTCATATAAATATTTATGGCTGCAGTAAATAATCGTCAGGGTTAGTGACACGCCAACGCCAAGATAAAACAAACCTTCATCTTTTACTAGAAACGAGAGACGAAAATATATCCAGGAAACCCGGCCAAGTTTTCTCTTATACTGTCCAATTCTTTACTCTTCCACGCCCGGCTGTCAGATGTCTCCTCTATATAAATAATGTTTGTCTTGTTGGAGAAAGATGTGAGACCCTTTATGCTGCGATCTTATATCTACAAAAATAGAGCCTTGTGGGGTGGGGTGAAGGTCCTAGATGTCATCTAAGAGAAGCCAAAGTTTCTCCAAGGACCAAAGGTTTTGAAAGAATGTGTTACTCTTGTATATCTAGTCCAAATGTCATAGACCTGATGGGGTTAATAGTATAGATTTCAAGTGGTGTAATACTTGACTATTTTTAACCATTAATATTTATTTTTACAGATTTGCAATGTTTTACAATGTTCGGATTCCTCATGAAAACCTCCTAAACCGTACGGGTGACATATCCTCCAGTGGAAACTACACTAGTGAATACAAGGTGCAATTATAGATCTATACCTCTGTCTCCAATCTATCTTGAGAAAGGTGAAGGTCAAGCAGGGCATTTCATTACTCAGGAGGAGGCTGCTGGCCATTTCATTACTGGGGGAGGCTGCTGAGCATTTCGTTATTGGGGGGAAGCTGCTGAACATTTCATTACTAGAGGAGGCTGCTGAGCATTTCATTACTAGGGGGAGGCTGCTGGGCATTTCATTACTAGGGGCAGGCTGCTGGGCATTTCATTATTGGGGAAGGCTGCTGGGCATTTCTTTACTGGGGGAGGCTGCTGAGCATTTCATTACTTGGGAGAGGCTGCTGAGCATTTCATTACTGGAGAGGCTGATGAGCATTCTTTACTAGGGAGAGGTGCTGAGCATTTCATTACTAGGGAGAGGCTGCTGAGCATTTCATTACTGGGGGAGGCTGCTGGGCATTTCATTACTAGGGAGAGGCTGCTGAGCATTTCATTACTAGGGAGAGGCTGCTGAGCATTTCATTACTAGGGAGAGGCTGCTGAGCATTTCATTACTAGGGAGAGGCTGCTGAGCATTTCATTACTGGGGGAGGCTGCTGGGCATTTCATTTCTGGGTGGAGGCTGCTAAGCATTTCATTACAGGGGGAAGCTGTTGCTGGCTATTACATTACTGGGGGAGGCTGCTGAGAATTTCATTATAGGGGGGGCTGCTGGGCATTACATTACTGGGGGAGGCTGCTGCTGGCTATTACATTACTGGGGGAGGCATCTGGGAATGTCATTACTGAGGGAGGCTGCTGCTGGCTATTATATTACTGGGGGAGGCTGCTGAGCGTTTCTTACTGGAGGAGGCTGGGCATTTCATTACTGGGGGGAAGGCTGCAGAGCATTTCATTACAGGGGGAAGCTGTTGCTGGCTATTACAGTACTGGGGGAGGCTGCTGATCATTTCATTATAGGGGGAGGCTGCTGAGCATTTCGTTATTGGGGGGAGGCTGCTGAGCATTTCGTTATTGGGGGAGGCTGCTGGTTATTTCATTACTGGGGGAGGTTGCTGGTTATTTCATTACTGGGGGAGGCTGCCGGGCATAGCAATGCATTTTCCCAGTTCTTTGTGGAAATATTTGGTTCCTTGGCTTATATTCATGTTTGTTTATACTGCGTATATACACAGCATCTCATATCTAATAAGTCGTCTGTGAAATCCTCATTACGGCCTAAAAGCATTTGCATTTATTTTGGGGGCTGCTTTTATATCCGTTCACAATTATTACTTATTTTTATTTGTTGGCACTTTCCATAGGACCCCAAGCAGCGTCTTGGCGCGTCTCTCGGCACGCTGTCCAGTGGGAGGGTTTCAATCATTGGTATGGTAGTCACAAACCTAAAGCTCGCCATCAGTATTGCTATCCGCTTCTCTGCAACTCGACGCCAGTTTGGACCTACTGACAAGGAAGAGATACCGGTCCTGGAGTATCAGTTACAGGTACGTAGACTGTGTATATATATATATATCTCACGTTATACTCTCATGTAGACGGGTTTAGTCTTTGCAGTGTTTATACTGATGTTATTGATACAGACTATAATGTGCTATATTATGAATAATGGATCTTCTACCGTACGTAGTGGTTCCTGATTTAGACGCCTCCCATACTTAAATCCTCACCAATTATGAGATTTCTTCTCCTAGTTCCACCCAGAATGAAACATTCTCCTCCCTGTCCTACCCGGGATAATGGTTTATCACTTCTACTCCTTAGGCCGGGTTCACATCACTTTTTTTGTGCCAATAACGTATGGCCCAGTAGTATCCCACTGTATATACAATGGGATACTTCACCCAAGGACCCCCGTTTGGCTGCTGCTGATGTATGGGGTGTTTCCCCAGTGATGTCACTGTCCTTCTATGGACAGTGACATGACTGGTGTCCTCCCTGCTGAGTGACATATCCGGTATAGGGTACTATTGCCTTCGCCGGATGGAGGGAGCAGGATGGAAAGACGTAGCTTACTACGTCTTTCGATACTGCCTTTTTCGCCGGATGCCTCGTATACTGGTCAGACTGAGGCAACAATGTAATATGTAATACCTTATTTTTGGTTGGTATTTTCACCCATGATAATAACTTTACTTCAGGTCTCAACTATGGTAGAAGTTCTACTCCTAGTCCCATAGTAACATATCTACTCTTAGGGCTTATTCACACGGCCGTTGGGTGATATGTCCCCTATATTGCCGCATAGTGCCTTATGGAGCGTAACGGTGCAGCACTCGTGCGGCACTTTCCCGTAGCCGGTAGAAAGATGGGACATGTCCTATCTTTTCCCGCAATACGGAACCGTGCCCCATGCTTCTCTATGGAGAGTGGCGGGGGTGAGCAGAGCTCCTCCTCTCCCTGGTGCCGACGTGTCCCCACCATACTACGGTACGGCAGGCACACGTTAGTGTGAATGCAGTCTTAGTCCCACTCAAGATATTAGTTCTACTCCTTGTCCCACCCACAATAACAGTTCAGGTCCTAGTCTCACCCATGACAGTAGCTCTACTTCCAGTCCCACTCTTGGTTACATTTATACTCCTAGTCCCACCCTTGAAGTGAAAAACATAGTAATAGTTTTTCGATCTTCATTCCTAGACTGCTATAGATCTCCAGCACATTGGTTTAAGATCAGTCATAGTCATACTCCCATGTTGCATTCATGGAGGGTCCTGCTTGACGTACAGAGAACCCCCTCACCCTGTCATCTCCATTTCACAAAGGCAGCACTATATAGTGATATGAGGGGACTAGACTAGAATCCGCACTAGGAAGGGTATCCTTTGGTTTTTCCATGGGATGTCCTCCCCTTTTTGTTTTTTTAACATAAATAGCTACTTCAATGCTGTATTTGAAAGCAAGAGTATAACTTTTTGGGTATACTACCAGGTGTGACCCGCTGTTATGTTTTGTTGTACCTTGTAACTAGGCGGCTGAGCGTTTTATATAAATACATCCTCTTCTATTATCCACTTTGTGTCACATCCGTCACAAATGCATTTTCACGACTTAGGAATCCTCAGATTTCTCATGTTAGATTTTATTCCTTGGAATAATGAGAATGACATTTAGACAAGAGAAAAATGATACTAATGGTGGAAAACCACAGATCATGTTTATGAAGCAATTAAAATTGCCCACTCAAGACTGAGCAAAGACATCGGTGTCCTAAACCCGGGATTATACCAGAAATAAGGCTTGATTGAAACCGTACTTATGGGTGAAAATGAAGTCCGTCATCTAGAAAAAGAGCAGACGCATTACAGGCAGTCCCCAGGTTACATACAAGATCGGTTCTGCAGGTTTGTTCTTAAGTTGAATTTGTATGTAAGTTGTAACTGTATATTTTATAATTGCAGCTCCAGACAAATTTTTTTTGGTCTCTGTGACAATTGGATTTTTAAAAATGTTGGATTATCATAAGAACCAGGATTAGTAATAAAGCTTCATTACAGACACCTGTGATAACTGTTATAGCTGTTTATTGTAGCCTGGGGCTAAAGTAAAGTAATCCAGAGATCCGTATGTAACTAGGGGTCGTCTGTAAGTCAGGTGTTCTTAAGTAGGGGACCGTCTGTATAGAGATGTAGACCGTAGCTGTAAAATGGTGGAAGACCTCAAACCTATACATTTAGTTTGGGAAGTACATTTGTCTTGTCTTCTACTTCTTCTGTGATGCCAGTTTCTTCTTTTTCTCCTTCTGTGAAGCCACTTATTTTTTTCTTCTTCTTCTTCTATTTTTATTTGAGCCCACTACTTTTTCTTCTCTGTGAAGCCCACCTCTTCTTTCATTTTTCTTCTATAAAGGCCACTCCTTATTTTCTTCTCTCTCTTTATTCTTCTGTGAAGACCACTTCTGTTCTTATTTTTCTTCTTCTGTTAAGGCTACTTCTTCTCTTCTTCTTCTGTAAAGTCAATTCTGCTCTTCTTCTTTTTTGTGAAGACCACTTCCTCTTCTTATGTGAAGGACACTACTTGTCTTCTTTTTCTCTGAAGGCCACTACTTTTCTTCTTTTTCTGTGAAGGCCACTACTTTTCTTCTTTTTCTGTGAGGGCCACTTCCTCTTCTCTTCTTTTTCTTCTGTGAAGGTCACTCCTTCTTCTCTTCTTTTTCTTCTGTGAAGGTCACTCCTTCTTCTCTTCTTCTTTATCTGTGAAGGCCACTTCTTATTTCCTCTTTTTCTTCTGTGAATCCCACTTCTTTTCTTCTTCTTTTTCTTATTCATGAAACCACTTCCTCTCTCCATCTTATACTGTGAATACCAATTCTTATTATTTCTTCTTCTTTCTTCCACTTTTTTTATTATTATGTTCAGCATCTGTGAAGGCTTCTTCTGTGATCCTTCTTCAGATTTTCTTCTTATGTGATGCCCATTACTTTTTCTTTTTCAAATCCCACTTCACCTTTTGTCTTCTTCTGTGAAACCCTCTTCTGCTTCTTTTCCAGTGAATCTTTCTTCTTTTCTTTTTAAACTGCATTTTCTTTAGTGAAGTCCACATCATCTCCCTCTGTGAATCTCACTTCAGCTTCTTTTCATGTAAAGCCCTATTCTGCCTCTTCTTCTTCTACTTCTCCTCCCTCTGTCAATCCCACTCCTTCTTCATCTGGCAGGCCCACTCTGTAGATCATGATTTCATCTTGAAGCCCAATATCCATTTCCTGTGAAGTAAACTTTTTCCACAATGTCCAATTGCCCAATGAGGGTAATTTTTGTGAAATTGTCTGTTGATTTTTGAGTACAATATAATTGGCTGGCTTTATGAAAAAGTCATCATTTTGGTGAAATTGTGAACATTTTTAGGTGTACAGTATCAGAAATCAAATATTTGAAGACCGTGTCTGTCCCATGATGGCCCAGTTATGTGATGTATCTTTGGTTGTATTCTTATTTCCTTTATTAGCTGTGTCTCTCTTATTATTTTCAGCAATGGCGGCTGATCCCTTACCTGGCTGCAGCTTATGCCCTCGATTACTTCTCCAGGAGCTTCTTTGTTAACTTAATTGAACTTCAGATCGGGATTCTTATGAAAGATCGGAGCCCAAGACAGGTAAGTACTATATATGTTAATGAGTTTAGTGATTAAAATTTTGATGTGTTGTACCTCTTTCTGGATTTGTGACTTTCCAATAAAGTGGTAAAAGGCAAATAAATACACTCAGCCCCTAAAAGTTTGGAGCCAGCAGTCTGGATCTTTTACATGGTGATCTGTGGACATGCAAAAGCATATAGCCTCGGCTTAGAACAGGTAAATTTGTCTTTAATGACCTCAGTGGGTGAAATCTTTATTACGCGGAGTAGGAATATACATACATATCCAACTGGAATGATCCTGCAGTCCTATAATTGGGACTTGTGTTTCTAATAAGTACTTTTCAGTACGTGCTCAGCAGTTACCATATAAGGTTACAATCGTCCTAGAATAAAGAGGTTTTGGTAATGGTCCATTTACCCAAGTGTGCGCTGAGATGTAACCACATACTTAACTCTGCTTCTCATCACATCGCTATATTGTCCTCTGTATAATAAAGGCAACCAGGCCAGGAAATATTTCTGGTGGCCAAGGATTTTTCTGCATTGGAGGTTTCTTGAGAAAATGGGTTTAGTGCTGTAATTCTTTGTATGATAAATTATTGGATAGTATGTTTGGTTACTTGGTGTCCTTATTCTCACTCCTTATTATTAAGACAATATGCAAAAACTCATTTTGTCAGAATAGCATTATTATTGCCAATATTTTAGTGCCATAAACTTAAAGGAAATCACTTGCTCATAGATCCAGGCACAGTGACTGTAGTAATCTTATTATATTTGTTTTCCATGGTCTCCTAACTTCTAAAATCAACGTTTAAAATTATGCTAATTAGCTAGACAGGCTCTAGGGGCATTACCAGAGCCTCTCCATGCTCCAGCTTTACAGGCTGTTACACTGCATCCCGCTGTTATCTTACACAGTGGGAGGGGGAAAGTGCACTGTGTAACAGCCTGTGAATCTGCAGCTAAAAGGTGCTCTGGTAATGCCTCCAGAGCCTTTCAGGCTCATTGGCATGATTATAAATGTTGATTTTAGAAGGAAGGAGGCCATGGATAACACGGATTACCACAGGCACGGTGCCTGGATCTATGAGTTAGTGCCCCTGGTTTATCATGATGGATTTTGATGATAGATTTTTATAGCTTACACATAGATAGAGGGGCACATTTACTTTCCCGTACGCTAGAGTTCACCGAAAGTGCATTGTCCGACGATAATGCACATCTGCCGTGATTCACAAAGATTGTGCGCCCAATATGGCGCGATGGCACGTCCCCCGATTTGTGTCGCATGGACCTTGCAATCCCTCACACTTAACCTGAAAACCTGTTAAGGATTTCCTACAACACACAATGGGGCAGATTTATCAAGCTGTCTGAAAGTCAGAATATTTTTAGTTGCCCATGGCAACCAATCACCACTCAGCTTTCATTTTACTAGTACTCATGAATATTTTAAAGGGGAGCTGTGATTGGTTGCCATGGGCAACTAGAAATATTCTGACTTTCTGACAGCGTGATAAATCTGCCACAATAACTGCACTGTTCCCTCACCTTGTGTCTCCATCTTCCCGCCTATATCGATTTTGAGTCCTCACACATAGGGTTCTCCTCCCACTTGTTTCGAATCTATGTAGTTTTGCATTTTGTACTTGTGTGGGTTCTTGTCTTATTGTAATGTATGTGAAGCCCTTATTGATTGTTCAGCACCATGAGAAGTAATGGTGCTCTATCAATAAATAATAATCACACATCTGATTTTAGGATTGCTGACTCTTTCTATTGACGCACAGCAAAATTTTAAAGGAAGTGTACCAGTAGTTTTGACTATACAAAGCTGCAGACAGTGGGGGAAGATGTTGGAGATCTGTGTAACCATACCTTTTTTTGTATTGTAGCAGGAGAACTATGAAACATGCAGTTATATTCCAGGATTGTAGCTCGACTTGTAGCTATGGGTTTCAGCCCTATGCAATTTAACAGCACTACCACTCCCTTATGACCTTAAGACTATAGCGGACACATAGGGACAAGCTAAAGGGCAATTTGGGACAGTAAACCACCGGTCTTATAAGACTTGTGGGTGGTTAAGAGTCCTCTTTAAATATGACTACACAGTAAGAATGTTTGCCTACAGGTCAGAGGTTTTCATGTTTTTTTAATGGGTGGGGGGGGGGGTTCCATTTTGGTATTTTTCTTTGATGGGAAATATCTTTCCAGTGTGGATATGCCCCTACTGGGATGTAGTCTATGAATCTATAAGCCAGTGTTCAGAACTGACTGATTGAACTGTGCTCATTATCAGCTGCTGTGACCCACAAACAAGTCGCAGTCAGTGTCACTGTCACCCTCCTTCTAGATCAGTGATGGCAAACCTTTTAAAGACAGAGTGCCCAAACTACAACAAAGTCCCGCTTATTTATCGCAAAGTGCCAACACAAAAATGTAATTTGAGATCTATATTCCCTTCTCTGTCACAGTTTTCATAGATACCAGCCCCTGAGGACACCAATAAAGTAGAAAATAGTCCCAGGTACAGCTGTCACTTTAATATAGCTCTGTGCACAGCAAGTCCTGGGCTGTCTGGGACTGCAGGAAGATACCTGGAGTCCTCTCTGGTGATGGCCTGAGTGCCCACAGAAAGGGCTCTGAGTGACACCTCTGGCACCCGTGCCATAGGTTAGCCATCACTGTTCTAGATAATCTATGATAATATTTGGAAGAATCCCTGTAGTTATTCCCTGTGTCCGCCCAGGCCGAGCTATCTCAATTTCATGAATCACATCTACAACAAAAACCTCTCCAAATGTGCCAAAAAAGGGTATTTTTAGGTGCCTGTAATAAATTCTATTTTCTCTAATTTCTCCCATAATTTGGTTACTATTTTTAGCCTCACTATTTATAGTTTCCAAGCTAATAAAATGTGAAGATCTTAATAGAAACAAGTAATTGTGATTATTTGAAAAAAAAAACACAGCTGCAGCACAGAGTCCATAAAAATTACTTGTAAAAAAGATTATTGTTCCACAAACACTAGTACGGCAGCCCAACGGACCGTATTATGGCCAATGGGATCTTTTGGGCTCGGTTGGTTCCTGTCATTTTGCATATTGGGCCTTCAAAATTAATTTACATTGTTCTGATCCGATGACTGAATAAAACAGCATAAGTCCAGCCACAGAGGTGAACACAGTATAATATTCTTTGACTTTAGGTTCAGTTCACACCATGTTTATAGATTCCTCTAGAAAATCTCCCTCACTGATTCCCATATAAATGTATACGAAATATAATACAAATCTGTGTATATATAGATATGTACATTTAAATGCATAGGAAAGATTCCATGTAGGAGATTATAGGCCACATTCAAAACAACTAGGCCATGTTTACCATAGCAACCAGTCAGAGCTCAGCTTTCATTCCGTTAGCTACTCCTGAACCATGAAAGCTGCACTGTGATTGGATGATGTGTGCCCATGGTTCCCTATGTAAAGTCTATGTTCTATAGGAAAGACTCTATTCTTATACTATCCTAGACAGGCCTAAAAATTGACCACATTTATCTCAGTGGCTGATGCTGGATAAGAATGTTTGTTTAATTGTGGTTTAGTTTTAATCATATTTTTGGACAATAAGCCACCCCTAATTATGAGGTGCATACTAGATTTAGTGTTCCAAAAAAGGAAAAATATACAGGCAGTCCCCGGGTTACATACAAGATAGGGTCCGGAGGTTTGTTCTTAAGTTGAATTTGTATGTAAGTCGAAACTGTATAGTTTATAATTGAAGTTCTAGACAAATATTTTTCTTTTGCCCCAGTGACAATTGGAGTTTAAAAATTTTTGCTGTAATTGGACCAAGAATTATCAATAAAGCTTCATTACAGACACCTTACAGCTGATCATTGCAGTCTGGGACTATAGTAAAGCATCCAGAGAGCTTCACCACAGGTCACAATGGGCAGAGGGGTCCATCTGTAACTAGGGGTTGTCTGTAAGTCGGGTGTCCTTAAGTAGTAGTATTTGACACCGAGTAAAAATCCACGTTGTTCACACACACACACACACACACACACAGCTCTGCTACACCCATTCACTCACACACCTGTCCACTTACACAACTCAAGAACATACCTGGTCCAAGGGGAAGTTACTTTTCCTCCCATCCCCTGGCTCTGTCCCATCCTGCAGCATAGAAAGGTTCATGGACCTTACAGTGATGAAGCAGATGAAGAGTCACATGCTTCTGACATCACTCCTGAAGGTAATACTCATGTAATACTCTATATTTTGTGCTAAAATTTAGAAAATTTAGGAAATGCCTACATATCCCAGTTACATTATGGCTGTTGTTGAGTAGATTGATTGTTATCCTCAGTTGTCAGGTGACACCTTGACCAATAAGTAATATACAACTCAGAAGTTACATACTGTCATCCATTACTGTTCTTACACACAATAAGCATTTCTTCACTTTACACTGTTCATGTTTTTCAGGCTGAACTTGGCAGAGAAATCCACGCCTTGTCCTGTGCCGGTAAACCCCTGGCCTCCTGGACTGCACAGCACGGGGCTCAGGAGTGCCGCGAGGCATGCGGAGGTCACGGCTTTTTAGCTAGTAAGTGACCAGAAAGTGGATTACTGTCATAGAAGTGGACATGATTAGTCCTCTAGATGAGGAGCTTTTACGCCTCACAGATTATCAGTCATAGTTTGGAAAAATTCCAAGATGTAATTGGGGATTACTGGATGCATTTGTTTCTGAAAGGCAGGTGAAGCAGATTGCAGACTGATAAGACATGTGCTCCCACCAAAACATGTCATATCTTATTATAAGTGCTGCCTGATGGGATGAGTCAGATAGGATCAGTCCTAGACCATAACTCCATTACTACATCTAGTATCTCCATAGACACAGCATTTGTTTTTATCTTGGGTGTAGCACGAAGGGTCCTTGACCAATCTGTCTCCGTAACTGTATGTAATAAATATATACATGTATTGCTCTAGGGCGATTAAAAGAGGTCGGCAAAGAATTCCTAATAGGATAGCCTGTCGTCACTCCAATCATATTTGCCTCTTCTTGATGTTAAAGGAGTTTCCTACATCCTAGCTAGGGTTGGCCAAAGCAAAGTAAGGCTCCATTCACACATTCGTGGGAACAAACGAGAGCCGCAAGCCGGATGGAGTGGGAAGGGCTAAGTGCTTCTCATCCCCTCCCCTCTCCCTAGGGAGCCCTGCGGTCATGTTGCCAAGCCTGGCAGAAATGGGACCTGCCATGTCCAACAGCTTGCATGCACATTGTCCTTACGCACCGCATCCCTGTGTAATGCCCTGTATAATCTATGGCGGCCTTGAGCTAGCTGCCGTTTTTGCGACTAGCCCACGGTCGCTATATACGGAAGTGTAAATGGAGCCAAATGGGATTGAAGATGGTGTTCCACAATACCTACACAAGTAAAAAACATTATTGATGGCCAAAAACGGCAAAACATATATTTTGATTCTGTACTGGGATCTCCCCCAGGTTAAAAAAAACAAACCAAAAAAAACTTAAGTCTGCTTTGTACACAATTGTAGGGATTATAGTAGGACGACACACAAAACCTTTATAACAAATAGGAATTTCCTGAACCTGAGAACCACTTTGATCTATTT
The DNA here is from genome assembly GCA_019512145.1 of Engystomops pustulosus. Taxonomy (NCBI): domain Eukaryota; kingdom Metazoa; phylum Chordata; class Amphibia; order Anura; family Leptodactylidae; genus Engystomops; species Engystomops pustulosus. Next base: position 20,932,394 of record CM033641.1, read on the forward strand.
ATTAATGACCTTGTAGTGGGTTTACACAGTCAAGTTTCAATATTTGCAGATGATACTAAGCTGTGTAAAGTAATAAATACTGAGGTCGATAGTTTAGCATTACAGAGGGATTTGTGGAAGCTTGAGGGATGGGCAGAGAAATGGTTGATGAGGTTTAATGTAGATAAATGTAAAGTTATGCACTTGGGCCATGGAAACAAAAAGTATAATTATGTTCTAAACGGTCAATTACTTAGTAAAACTGAAGCTGAAAAGGACTTGGGCGTATTGGTGGATGGTAAACTTAATTTTAGTGACCAGAGCCAGGCGGCTGCTGCTAAAGCAAATAAAATAATGGGATGTATCAAGAGAGGAATAGATTCTCATGATAAAGACCTAGTTCTGCCCTTATACAAATCCCTGGTCAGACCACACATGGAATATTGTGTACAGTTTTGGGCACCAGTGTATAAAAAGGATATAGTAGAGCTGGAACGGGTGCAGAGGAGAGCAACCAGGATTATTAGGGGAATGGGGGGACTAGAATACAATGACAGATTAAAAAATTTGGGATTATTCAGTTTAGAAAAAAGACGACTGAGGGGAGACCTCATTACAATGTACAAATACCTGAACGGACAGTACAAGGATCTCTCCAAAGATCTTTTTATACCTCGGCCTGTGACCAGGACAAGGGGGCATCCTCTACGCCTAGAGGAGAGGCGATTCTACCATCACCATAGACAAAGGTTCTTTACTGTAAGAGCAGTGAGACTATGGAACTCTCTGCCGCAGGAGGTTGTTATGGCGGACTCTATGTACATGTTCAAGAGAGAAAAAATATCACGGGTTATGGGGATAAAACATTTATTTAATTCTTGAAGGTTGGACTTGATGGACTTGCGTCTCCTTCCAGCCTTATATACTATGATACTATGATACAGAAGGTAGAAGAGGAACAAGGGCAGGGGATTATATGGGATAATGCATGATCTGACTACACAGGGTTTGTTTGTAGTCTGTCTCCATGGAGGCAAAAACTAAGGTCTCCAAAATCAGGTAACCATAACCATCATTCTTCTATTTCAAGTGAATCGTTTAGGGGACATCCGCAATGACAATGATCCAAACTGCACATATGAAGGAGACAATAATGTCCTGCTTCAACAGACCAGCAACTACCTACTGGGTCTTATCCCCTCGATCCATGAAGGTAAGTCTTCACATATGTTTCTCTCCTTTGCAGATATGTTTTTTGTAATGCCATGAAGTATACACACAAGCCGATCCATCAGGGCTAATGCTGCTCTTTCTTAGCGACTCTCCATCAGTCCAACTTTTGCACCTTCATTTAGAACATGTTGGGGATCTCATTTTTGTGTATTGTCTCTAATTGTGTTTTATTTTTCAATTTCCTATTAGATAACACCCCCTGCGAGTCTCCGCTGGGCTCTATACATTTCCTCAATGACTACAAGAATATTATGAAGCACAAATTTACTGCAAGCACCATCAGAGAATGCCTCGACTGTGCAGGTATTGCGGTAACATAACATTTTCTAAGTTGTTGATTTAAGGAGTTTTTTCTTGAATGGGAACCAACCTGCAGAAACCCTACATGGAGATGTCCACGAAAACAACGGAAAGGAGCTGGAGCACATCCAGATAAAATCCAACGATTCTTTATTAGATACCATGACTAAGGCTTCGTATTAAGCTGAAACGCGTAGGTGTGCTGTACCTACAGCGACCTTTTCACACAGAGCGTGTGTTTTTTTTAATGGACATCTAATAAAGAATGGTTGGATTTTACCTGGATGTACTCATGCTCCTTTTCCTTGTTTTCTTGGACTGTTCTACATGCCAGACACCGTGGAAGCACTAACGTGTAAGGCTCCACCAGCAGACAAGCCTGGGAATACATGGAGTAATGGGCTGTAATTGCGATTGGTGCTTAGACTTCGATAGGTGGGGATGCTACAAAACCCTTTTTTGGAGGGGGATTTGTTACATGCTGGTGCATTGTGGACCCCCCTTCCCTCGGATGAGCCTGATGTATAAAAAGGTTCTGACTTCCTGATATATCCGGAGGCCCGCTGCACTGCCGGACTAATCTACACCAGGCAGAATAGCGCTATAGCCTGTTCATAACCCAGGTTATATGTGGTGCATAGTCCAGCCTGGCATGGCCCCCTTCACTTAGCGTGGAGGTGGTGTAAGGGGGAATAGTTGCACTCTCACACAATTTGCAGCCCGATCACGGACCCCGTAGAGGTCTATGGCACCCGGTCACAGCGGGGTGAGCATACAGTGTAATATGGGGGGGTGAGGAGTGCTCACGCCCCCTCCCTTCACCAACCAGCCGTGTGCCACACCTGGGATCCGATCCAGGTGACCACACGGCCGTGTGAATGAGATCTTGAGCTGTCAGATTGGACACTTTTCAAACAAATGACCATCAAATGCGGTTCTAGGTGCTATGGTTCTGCAGATATTTGAAATGTCCCCCCCCTCCTGTATATAGGTCTTACTTTTGGGATATAGAGCTTATATTTGAACCCTATTCCAAATAGGTTGAAAATTCTTGCTATGGCTTAATTTCGGGACAACACAATAGATTTTGAACCTTTAAGATCCCGCCATTTTACCGCATGATTTGTGTAATGTGTGTGTAAGTGCGGGGGTAGGATATTCGATAATTTACCAGTTTACATCTACATCTGCTCCGCTCTCTGAAATGTAAAGTGAAGCCTTTCTTTTGTTTTTGCTGTGAAAACCACAATAATATGCATCAGCTAAAACTAAAAAAACACCGCAATTGGCTACATTCAGACGGCCGTTGGGGGACCTATATACGGCTGCTGTATATATGTTCCTTATTGGCCGGCAATGGGCGCACAGATCCGTACGGAGCGGATATGTTCTATCCTTTCCCGTATTACGGCGCCGTTTACCATATATCTCTATGGAGAGAGGCGGGGAAGAGCGACGCTCTCCCTCCTACGGCACGGCGGGCACACGTTCGTCTGAATGTAGCCTTAGATATATACTCCTCCCTGCTCCCTCCTCTTCATTGTGTCTGACAAAAACTAACCTTTAGGGTACGTCCAGATGTGGCAAAAATACAGTTGTCTTTTTTTTTTGCTATGGAATATCTAAAGGAAAAATTGACGATATCCAGTAAATGAAACAATGAAGTTTTCACCAAAATGCAAATGCAATTGTGTAAGAAATCTTTATTTTATATACATCCCGTGTGTTTGTACCCTGATGGTTTTTATCATGTGTTCCCCTGTATATTCTCCTTATGACCAACGCCTGGCACTTCCCTTACTATCACTAGCAGACGTATCTCTAGAATCTAGGTCACAGGAATATATTGTCAGAAGACAAAGTTCCCTGGAGCCGTTATATTCTCCACACCCGAACCGTCTGCAGGGAGCGTCTCGCTCTGTCGTGTCTGCAGTCGCCTCTCCCGTCTGTCATCTCTCGCTGGGCATCACATGCAACAAACTTGTAATATAAGATTGCCAATATAGTTAATCCAATTGAAGTGTGTTTTTTCATAGAAATCTTAATATAGCGTCTTTATAGCCTTTGGCAATTAGTTGTTATGGCTCGGAAAAGAAGAAGGGCATATGTGATGTGACAGCAGGTTGTCCTGGATTAGAAAAACATGGCTGCTCTCTTCCAACAACAGCGTCACGCCTGTACAAAGAGTGCGGAAATTGATAACGTGAATTTCGTTGAACTACAATGTCACGTGTGAAAAGGTGTGGGGCAATCTAGGGTGACTATATAATAAATGATTGTACTGATTGCTTCAGAGCGAGATGTGCTACAAAGAGGGGTCTCGTCTCCATGAGTATAGGCCGTATAACAGAGATTGGCTATGTTTCTCGCCTGTGTATTGTGTTTTGGTGTTCCTGTAAAGACACATAATATACTTTAAACTAAATCTACCATCAAAATCCATCATGAAAAACCAGGGACACTTACACATAGATCCAGGCATTGTGACTGTGGTAATACTCTTATTTGTGTTATCCATGGCCTCCTTCCTTATAAAATCAACTTTTAAAATTATTTTATTGATCCTGAAAGGCTCAGGGGGAGGGGGGTGTTACCAGTACCCCTCTGTGCTGCTTCCTCACCACTTCCTCCCTCCTTGTGCCCCATATAATAACACTGCAACACAGGAAGTTTCGGGACACAGTGGGAGGATGGGGGAGTCAGTGCTCCTACACAGTGTAACAGCCTGTGAATGGGAAGCTTGGAGGTGCTCTAGTAACGCCCCCAGAGTTCTTCTGGCTCATTAGCATAATTGTTAAATTGATGTTGATTTTAAAAGGAAGGAGAACATGAATAATAAATATAAGAAGATCACCACAGTACCTTTCATGGTAAATTTAGACCACATTGCATAAATCAGTAGTAGAGATAATAGTAAACTTTGTGATATACTTTTATTACAGTAAAAGTATATTCGTCCTGTGCTTTCCTCCCTTTCTTCCCTTTTTTTTTGTGTGTGTGTGTATATATATATATATATATATATATATATATATATATATATATATATATATATATCAGGGGACAGTTGGGGGGGTACTCCTATAGAGATGAATGCATCCACCACTCCACTATGTTCGGCTGGTGGGGTGATGGACCCTAATCTATGGGAGGTCTCCTGTGCAGAATGTACAATGTTCAGGTGTTATACACCGGAATATTTAGCAGATGACCAGACACTGTTCTGCGTCAGGTTATGGTGACTCCCAGCTCATCCATCACAGGACTTGGCAGGTCGCTGACGACACGAGTTGTCATGTTCTGCTTAGTTATTCTTTCTTGGGTCATGTTAAGGGCTGTGATAATACTCCTGCAATGAGCCATAGCTGAAAAATGTGACTTTATGTGGGGAACAGATGATTCTCAGTATATTACAGTCAGTTGTGTCTAAATAGTTTAGTCTTTTAATGGTTTAGTCTTTTTTCTGTGCTTTTAATGGATGAAATTACAGTTAGTAAGACCTGTATTTTAGGTCTTTAGGCACTGTGGTACCTAACTGGTTTAACTTTGACCCACACACAAGGACGTTGTCTAAGTGATGCAGTATTCATCCCGATGCACGGCAGGTTATATCCCTGGTCATGTGATGTCACACAGCTGCACAGCTCGTTATATATCCCTGGTCATGTGATGTCACACAGGTGCACAGCTCGTTATATCCCTGGTTATGTGATGTCACACAGGTGCACGGCTCGTTATATCCCTAGTCATGCAAGATCACACAGGTGCATGGCTCGTTATATATCCCTGGTCATGTGATGTCACACAGGTGCACGGCTTGTTATATATCCCTGGTCATGTGATGTCACACAGGTGCACGGCTTGTTATATCCTTGGTCATGTGATGTCACACAGGAATCCGGGTTGTTATATTCCTGGTCATGTGATGTCACACAGGTGCACGGCTCATTATATCCCTGGTCATGTGATGTCATGCAGTCACATCACATGACCAGGAATATAATGAGCCGTGCACCTGTGTGACATCACATGACCAGGGATATCACGAGCCATGCACCTGTGTGACATCACATGACTAGGGATATAATGACCCTTTCACCTGTGTGACATCACATGGCCAGGGATATAACGAGCAGTGCACCTGTGTGACATCCAAAGACCAAGGGCCGGCTTTTATCCACAGGAAGTAAACAATGAAACTTACTATAGAATGACAGCAAGCAGAGATCTGGAAAACTGTAAAAGAATTGATACAGAACAGGGCAGGAACCATTCACCTTGAATGTTCACTTGTTTTTTGCATAAACTTTAGTAAACTTCTTTTCTCTGCTACTTAAGGCAGTGATAATCAAGTAACAGTGTATCCACATACATACAAAGAAGACTGTCAGTCACTGCTATGTGAAGTGCGGAAGTGCTCTCATAAATACACCAGACTCATAAGCTATGAAACCAGCGTATTCCATCAGAACTCGGTTTTTAGCATTTTGTGCTATTTAAACCACTCTCAGTACATCCCTGGGGTTATTTTATATTGCTTTGACATAAGACAGAATAATAAGCTGAGAGATTCTCTATAAGGTAGGACAGACTATTCAACAGCCTCAAGAGACATGAACTCAACATATGGTCATAACTACTAGCAGCAAATTTCTCATGAACCGTGATGACTAAACATATTACAGAGAAGCTTTGATTACTTTAGTGTGATACATTTATCTAGGATTTTCATTAGTAGCCGACCTACTGCCACGACCTGACCCTGCCGCCCCCTCAGGCGGAGCAGCATAGCTAGCAGTCTGCCGCCACCAATCCACATCTCCAAACGTATCTGGACATGATTATTTCTATAACTCTGGAGGAATTTTGCTTCTTTATTTACTTTGTATTGTCCACTCATGGACTTGATCCAGATCCTGTAGAGTCGCCTATAGGAGGTCTATGGTAATGGGGGGTTCCTAGGTGTTCACTGTTCATCCATGGAAGGGCGTTTGACTAGTCACATTGACAATAATGGTTCCATGTCTTGTCCATTGGACAGACAGAAAACACACAAAAAACCTACGCTTATCCAGGGGTGAACCTAAACTCCCTGCTGATTCCTGATTTGTCGAGGAATTTGTCTTTGTCTGCTGGATTCTCCTCTTCTATGCAGGTTTGTATGTTATGCACCAACATGGTGGTCTGACTGCTCCAGAGAATGAGGATCCTCTTCTCGTTAATGTGTCCTGCTGCTCCATTCAATAGAATTAGAGCATTGGAAATGGCTGAGCACAGTGTTCTGGTATCTCTGACTTTCCCATAGAAATTGCTGAGCACAGCGTTCATTGTTTAACACTCTCATTCTTGTGGAGCAGTAGGATGCAAACTGAACCTGCCGCTTTGCCCATTAGTGAGAATGGGACCTCCATTCCGGGGTCACTGGGGGTCCTCTCATCAGAGTGTAATCCACTTTGAATAAGGGAAAAACATGTAGACTTCTTACAACCCCTTTAAATACTGTCCCCATGTGCCGCACTGAGCAAAGGCTTAAGGGGTTAAAGCAGCATTGCGTTATACTTTTACAGCCTTTATTAAGAAATACTTTTTACATTTCATTTAACCAAATGAGTGAAAATGATGGAAATGTAATCAGAGGAGTCATCCAGATAATTCCTTTCATTTTAGATTTTGCCAAAAACTTTTATATTACGTTTGTTTGTTTTTTTTAATCCAAAACACACGTCAGTCTATAAAGTGTGCTGCATTTTCCACTCTCAGACATTTACATTGAATTCTTTTTAATTGCAAATAAAAATTACAAGAATATTACATCAGATGTTTAGCGAAGCTGTGGGTTCAGGCACGCCGAGGGTGGAGGGTACACAAGTGGGGGAAGGGGGGAGTTACTCTCCGGGCCAGAGCGATCAGTAATGTCCTGTTGGATCTGAGGCTAAGCCATGGCCGAGCATTAGATGTGTTTATATACAGGCAGTCCCCGGGTTACATACAAGATAGGGTCTGTAGGTTTGTTCTTAAAGGGAACCTACCACCACAAATCTACCTATAAAGGTAGATCGGGTGGTAGGTGGATCAATGGGACGTGAGGATAGCCCTTTTAAGGGCTAATCCTCACGTCCCCTATTTTTTCTCTCCAGAAAGGCATCCAGGCCTCTCTTGAACATGTACATAGAGTCCGCCATAACAACCTCCTGCGGCAGAGAGTTCCATAGTCTCACTGCTCTTACAGTAAAGAACCTTTGTCTATGGTGATGGTAGAATCGCCTCTCCTCTAGGCGTAGAGGATGCCCCCTTGTCCTGGTCACAGGCCTAGGTATAAAAAGATCTTTGGAGAGATCCTTGTACTGTCCGTTCAGGTATTTGTACATTGTAATGAGGTCTCCCCTCAGTCATCTTTTTTCTAAACTGAATAATCCCAAATTTTGTAATCTGTCATTGTATTCTAATCCCCCCATTCCCCATACAAAGAAGACTGTCAGTCACTGCTATGTGAAGTGCGGAAGTGCTCTACTCATAAATACACCAGACTCAAAAACTATGAGACCAGTGTATTCCATCAGAACTCCGTTTTTTTTAGCATTTTGTGGTATTTAAGGCACTCTCAGTACATCACTGGGGTTATTTTATATTGCTTTGACATAAAACAGATTAATAAGCTAAGAGAATCTCTATAAGGTTGGACAGACTATTCAACAGCCTCAAGAGACATGAACTCAACATTTGGTCATAACTACTAGCAGCAAATTTCTCATGAACCGTGATGACTCAACATATTACAGAGAAGCTTTGATTACTTTAGTGTGATACATTTATCTAGGATTTTCATTAGTAGCCGACCTACTGCCACGACTTGACCCTGCCGCCCCCTCAGGCGGAGCAGCATAGCTAGCAGTCTGCCGCCACCAATCCACATCTCCCAACGTATCTGGACATGATTATTTCTATAACTCTGGAGGAATTTTGCTTCTTTATTTACTTTGCATTGTCCACTCATGGACTTGATCTAGAACCTGTAGAGTCGCCTACAGAAGGTCTATGGTAATGGGGGGTTCCTAGGTGTTCATTATTCATCCATGGAAGGGTCTAGCAGCTGATCCATTTAAAAGGATTGCTGTCTGTTGTCTCTGTGCCCCCTGACTTCAAAGGTCCAATGGCCCGAGTAAAAATAGATGTTCGACTAGTCACATTGACAATAATGGTTCCATGTCTTATCCTTTGTACAGACAGATAACACAAAAAAAAAACCTACGCTTATCCAGGGGTGAACCTAAACTCCCTGCTGATTCCTGATTTGTCGAGGAATTTGTCTTTGTCTGCTGGATTCTGCTCTTCTATGCAGGTTTGTAAGTTATGCACCAACATGGTGGTCTGACTGCTCCAGAGAATGAGGATCCTCTTCTCGTTAATGTGTCCTGCTGCTCCATTCAATAGAATTGGAGCATTGGAAATGGCTGAGCACAGTGCTCTGGTATCTCTGGCTTTCTCATAGAAATTGCTGAGCACAGCGTTCATTGTTTAACACTCTCATTCTTGTAGAGCAGAAGGATGCTTACTGATCCTGCCGCTTTGCCCATTAGTGAGAATGGGACCCCCATTCCCGGGTCACTGGGGGTGCTCTCACCGATCAGAGTGTTATCCACTTTGAATAAGGGAAAAGCATGAAAACTTCATAGAACCCCTTTAAATACTGTCCCCCTGTGCCACACTGAGCAAAGGTTTAAGGGGTTAAAGCAGCATTGCGTTCTACTTTTACAGCCTTTATTAAGAAATACTTTTTACATTTCATTTAACCAAATGAGTGAAAATGATGGAAATGTAATCAGAGGAGCCATCCAGATAATTCCTGTCTTTTTAGATTTTGCCAAAAACTTTTATATTACGTTTGTTTGTTTTTTTTAATCCAAAACACACGTCAGCCTATAAAGTGTGCTGCACTTTCCACTCTCAGACATTTACATTGAATTCTTTTTAATTGCAAATAAAAATTACAAGAATATTACATCAGATGTTTAGCGAAGCTGTGGGTTCACGCACGCCGAGGGTGGAGGGTACACAAGTGGGGGAAGGGGGGAGTTACTCTCCGGGCCAGAGCGATCAGTAATGTCCTGTTGGATCTTGTTAGGGATCTGAGGCTAAGCCACGGCCGAGCATTAGATGTGTTTATATACAGGCAGTCCCTGGGTTACATACAAGATGGGGTCTGTAGGTTTGTTCTTAAGTTGAATTTGTATGTCAGTCGGAACTGTATATTTTATCATTGTAATCCCAGCCAGAACTTTTTTGGTCTCTGTGACAATTGGATTTTAAAAATGTTGGATTATCATAAGAACCAGGATTAATAATAAAGCTTCATTACAGACACCTGTGATAACTGTTATAACTGTTTATTGTAGCCTAGGACTAAAGTACAACAAATTACCAATATCCAGAGGTCCGTTTGTAACTAGGGGTTGTATGTAAGTCGAGTGTTCTTAAGTAGGGGACCGCCTGTATTATAGAAACCAAGTGCAGACCTTACACTAAAGCACCACTCTCCAGATCAGCTATGTTACCACTTGAGCTGATAATAAGAGTTTTATATGACAGTATAGTGCTATACAACTGTAAAGCATAAAAAATTTTGCATAAATCTGCACTGAGCAAAAATAAGCAATTCTCTAATTTACTCTTATTAGCTATCTGCAGGTGTTTAGCTGCTAGCAGAGGTTTTACCTTGTCCCTCCAGGCTAATCTCCATTTACCATGCTTTTTGGTAACCATGGGAAACCATATAGGACAGCTAGAGAAAAGCAGAGGCTTGTTGGGAGGGGCAGTAGGTGAGGAGTCCAAGAAAATAGGACCTTCAGTGATGGCACAAGCAGGTAACTCATCACATGCTTCAGATGAGCCAATTACAAACATGCTGACTTAATTCATATTATAGTGCTCTGGCCTCAGTGCCCTTTAACTGATGTCACAACCAGGAAGTGCCGCCCACTTCAGGATTAGCTGAATGTGATTTTATAAGAAGGAATGATACATATACCAGGCTGTATATAAGGATAGGAAGAAGCCAGCAGCATGATACAGGTATCGTAGTAATTGTTGTCTCTAGCAGATTAACACCTTCCGGTCATGTTTCTTTCATCGGTCAACATTGAAGCAGTATCCAGAAAATTGTCTTTTAAATGAGATCTAAATTGGTTGTATAAAGTCACGGAGGCGGAGAGTTCAGTACTAAAGTCCAGCTCTCTTCTCCTCAGAGCATTCCCTGTGATGTTACCGACAGTCCTGCATCCAGGGGCATCACTTACCATCTCTCCATAAGTCTGGTGCATGATATAAATCTCATTAGCATAATTCTAAAAGTTGATGTTAGAAGTACAGAGGCCATGGATAACAAATATAAGAAGACACCACAGTCCCGCTGCCTGGATAAAACATAGACCCAAAATCTAGTAACTGATATATTATTGGAGGCAGCACTTATATTGCTCCAGAAAATCATGTTGTTATTAATAACAATAAAACCGAAGAGTATTTTTTCAGCAATAAATAATAATAATACAGATTTTTTATTACTTTTCCCATAAAAAATGAAATGATGTGGAATTATATTGGTGCTAATATGCAGCCAAAGTAAAGGACAATCTGTTCCAAAAGTGGAAAGCAAAGTACAGTTCACTTTGGGATAATAGAAAAGTTATTCCCGGTTATAAAAGCTTAAGATGGAAGCGTGAATATATCGGCTGTGACGATTAAAGGGGTTGTCCCTACACGTCATTCCCTCTATATGTTACTAAGATATAGAAGGGGCTAAGCCTTATTTTTTTCTGGATCCCTGTCTCTTGATTCCTATGTGTTTCCCAAATCTGTTGGACTCCTCTGCTTCAATCCTTGGCACTTGAATCACTAGGTCACCGCTCCTTTAATGGCCTTCATGTATACACCCGACTTACAGATGACCCGACTTACAGATGACCCCTAGTTACAAACGGACCTCTGGATGTTGATAATTTCCTGTACTTTAGCCCTAGACTACAATAATCAGCTGTAACAGTTATCACAGGCGTCTGTAATGAAGATTTATTGATAATCCTGGTTCTTATGACAACCCAACATTTTTAAAATTCAATGGTCACAGAGACCAAAAAGTTTTTGTCTGGAGCTACAATAAAAAATATACAGTTCCGACTTGCATACAAATTCAACTTAAGAACAAACCTACAGAACCCATCTTGTATGTAACCTGGGGACTGGCTGTATTCCGTAGACATTTTTGATCCATTAAAATGAATTTCCTTACCAATAGCCTATACTATGTCTTTAGGATTGGTGCGGTTCTGACCTCTGGTAGGTACTTTTACGCTAGTGGTGCCCCTTGCCCCCTATAGAAATCCAGTGCAGGGAGTGTAGCTCTACACCAGCACTTTGGAACCTTTGGGAAAATTTTGCGCCTTCTTAAAGGGCCAGCACACACTCACTGTTGTATCCCCAGCTAATCAAAGCCTTTATGTTTAAAATTCTCTTTAAATGGGTCTTCCCATCTGGGTATTTACATTTCATTTTATTCATTTTCCATATGGAAACATTTCTTCAATTGGATGTTATTAAAACAAATGTTCCCGTGTAAAGATAATTTCTCATAAATGTAGTCATGTTGTCCCTTAGAAATGAGAAGGCTTCCTTGGATACGACCACCTCACATTTTGGCAGCGGTGGCCAGACATGCACTATTGAGTCCTGCCTGACCATATGGATACAGCAATCATTACCACAGGACGGCTGTGGGACCTGCAGTAACTCCCGAACATTTCAGATATAAAAACCTTTTGTTTCTTTTGTGCGAGACCCTCAAGCAGAGGTGGTCGCATCCAAGGACACAGTCTTGTTTCTAAGGGACCATATGATGAGGGACCACATTAATGAGAAATTATCTTCACACAGGAACATTTTTTTTAATAACATCTAATTGAAGAAATGTTTATATATGGCAGATTAATGAATCTGGATGCGAATGCACCGTGACTGTGGTATCTTCTTATATTTACTATCCACGGCCTCCTTCCTTCTACAATCAACTTTTACAATTATGCTAATGAGCCAGAAGGCTTTAATGGTTTATCATGATGGAGTGTGATGGTAGAAATCCTTTTAAGTTGTCACAATTTATGTTACAGCTGGCCTAGGGCCAAGAAGTACTAGTTAAAGCACCAAAAATTAAAATTAAAAAATTTTAATTAAAAAAGTGTTGAAATTGGTGAAAAAAAGCATCGGCAACATTTTCTTGAGGGCTCGGTTTTTACAGTTTTCTCCTTTATTCTTTTGGACAGTGTGATCATGGGGATACTGAATTTATATAGGTTATTGAAATACGTTTAAAAAAAACTGAAAACCTTCTGTATAAAGAAATATTTTTGCATTCCGCCATCTTCTGACTTTTTTTTATACTTCGGTGTACAGAGCTGTATACACACGCCGTGATACCAAACATGATTTTGTTTTAACTTATTTGTTTTTATATTAGTTCTAGGGAAAGGGGGGTGATTTGATCTTTTTGGTTTTTATTTTATTTTTAACTTTTTAAAGTTTGTTTTGTTAACTATTTTCAGACAACCTAGGATACTTTAAACCTATGGAGTCTGATTGCTCCTGCTATAAACTGCAATACAATATAACAGTATATAGACCATTTGTTATAGACCTGTTTGCCACTGGCACACTGTTACAGATATTCAGCAATACCAGGTCCTGGAGTCTTATGAAGACTCCAGGCTATCATGACAATTGATCCTTGTTCCCCGCTGACTGCTTAGCCATCGTCAGTCAAATGGACAACGCCTACAGTCAGTGCCAGCACCACTCACAGGTTTTACTAGTGGGTGTTTGCTGCAATATGCAGCAAACACCCAGCTTGTGTGGAGAGGCCTTAGCTGGTGAGACCTCCCCATACTGCCTTAGTAGACTTGTGACCTACAATGTTACAAGTCGTTAAGGGGATTAATGGACAAGTTAAAATAATTTTTGTTTTTGTTTCACACCTGTTAGAACCTTATGTACTGTAGCCCTTACAGAACATGCCGCAATGGTGCAGTCAATCTCAATGTTGTGGAGTCCTCTCTCTAGTAACAATGATAGTGAGCAGATGATGGGATGTTCTGAAATGGAAGGTCTTGTGCTTTTTGTATAAACATTCATTCAGTAACTTTCGGAGACTTGGTAACCCTGATCCTGTTAGTTCCACAACACAATTATCCGAGGAATCTTCTCCCCTGAGGAAACTGTGAGCTTGTCTAATGCAGAGAGTAGCAGCGTGCAGTAATCCTATAACACACGCTCGCTGCAGCCGGCGGATGGGATTTGGTCATGTAAAGGAACGTCACCTTCTCCTGATTCACACAATGTCCTCAGCCTGTCCTTGTTATGTTGTTTTGATGGAAACGCTGAGACATCACAGCAGCTTAATGGTGGTTTAGTGATCATATTATACAACGTTGGGTGCATGGAGTCCTGTGATGACATCAGTGGAACACTTCCACTCCAAGTCCTTACGAGATTCCGAGACTTCTATATACTTTTTATACGCTCTTTGTTTCAGGAAACAGGTGCTCAGGAACTACAGTTTTACTTCCAGGAACGCTAGTGCTGGTTTCATATTGTTAATTTCTGGGAAACTAATCAGAAAATTATAAGAGGAAATATTGCAGTATTTACACTGGCCTCTAGGTGGACATTTTCTTAGCTTTACTGTGTAGACTGGGACAGAGTCGGCAGAGGAGAGAACGTCAGTTTTCAGTCTAGATATGGAGAGAAAGTAACACGAGCTCCATGGGCCTCTCTGGTCTAATCTAAATGAAGAAAAAACTTGGCACTCCTTGGTAGTAAAATTTTATTTTATTCCAGAAATAAGAGTATGGCAATCCCAAAAAAATTTTTAGGCAACGTTTCGATTGCTCTGGTCTAATCAGCGGGTGTATTTATCTATTGTAAACATGAGGCTCAGACACTTCTGATAAATCCCCCCCCATAGACAAAGGGACAGATACAAATAAAGTCACAGTCAAAGACCGAGTCAGACAAAGTCAGACATAGTCGAAGAACATCCAAGACTGTCGGAGACAGACAGAGACAGTCTGGGAAAGTCGGATACAATCATAGACAGTGAGAGACCGTCTCAGACAGTCAGAGAAGCCTGGCGTCGGAGACAGACAGAAACAGCGACAGACAGACAGAAACAGCGACAGACAGAAACAGAGACAGACAGACAGAAACAGCGACAGACAGAAACAGCGACAGACAGAAACAGCGACAGACAGACAGAAACAGAGACAGACAGAAACAGAGACAGACAGAAACAGACAGACAGACAGAAACAGCGACAGACAGAAACAGAGACGGACAAAGACAATATTATATTACAGATACATATTTGAGTCCGCTCACCAGTTTGATCCAAGAATCTTGTGTGTATCCACGTTCTGCTGAGGGTGCACGGAAAATAGAGTCGGAAGGAATCCACCGCATCAGATATGATAACACATGAAATATATAAATGTTTTCCAGCACTCCAAATTCATATTTTAAAAATTCATCCTTTATTCTATCATGCTAAAATTCTTATACATCCGATATTTCCGATTCGACCTACGTGTAATCAGAGATCAGCTGTGCGAAACTGCCTTCAGACCACTCTGATAAATCCCCACCATAGACAAAGTGACAGTCAGAGACAAATACAGAATCAGAACGGAGACAGTCAGTGCCCCAGACATTCGGAGGACATATGGACACAAAAAAGACAGTCTGAGACACTCAGACAGAAACATTCAGAGACGGTAGAGAGAGAAGATGGATTCAATAAAATACTTTTTGTTAACCCATTTTTTGTGTAATAGCTAAGAGCAGTATTTACTCTTCCGGGCCCGCCAGGGGGCTACAGCTAGTTATACTATACTTGCTCGTGTTTTTCAGTCACTCTGGTGCTACAAGTGGTTGGTCTGCTACCTCCTCCAAGAAAGTCATCGTAAACTCCAACACGAGAGGCAGAGAGCGCCAATGACTTGGATGCTAGAAATAACAGCCGGTAGTGTACAGTGTATACAGGAGTCTCGTCACCCGGATACACCGTTTTTAACATCATTGGGGACGTGTAGCTCCCTGTCATGAGCCAGACTACCACCTAAACCTAAATCTCCAGCTCAGTACGGGGCTAGTAGGTTGTGTCTTCCAAAAACGTGTATATAAACTACAGTGGGGTCTCACCACAACATCCCTACTATTCAGGGGTGTGGTGAGGCGGGCGGAAGGGGGGGGTGAACCCTTCGAGGAAAGGGAGACTATCATGCTAAAATTGTATAAAATCCGAATTTCCGACTCGACCTACGTGTAATCAGAGATCAGCTGTGCGAAAGTCTGACCTTCAGACACTCTGATAAATCCCCCCATAGACAAGTGACGTCAGAGACAAATACGAATCAGACGGAGACAGTCAGTGCCCCAGGACATTCGGAGGACATATGGACACAAAAGGAGACAGTCTGAGACAATCAGACGAACATTCAGAGACGGTCAAGAGAGAAGATGGATTCAATAAAATACTTTTGTTAACCATTTTTGTGTGTAATAGCTAAGGCAGTATTTACTCTTACCGGGCCCGCCCAGGGGGCTAACAGGCTGTTATATATACTTTGCTCTTGTTTTTCAGTCACTCTGGCTGCTACAAGTGGTTGGTCTGCGACCTCCTCCAAGAAAGTATCGTAAACTCCAACACGAGAGGCAGAGAGCGCCAATGACTTGATGCTAGAAATAACAGCCGGTAGGTACAGTGTTACAGGAGTCTGTCCACCCGGATTACACCGTTGTTTAACATCATTGGGGACGTGTGCTCCGTCTAGCATGAGCCAGATACCAACCTAAACCTAAATTCACCAGATCAGTACGGGCTAGTAGGTGTGTCTTCCAAACAACGTGTATATAAACTACAGTGGGGTCTTCCACCAAACATCCCTCCCATATTCAGGGGTGTGGTGAGGCGGGCGGAAGGGGGGGGTGAACCCTTCGAGGAAAGGGAGACGTTTTCCAGCACTCCAAATTCATATTTTAAAAATTCATCCTTTATTCTATCATGCTAAAATTCTTATACATCCGATATTTCCGACTCGACCTACGTGTAATCAGAGATCAGCTGTGCGAAGCTGCCTTCAGACACCTCTGATAAATCCCCCCATAGACAAAGTGACAGTCAGAGACAAATACAGAATCAGACGGAGACAGTCAGTGCCCCAGACATTCGGAGACATATGGACACAAACAGACAGTCTGAGACACTCAGACAGAAACATTGTTTTCCAGCACTCCAAATTCATATTTTAAAAATTCATCCTTTATTCCATCATGCTAAAATTCTTATACATCCGATATTTCCGATTCGACCTACGCATAATCAGAGATCAGCTGTGGGAAGCCCCCCATAGACAAAGTGACAGTCAGAGACAAATACAGAAACAGACGGAGACAATCGGTGCCCGAGACATTCGGAAACATATGGACACAAACAGACAGTCTGAGACACTCAGACAGAAACATTCAGAGACGGTCAGAGAGAGAGATGGATTCAAATAAAATACTTTTTGTTAACCCATTTTTTGTGTAATAGCTAAGAGCAGTTATTTACTCTCCCGGGCACCGCCAGGGGCTACAGCTAGTTATTACTATACTTTGCTCTTGTTTTTCAGTCACTCTGGATGCTTACAAGTGGTTGGTCTGCTACCTCCTCCAAGAAAGTCATCGTAAACTCCAACACGAGAGGCAGAGAGCCGCCAATGACTTTGATGCTAGAAATAACAGCCAGGTAGTGTACAGTGTATACAGGAGGTCTGTCACCCGGATACACCGTATGTAACATCATTGTGTACGTGTAGCTCCCCTGTCATAGCCAGACTACACCTAACCCTAAATCTCCCAGCTCAGTCACTGGGGCTAGTAGGTTGTTTCTTCCAAACCCGTGTATATAACTACAGTGGGGTCTTCACACAACATCCCTCCCTATTCAGGGGTTTGATGGTTTGATTGTGTGTAATATCCCTGTAATGTGACATCACTGTATGTATTATTCCTGTACTGTGACATCACTGTGTGTATTATCCCTGTACTGTGACATTGGTAATTTATTGTACTTTAGCCTGTGACACAGTCAGGGGTTTGTTGTTGGATGGGAGGTATTATCCTCTCAGCTTGTGTTGCTCAGAGTAATGCAGCAAGCTGAAATCAAGCACCGGACCAAACTTCAAGCTCCGGTCCAAACCGGGTTTTCAGGGTGTTCCAGCTAACAAAGCTGAGCTGGAAGTGTGCACAAGGGGGGAGAGGCTTGTTCCAAGAGCAAACACGTGTCCTGTCTAGGAAGACAGGTTGGCTTTGTTTGGACTTTAAACGGACTAAGTGCTATACAGCATTTTCTGCAAGGTGTGAACTTACACCAATAATTTGGACTATTTGTGAAGACCCTGCTTCTGGGTGAGAAGGCCAAGCCTGGTCTGTATGTTTATGTTTTAACCAAGCATGAAGACAATGCTGGATTTTTTGTTCCATTTGTTTTGTGGTGTGAATAAACACTGAACTGAACTGAGAACTGTCTCTTTCCCTCTGTCTGCGACCGCTACCTAGCTTATACCTGAGCAATACCCCACAAGCCCTAGACTATAATAATCAGCTATAACAGTTATCACAGGCGTCTGTAATGAAGCTTTATTGTTATTCCTGGTTCTTATGACAATCCAACATTTTTAAAATCCAGTTGTCACAGAAACCAAAAACATTTTCACTGGAGCTACAATAATAAAGTATACAGTTCCGACTTACATACAAATTCAACTTAAGAACAAACCTGCAGAACCTATCTTGTACGTAACCTGGGGACTGCATGTACAACCTGTATATAAGGGTATAGCTATGAAGTCTGGAACCTGAGGCTACAAGGTCTACCTGCCCAGTATAAGAAATCTTGGGCAATCCAAAAAATTGGGTAATTAAAGGACACCTGTCAGCAAATTAAACCGAAGGAGCTGCACATACTAATAAAAACAGATCCCTAGCCCTCTTCCAATTATTTTACTGTGAAAAGCCTATCTATATTGGAACAAACCCTAAAGCTCTGCCACACTTTGGCATATAACAGTTCAATTGAAGGACCTATTTTCCAGCGGTCTGGTGTATTCATGAAGGGGCGGTCCAGACACTCCCCTCTCTTCTGCTTCTCCCCCAGACTGCCACTCCCACACCAGATGAGGGCAGTGATTGGCCTGGTACGATGCTGCAGGCACCGCCTCCTCAGACGGTCACAGACCACACCCTCATGGACCGCTGAAGGATAGGTCCATCGATCTGACCGCTACGTGCCACATTGTGGCAGAGCTTTAGGTTATGTTCTGCTATAGATAGGCTTTTCACAGTACAATTAGAAGATGGCTAGAGATCTGTTTTTAATAGCATGTGCAGCTCCTTCGGTTTAATTTGCTGACAGGTGTCCTTTAAGGGTCGGTGTTACAGATTTTGCATAAGCTAGTGCTATTGTTATGTCACTTGTTCCAGCAATATAAGGATATCTGTACTTACCAGGTTTACCAATGGGCCCCCAGAGTTTCCATACTGAAATTAAAAAAAATGTGATTTTACTGCCAATCATTTAAATGTAATAAAACAAAAGATAACTCTGCCATAGGTTGTATCTCTTATTATGTAATCTCTTATTATATTACTTTTTGAGTTTGCATATCTTGCAGATCTTTCCTCCTTTTACAGTACAAATGATCCTCTTATCACTGGACTGTCCCACAAGACAGAGGCAGATTTGCAAAAAACACAGTAATTTCCAGGTTCCTTGGGGGTGGAGTCTCTGAGCAAAGCATGGGGGGGGGGGGGGGCGTGGCCGAGCGAAAACCCGACGGATTCGGAAAACCCGCCACATTTAAAAAAAGAAATGTGTCGCTTGGGACGCGCTTACCTTTACTCAGCCCGGCTCGGTGAACTCCAGTGCGTTCCGATGCTTTTCAGCGCAGCAGCGCCACCTGGTGGATGGCGGAGGAACTACCTTGATGAATCCCGGCCGGACCTGAATCCAGCGCAGAGAACGTGCCGCTGGATCGCGAACGGACCGGGTAAGTAAATCTGCCCCATTATTGCAGATACTCTGGCTAAGCATGACCTTCCTGGTGACAGGTTCCCTTTCATGTTTCCTGAGCTGGGGTTTGGAGACTAGCTTCTATAATGTCTACATTACACTAAACATGGAAAAAAAACCAAGTCCCTAATCCCTAACTCTCAGAATAAGCATCAACACCATTCAGGACACTGAGCGCTCATAGCATGGAGAAAGAACAACATAAAATACAAAACCGACTATTATCCTTAATTCGATGTCTGTGCCTCACTCTCTTTTGTACTAAGTGCTTCCACCCCCTCCCTCTCCATAGACTTCTATAGATCAGCTTTAATTTTATTTTCTTACATCAGCAGAAATTTTAGGAGGGAACAGGGAAGGATGAAAATAAGTTAGATTTTAACAGTTTTTTTTTTTTTACCTTTAAATTTTTTGTCATGTGAGTCAGTCATGAACTTGGTGATGCGATCAGATGGGATTGCAAAGGAAATACCCGCAGCCACTTTCAGAGTATTAATCCCAATCACCTCTCCGTCCTATAGGATGAAGAAATGCAATACAAGCAGAAGGTTTGTGCTGCTTTAATTTGACTTTTTTCAATTTGCTCTCTAAGTATTAGAAATGTTTTCATCTATTTAATTCCCAGATCAAACAGAACATTTACAGTAGACATTTTTGTGGCCAGGACTAGATTTCTATGAAATATAACAAAGGAGTCTGAAGAATACACTAAAATTCTAAATTGTCTTAAATGATAAAACTTCAGTAGACTTTGGAGCCACCAAAAATGTCCGCAGTATGACCTATAGTGCTGTTAGTTGACTACTACCCATATACAGGCGGTCCCCTACTTAAGAACACCTGACTTACATACGACCCCTAGTTACAAACGGACCTCTGGATGTTGGTAACTTACTGTACTTTAGCCTTAGGCTACAATAATCAGCTATAACAGATATCACAGGTGTCTGTAATGAAGCTTTATTATTAATCCTGGTTCTTATGACAATCCAACATTTTTAAAATCCAATTGTCACAGAGACCAAAAAAGTTCTGGCTGGGATTACAATGATAAAGTATACAGTTCCGACTTACATACAAATTCAACTTAAGAACAAACCTGCAGAACCTATCTTGTAGGTAACCCGGGGACTGCATGTACAACCTGTATATCTACCTACCCAATATAAGAAATCTTGGGCAATCCAAAAAATTGGATAATTAAAGGACACCTGTCAGCAAATTAAACCGAAGGAGCTTCACATACTAATAAAAACAGATCCCTAGCCCTCTTCCCATTATTTTACTGTGAAAAGCCTATCTATATTGGAACAAACCCTAAAGCTCTGCCACACATAACAGTTCAATTGAAGGACATATTTTCCGGCGGTCTGGTGTATTCATGAGGGGGCGGTCCAGACACTCCCCTCTCTTCTGCTTCTCCCCCAGACTGCCACTCCCACACCAGATGAGGGCAGTGATTGGCCTGATACAATGCTGCAGTCACCGCCTCCTCAGACGGTCACAGACCACACCCTCATGGACCGCTGAAGGATAGGTCCATCGATCTGACCGCTACATGCCACATTGTGGCAGAGCTTTAGGTTATGTTCTGCTATAGATAGGCTTTTCACAGTACAATTGGAAGATGGCTAGAGATCTGTTTTTAATAGCATGTGCAGCTCCTTTGGGTTAATTTGCTGACAGGTGTCCTTTAAGGGTTGGTGTTACAGATTTTGCATAAGCTAGTGCTATTGTTATGTCACTTGTTCCAGCTATATAAGGATATCTGTACCTACCAGGTTTACCAATGGGCCCCCAGAGTTTCCATACTGAAATAAAAAAAAATATGATTTTACTGCCAATCATTTAAATGTAATAAAACAAAAGATAAGTCTGCCATAGGTTGTATCTCTTATTATGTAATCTCTTATTATATTACTTTTTGAGTTTGCATATCTTGCAGATCTTTCCTCCTTTTACAGTACAAATGATCCCCTTATCACTGGACTGTCCCACAAAACAGAGGCAGATTTGCAAAAAACATAGTAATTTCCAGGTTCCTTGGGGGTGGAGTCTCTGAGCAAAGCATGGGCGGTACATAAGATATGAATGTAGTGATAGATATATAGGCAAATCTTATCTTTATTAGTCCAATAGAATTAAATAGAGTGGTGGCCCCACTGCTTCATTAATCCAGGGGGCTAGTAACAATATTACTTGTGATCATTGGATCATCAGTTGGATATCACTAATGCTGTGGATAGAATTGCACAGCTTGTTGGGGGTGGGTTTCCTAAGCAGGGCATGGGTGGGTCTTTCTTGTGATCACAGTGGTACCCTGTAGTTGGGTCATTTATCAACTAAGTATGGAACTCTTCTGCTATTCATAATTACGTAGCTATAAAGATGCAGAGGGGGGAAGATGTGGCCAAAGGGATAAAGATTCTCTCAAGATGACTTTTTTATCCAGTTTTAACTTACATTAATGATGGCATCTGTCTGCACATAGTCCATATCCGAGTCTCTCAGGCCGAGCTCTCGTCCATCTCTCTGAGCCGTGCTGACGATTCCTGTTGTCACAGTGTTCTGTAAAGCGAATGGGCTTCCGATGGCCACCACAAATTCTCCAGGTCTAAGATCTGACGAATGTCCCAACAGTAGGACCGGTAACTTTTTCTAAAACAAGACCATAAATGTTTCAAATCATGATCAGGTTTTATATAAATAGGTATGTACCCTGTTATATCTGGGTGATTTGGTTCCCTGGTCATTGACCCTTTACCAACCCTACAGCCAAGCAAGGATACATAATCTCTTCACCATCATCTCAGTTAGTGGGACCTTAACATATCCATAAGACTAACACCTTATCAGTGTAGGATGCACCAAAGGTTTCTTCTGTTGGTTCCTCTTTGCACCCTCCAGAGGTACCCACACCTAGGCCCTAATCTATTTGGTAACAAAAGCCAATACAGTGCCCCCTTCCTTCACATGCCTAAGCGTCCCAGGGGTGGTTAACTAAGACATATCATGAGGACAACCTTTAGAAAGCTTCTGGGCATGGATCTTATGTGAAACTGGGCCACAAGGGAAACAAAGCACCCTCAATGGTCTTAGTCTCAAACACTATAACAAGTCCCTAAGGTCCAGCAGAGGAATAGTCCTATAACACTAGTTTGTTGAGTTATATCCAGTAATCACTGACTTATATGATGATTTTCCCCAAAAATGGCAGCTATTCGTGAGCCAAATGTCCATTCACTGGAATAAGCTCTTCTTTCCTGGAAGTCGTCACAATCACAATCGACGTTCACTGTCGATACCACAGTCTGATTATATTCACCTGTTTATATCTTCATGTACACTTACCTTTGAGTAAATTTTGATAGTAGCGATATCCGACTTTTTATCGATGTCCTTGATCGTTGCTTCGTAGGAGTCACCATTGTGGAGTTGTACTTTAAGGTGCTGCCGCCCTGAGACAGTACTACTGCTTGTTACCACATGAGCGTTGGTTACTATTAATCCCATGTCCGAGATGATAAATCCCGATCCACTGGTGAGGGGAACGTTACGGCCAAATAGAGGATGTCTAATAAAACAAGAGGGTGAAAGTAGCTTCAGAATCTGTGATTGACTTGTGTGTCTCTAGACTCCACGACATGTCTAGCCTTATGCCTGACCCTCTGCACAGGACTCCAAGCTACATTTATATTACAGGATACTATATTATCTACCAATTTAGAATAAAATTTTCCTAAGTATCAGAAAATACTATACAGATAATGAAAAATGTGGAGGATATAACACAGTACAGTAGATGTACATGTTCGTGGACTGAAGGAGATCTTGAAGCAACTTTTGGCCTCTACAGGACTGTATAGACATCACTTCAAGATTTGCAATATATGGAAAAAATGTGAAGAATTTTAAAGTTCTCGGTTAAGAAACAATAGCCTTTGCCAATCACAAAACCAATATACTCCTCAGGGGCGTAACTAGGAGAGGCAGGGCCACATAGTAGACTTCAGATTCTGGGTTCACGCGACCTGAACATAAGTATCCATGGCTATGATTGGCCGGGGGTGTCCACTTGGCCAATCCCAACCATGTATAGTAGCGAGAGATATCAATTTGCTGGATTGGCAGTTCTGCAACCAATCTGGCAAAATGTCTGGGTCACACAGGGCACCCCCGAACCTTGAACACCATTAGAAACTTTGGGTCCGCTCATCTCTACTCCTCTTCCGCTATAATCAATATTCCTTTAATTTATCAATGTGGTCTATATACATTTATTTTAAATCATTGTCACATACAAATTTGGGTCCTCAATAAACAGAAGAACTGCCTCTCGCAAAATTAACTCACTTCTCTCCTGCTGTTGTCAAAAATTTTGTTGATTTATCAGTGCGTTCTACATCATGACATTACATTTGGTTAATTTGACCCTTTGTCGTCATCCATGATTGGGCAGGTCACTTTCTCCAACAAACCAAATCGAGTTTCTTAAAACTTTTTATCATCTAATTAATACTAAATAAAGCAAAATAAATTTTTCGATCCATTCTGTTGCCTTCAGGGTGTGAATATAACCAGCAGAGCTCGATCTTCCTTCTTCTCGAGCCAGCATTGAGTCATTTCAGGTCAGAAGATTTCTAGGCTCACAAATATGAATGATGGAGCAGTGCAAACTACATGGCAAACACTTAAGAATTTTTATAGCCGCATGGAGCCTTCATTTACTTTGGCAGAGTCTTTCTCCCCAGATTACAAATTACTTACTGGATTGTTTTGACCTTACTCTATATTCAACACTAGGAGCAAGCAGTAATTTTCGTGATTTAGAGAGAATCCGTCCTGTCCTGTGGCTGCGACATTAATGCCAGATAATCATTTTATTTCACCACTGTGGTGCAGACATGGGACCGTCCTGCCAAGATGGCAAAATAATCCACCTCTAAACTGCTCTTTAAGAATCACTTATGTGTTCTAATAAGACGCGATGCTGGACGGAAGCCACTCGTCTCAGGAAACGGTAGGACCATGCTCCAATCACGTATGGAATATCATTTTTCCATCACATACAAGGAGTAGGAAAATATGTGTAACTTTCTATAACTTAAAGATTCTGGGCCCCAGTGTAAAATCTATATAAGGGAACCCCACCTATATGGATAAACCTATCTATAGGACCGTGGAACTTTGGGTGGGGAGGACTCAAGGACCCAAGTTAAAAAAATTTGTGCAAGATAGTCTTGCAAAACACTTGCAGAAAAAGTTACTCGTAATCCAAGGTTCCACTGTACCGGAAGTAGTATTGAGCATGCCTGAACCACAATGTTCGGGTCTGTGCTGTGTATTGTGGGTTTTGGGTACCAGAACCAGGACTTCAGCAAGAAATTAATGTTCAGTGTTCGTGCTCGCCCCACTGCCGGTAATACCCATGATCGTGACTGGCACCAATTCCGGATGTAAACTCCTTAAATGCTGACTGCATGGCATTTAAAGGGTAACATCCTCGAATGGTGCTGGCACCGGTACTGGTGGGGATGAGCATTCGGAGTCCACTCATTCCTACAGGTAACCTTTTTTGTGGCAAATGTGCCTTTAGGTCCACCCTGAAGTGTAAGGGGCTGAGAACCTCTTACAGTTTGTGACCACCAAATAAATATTGTCGACAACCCATGTTCTCTGAGATTGTTTAAAAACCCAAAGAGATCCAACGTTGTGTTCTAATAAGACGCAAAACTGAATGTAAGTTACACGGTACAGGTGTTAACTATTTAAATGCCACAAGCGAATCTGTTTCCCGATGACGTCATAGCATTTAAACACTTTTAATTGATGATGTCACCGGTGGGGATGAGTATAAGGGGTCCACTCATCCCTACTGGTAACCTTTTTGTGACAAATGGGCCACGATGGTTATGAGAGCCTTGAACCTTCTAATCTGGTTGGGACAGATGGAACAAGGACAGTAATTCTTCAAGGGTTTCCAGGGAAGGTAAGTATCTTTAATTTTAGTACAGAAATCACGTTTAATTTTTTTTAGGTGGTAGGGTGTAGACCAAAAAGGTTATATATAACAATTAGAACCTTTCCCAACTTTGGCTAAATTTATCACCCTACTTGCTCATAACATTAATGGGGGTCATTTACTAAGGGCCCGATTCACGTTTTCCCGACGTGTTGCCCGAATATTTCCGATTTGCGCCGATTTTCCCTGTATTGCCCCGGGTTTTTGGCGCACGCGATCGGATTGTGGTGCATTGGCGCCGGCATGCACACAACGGAAATCAGGGGGCGTGGCCGAACGAAAAACCAACGGATTCGGAAAAAAAATTTGCGATCCAGCGGCGCGTTCTGTGCGGTGGATTCAGGTCTTCCGGCGATTCACTAAGGCAGTTCCTCTGACGTCCACCAGATGTCGCTGCTGCACTGAAGAGCATCGGAACGCACTGGAGTACACCGAGCCGGGCTGAGTGAAGGTAAGCGCGTGCCGAGCGACACTTTTTTTTTTAAAAAGGCGGTGTTTTTTCCAAATCTGTCGGGTTTTCGTTTGGCCATGCTTCCGATTTCCGTCGCGTGCGTTCCGGCGCCGATGCGCCACAATCCAATCGTGTGCGCCAAAAACCCGGGGCAATTCAGGGGAAATCGGGTAATATTCGGGTAACACGTCGGGAAAACGCGAATCGGGCCCTTAGTAAATGACCCCCAATGTGTCTGTAAGTCTACCACCAAGCCCCAAAAGATTTTGATATTTGGGTCCTTCTTTCTTCAAAGGCCCCATAAAATGTTGATGTATGATCTACCCTTACAGCAGCAAAGCAGATCAGAAGACGTTACCTTGCAAAAAGTTCAATGTGCACCACTGCCGGAGCAATCTTTTCCACCACATCAGCAATGAAGTTAAATTTGTACCTCGGACTGTTGAGATGTTGGTGACCTATACTGGCAGAAAAAATTGGGTATGTTAGTAAGAACATTCCTACACGCAGACAGGATTATGTTAATTACAGTCTCTTACAACTTCTGGATCTAATAACTTGGAAACCCCATATGAAGTCATAACCTTGGCTGACCCCATTTTTTTCCAAAAAGTTCCCAGAAAGTAATTAAAACAAGATAACCTTTAGTGAAATCTATAAATGGAGATCATAGGCGTCATCTGTTCCACCGGTGACATATTTATGGTATGTATTTTGGTGCCACCATGACCCCTAACTACATAGGGGTTAACCCAGATTGTACTGTGTCCAACCGCGTGGCATAGACTTAGTTCCAGACTTGAGATACTTCTCCCCTGTCTCGACTAGTTGCGGTGAGCTATGTTTGCTTGAGGAGGACCACATTAAAGGGTCCACTTGAGAACATTCAGCGTCTATATAACAAGCTCCTCAAAAGCGCAGAGCAGGAAGGTTTCATGTGGTCCACAACCACAAACTTCATCCCAACATGGAAAATTTACAGACAATACAAGACTTTTAAATATTTACATGTGAAGGACCGCTCAGTGTAAACTCCAACTTGGCTTACATCAAAAAAAGCTACTAAAATATTCCTTAATATAAGCAGTATCTAAAAGCTCAAGGAACTTTTTTCAGGAAGACTGAGTTGTGAAGATATGAGAAGAATTTTCCTACACATACGTTGCCGGTGTGTGGGGGTTGGCATGTGTTTTGGGCTAAAAGTTGTCTATATGTCTCCTATTGAATCCTGCTTATCTTGGCCAAGTCAAATGTAATTGTCTACCACTACATTGTCTTCACAGTGTCAAAAATAAGGGAAATACGTAAATAATCACCACGTTTTGAGGTCCAAGGGGAGCAATATTTGAGAACAGATGTTTGGTAAGGTTCATTTATAATGGTCTCTCCTGTTTAGGAATGAAGTTTCTATTTGGTGAAAGCACATACCCTGTCTACCCCTTTTAAATGCTAAGATGGGGGACCATAGTGAGATAAATCAGGACTAGAGATGAGCGGAACTGAACTGTAGGTTTGGAGTCCTCCGTTCGGCAGTTCCGTCAAACCCAGACTTGTTGCTTGATGAGCTGTAGAGCAGCCAATCAGGGAGCTTTATGTCCATAGCAACTAGGCATGGCTTTGATTGGCCAAGTGTGTGATGCTTGGCCAATCACAGCCATGCTTATTTGCTAGGGGGCGTAAAGCTGTCAGATCGGCTGCTCTGAAGCTCATCAAGCAACATGTCAGGATTAGGTGGAGCCAAGAAACGGAGGACACCGAATCTAAAGATTGGCTCTGCTCATCTCTAGTATAGACTCTTTTTTTTTTATCTTAAAGGGAATATACATCTTTGAATCCATCACTGCACTAGGTAAAATGTGCAAATTAACTTTGAAAGAAGCTCAGAGCTCTGATGTAGAGCTATGTGTCTCCATGACAACAGACTACAAATAAATCCTGTGTAGTCTGATTCTACTAAAGTCCTCCATCAGTGATTTACTCACCTTCATGATGTAACCAGTCACTAAAGAAAATTATAGTGTTACCTGCCCCCAAGTGACATGAATGGTTGATATTTGTGTGATATGTGGCCATTGCATATGCTGCAATTTGTTAGGCCTCAAGTGTATACCCATTCTATAGACTCTATAGACGGACGGAGGCTCCTGCCCGACTGTCGCAGGCCGCGAGGGCCCGGCGCTGGCGCGCAAAGTGTCGGGGGCCGGATCGAAACGGTCCGCGGGCCGCATGTGGCCCGCGGGCCGTAGTTTGGGGAACCCTGCTATAGAGCTATAGTATTTGTATACATAGTTTTGGGCTCTTGTTGTCCTTCCATAGGAGGCCTACCGAGGTTTTTCTTATTACATTAGACATATATAGGTAGTCCCAGAGTTAAGAACACCCAACTTACAGACAACCTCTAGTTACAGACAGAGCTCTTTGCCCTGTGTGACTTCTAAACTTACAATAATCAACTATTTTATGCAGGGCATAGCTAGGAGAGGCTGGGCCACATCACTGACTTCTAAATGGGACCTCTTTCCACCTTATAAAAATATATACATATTTGTACAGTTACAATCAGTTATACACTCATATAAACACACATTTATATACTTATATAGAAACACATTAACATACATACAGTATATACTCACCATACATACAGCATAAACATCCATGCACACAGTACCATATATACCCATGCAGCTTATACACAGACATACAGCATATTCACATCAGAAATGCACATATACATTCAATACCATATACAGACATACAGCCTATACGCACACATACAGTATATACACACCACACACACACACACATAGAGCATATACACACCCAATACACACCCAGATGCCGGGGCCCCCTTCCACTGTGGTCCCCATAGCAGCTGCTATGGCTGATACCTCTGTTGTTGCCCACTTAGTTTGATGACGTTTTATTGATAATCCTTTTTCCCATGTCAACCTAAAATTTTTAAAATCCAATTGTCACAGAGACCAAAAAATAATTTGTCTGGAGCTACAATAATAAAATATACATGCTATGACTTACATACAAATTCAACTTAAGAACAAACCTATAGAACCTATCCTGTATGTAACCCGGGGACTGACTTTATTGATATATTTTTGCCTAGAATCATAGATATCTACTGCAATGTTTGTACATTTTTCCAAAGTGTTTGTTCCATATATTATCCTTTTTGCATCTGTGTCATGTCTCTATACAGGCAGTCCCCTACTTAAGAACACCTGACTTACAGACGACCCCTAGTTACAAACGGACCTCTGGATGTAGGTAATTTATTGTACTTTATCCTTAGGCTACAATAATCAGCTGTAACAGTTATCAGAGATGTCTGCAATTAAGATTTATTGCTAATCCTGGTTCTTATGACAACCCAACATTTTTAAAATCCATTTGTCACAGAGACCAAAATAATTTTGGCTGGGGCTGCAATTATAAAATATACAGTTCCGACTTACATACAAATTCAACCTAAGAACAAACCTACAGACCCTATCTTGTACATAACCCGGGGACTGCCTGTGTATCATAATTTAATCCGCCATGACAGCAGCTATCTGACATTAGTACCTAAATAATCTACTAATACACATTTTAAGGTCACCAAAGGTAAAGCCAGACTGTTCCTCCTCCTGAGGTTACTCTGAGTCCTTACTTGATGCATTTTGCATACAAGATATTTGTAGAAAAAGAAAGAAGAAGGAAAGAAAATATTTGATGACTTCACGTTGGAGCCAAGAAATATTTGACAATCATTCCGACTTGGCCGGCGCGCTGAAATATTTGACGGTACCACCTATGTAAACACTCCTGCTGACCCGATTCAATACCGGCCAGTGGCTGTAAATAAACCTAGCGCCATGTCTAGAACCTGGCAGCGCTAAGACCACATCTCAGGTCTTCTCAATCCTCGCCTCGTTCTATGGCACCTTTTCACATTCTTTGACCGCACAGCCATAAAATTCTGGTTTATGGGCCTCAGTGCAAGAATAAATAAACGTCCGGCTACCAGTATTAACGGGGCAACTGCAGATGTGAAGCAGTGTGGGACTTCTCATCTCATCCCATATAATATAGCAAAGATTCGGGAAGAAGAATGTTTATTTTCCATCATGGAGCGTACAGGAAAGACTTTGTACAAGAGTCCATGGAACGTGGCGACGACACAGACACCGGGCACATGCAGCCTGGAATGGAGAATCCATAAAATAAAGAGTATTTCAAGAGATGGTAACTAAAAATATGCAGGGAAACTTTTACGCACCGTCAACCATATTGGTTTCTAATAGCACTCAAGCGGGAGGAGAAGAAAGCTACTTTCTCCACCACTGAGGTCACCGAAAAGTCCCTTCTTCAGAAACTAAAGGGAAAATTACATATCTGATACCACAGCAAGTATTGGGCGAGGAGATCTTTAGGCTAAGTCCTGAACGTGGTCATCACTGCCATATTGGATCTAGGGTTTTTCAATGGGAAGGGGGTCATATAGAATATCAAAGGAGACCAAAATTGCTACAATCAGATTTACAATATATGTGTTATTTACACAAAAAATTGCCATAAAAGCCCTCAAGAACTTCACAAACTGGGAAGAACCATCGCCTTCAGCGGGAGGTCGCATTAACCGGAACATTTTTAGTGTGGGATATTTAAGAAATTGGTAGTATTGGACAATTCTGGGACATTTCGGACTCTTGGGAAGTATTGGGTGGTGGCCTAATTGATCATTTTTTTTTACATAAGATTTAGATGGAATCGGTCCAAATATGCCCACTCAGCCAATAATAGTGGGTCTTCACTTTTGTCAGTGAATGTCCCCATTTCTTAATCTAAAGACCAGGAAGTAGAAATCAGCTTGGAAGAGTTTATTGATGCGATGTGTATAATTTTTTTGGACCTTCATCAAACGGTTAGAGTTGAAAGTGGCTACAATATGTGCATGAATTACATGGACCTCACATTGACTTATGCAACACTACACTATTTGATGGTGGGGGACATCCCCAGATTCAACCCCATTATCTGTATAGTGGCCGGGGGAGGTAACTGCTGCTCATGATGCATTCATTCTTTAATTGTAGCCAAGTTGCAGAAACAAAGTTTGGTCACTACCAGCAGAATGCAGCTTTTATTCCATCTCCATTCTGTCTTGATTCCAGAATTGAAGGAACCGTATTGCTGTCCGACAAGTAAGGCTATATTCATACATCATTTTTAGCCCTTCATTGTGAGGATACATCAGGAATCTATCAGGAATCTTCACAACGGAGGTATAAAAACAAGATTTGTGCCCTTACAGCAGAGGGCTAGGATGTATGAGCATTCAGTGGGATACATCGTCCTGAAAGTGGGAGGAGTAACCATCGGCAGAAGCCACTGATTGGCTACTACCGATGTTCAGGATGTTTCCATAGTATGGACAATGACTTCTCTGGAGACCTCCCAGAGCGTACACTCAGCAGAGGATAGAGATGGATGCAATACAGTGGTATCTGTTCCCAAACAGAGGCCTCTGCTGAATATATATGTCACTCAGCAGGATGTTGCTTGCTGAGTCTTTCCGTCCTGTGTGCCCCACAATATATGATATACTTTGCAGACAAATGAGGCCTTCACCTGCCAGTATAGGACTATAAATATATTCCTGGTGTATATTCTGAGCCATAAAGCTAGGTGTGAATGTAATAATGATTGACCACAGACATTATACAGGAGATTAGAAACATAAAAGGTGAGCGAGATACTGAGGGTCAAGTTCCAGATTTAGATCTTGGATTCTGTCATGAGATGAGATGCTTATCGGATGATGGACTTTTCATACAGTACATCACCTGCAAAGATCATCTCCTAAGGGTATGGAAACTTTGTAGCATATGTTGTTTGGGTGGAAGTAATATTCAAAGTATTTGTTAACTACTCCTGGGAAAAAGTGTGAGAGTGTACAAAGTAACCCACAGTCCAGGAACAAAAACACTGCTCCTCCATGTTTTCCTATAGGATCTTTCATGATATCCACCTCCAAAATAACTTAGTACATGACACATAGACTTCTGAGGAGACAACAGTCCTCCCTCCAGAAGCAAGGTGTAGAAAATATATGTATAAATACAAGAACACAACTGTACTTCTTCCAACAATTTCACGAGCAGAAGTCTACATGGACTTGTAATTACGAGACCCTGAGCGAGACCATGGTCAGTAGACCTGACCTGTACCTTGGGAGGAATGCTTGTGAAGGCATCTGAGGTATTTAAACAAGTCTGCTCCACCGTCGTCTACAAGCCTGATATTAGGGTTTATTTGGTCAACCAAGTCCATAACTTGTGAAACGGAAATATGGCAGCCATGAGAGTACTATATGAGGAGACGCAGTGAAGTCAAGCATCTTCAGACACAGCATACCAAGGTTTATGGTGTATTATGCAGGTCGACAGTCAGGACCACATTAACTTTTGGAGTAAGGGGCTAAAGTGCTCCTCGAATATCTGTTTCTTCTATAGTCAATAGATGCTCTGACTACTGTACGCACAGAGGCTCCCCTATAATGAAGAAGAAGGGGCACAGCACAGTGCTGTTGGGTAACTTGTGTATAGACCCCCACTTCAGATATGTTTCAGAAAAATTTGAGAAAACTGTAGGCTCCTCCCTATAAAGGGGATCTGTAAGTTCCATAATGTCGCCCAACATTCCATTCTGGAATGTAGAGGTAATTATCTTTGTATGTATATGCAAATAAACCTGAAAGTGCACAAGGGGTGGAGCCGATTTTTCCCATTAGTCTATAGACAGCCGCAAGTGCACTAGCTCTTCTCTAAAATGTGACATTTTCATCGAATTGTAAGGGTCCGCCTCCAGTGCACTTTCAGACTGATTTGCATATACGGAAACAGATAAACATCCCTGGTTTGATAAATTTATCATTTGATACAAAGATATGTTTTCGCTCCTATAAAAGGTGCTATGATTGATGTGGGAGCCATTACAGACCTGATAAGACTCTCTTAAAGGGGTTTGTCCCTTTCAGGAATGAGCAACCTAGTAAATTTACATTGTCGTCTTCAGTTCTCCAAAACAAGAGAGTTTCTTTTTAGCATAAAAATGTAATTTGGCTGAACAGCTGACAATCTTATATGTCTATAAACTCAATGATCTCTATCAGACAACCCCTATAAAGCTCAGTCTGTGCTGTCATACGAGGTGATGGATGGGACATGACTTCTATTTTTCACTGTATAGGAAAAATCATTAATGACCTTGTCAAAAAATATCAGATGCGTCTGAAGACGGGTTATTAATCCGAAATTCTTGAGGTCTGTGGAGGACGACTTCCCTGCAGCTGAGACAGGAGAAGTCAGGAACCTCCTAATATATTAGGCTGTAGTTCAGTCCCCCTGAGGGGTTACAGCTGTGATGGGGGTGGAGTAGTTGTGTTGTATAGAGGATTAATGTATAGAGAGATTTCCATATGCAGAATCACGATATTCCCAGCTGTAAACTATACAGCCAAATTCTAGCATCTTGCCTTGGATTGCTTAAAGGGATATGCCTATGCCTGATAGGTCTGGCTCCCAACTTTTAGACAGATACCCATTAAGCCCTGCCTGACCTGGAGACGCCTTCTTTAAACAAATGTAAGTCCCTTAGGTGTCAGTCCAATATCTCTCATGCATTTATACTATATTTTATTTAAGGGTTTGGAAGACCCCTTTAAGAGTATGCCAACACTGTAATTAACTACAGTTTCCAATATTTAGAGGTCATTGACTGCAGTTAGACCCCAGTAATTGGTGTATGTTACTAGTGTGTCCCCAAGGATAGGCCAATGACAAAACTAACCTTCCCCTTTAACTCTGGACTGGCTGAACCTAACAACACCGATACATTAATGGCAGTACATCCTGAATTACAAAACGTATATTGCCCTCTCTTTCTTGATTGATGTATAAGAGGTCTGTCCTGCTCTGCTTGCTGTCAGTGAATAAAAACAATGACCAAAAGTCCATTTGTCAGGTGTAATACTTCTCTCAGATTGTTACAGTTGTATCTGGTCTACAGACTCCTTGTATGTGAAACAGACTGATACATGTTATGCTTACACTGATACATTGTAGCGAGATAATGTCTAACTCACCCCTTGCTTTGTGGTGTATGCGATCCAGACAGTGTTCATTCTCTGACAGCAAGCAGGAAGATTGGAACTGACACACACGATATATGACAAAGAGGCAAAACTTTTTGACTTTTTGCCTACAATTAGAGGACCCCTTTAATGTTACATACATGTCTCATTTTCCTTGCAAATATGACGATGTAGTTTTTGGCCTCTTACTAGACTCACACCCTACACCCTTTAGCTGCCAACACAGACTTACAATAGTTTGATGCCAGCTCATCGATTAAGTGGCACAACCAGTGGACAGACAGTATACTCTATGCATACATGCTGGGAGTTGTAGTTCGATAGCAGACAAATAAAAGTGATGACAAGTATAGATATATCATTGCCACAATGCCATGCATGCCCCTCCTTACCCGATTGGCAGGGACCCTTGTGCACCTGCACCACAGGTGAGTGCCCCTGCTGCAGCGCCCTCCTGCTGGCTAGTTTCAGCTGGCACAGGTTGTTGTAGGTCTGCCCATCGTTGGCACACACTTCATAGTCATGCTTGCACTGGCAGGTGCCCTTCAGTCCTCTCTTGCCAGGGGGAGGCTTGCACTGCATGGTGTCCCCGCATGGAGGGTCTCCGTCCCGACCACAGGGCTCCCCTTCCCCTGCAGCACAGATGAGGCAGCAGTTGCAGCGGTCGGGCACATACCCGCTGGGGCAGACAGGGCTGGGGCACCGGGACACATCACAGCGGGATGGGCAGGCGGAGGAGCCCAGCAGCAGGGGCAGCAGCAGCAGGAGGAGTGGGCAGCAGCCTGGCATCCTGTCCATAGTCAGCTGTGCACCACACACAACTCTGCCTGTTATATGGAAGAAGACTGGAGGGTGGGGGTGGAGGAGAGTCTCAGCCTACATCACCCTCCTCACACCCACCCACAGCCACCCACTAGGAGAGACTCTGGACAGAGATCTGATGTTACTATGAAACATGTCTGTATACAGGAGGGAAGTGCTCAACTAGCAGCTCCATAATGTACTGCTCACAGCCCACAGCACAGGGGACTGTTCACTGTTCTCCACTCTATGGATTACTAAGAGAATGAATCACATCTACCCCCAGAGTCCTGGAGGGATCATATGGGGATCAACTGGATAATACTGTAAGGATTATATGTAATATGCAATATATGTAATGTCCTAATGTGTCACGATGAGACATAAGGATAGATAGACAGACAGATATAAGATAGATAGATAGATATGATATATAGATAGATGTGAATATAAATAAAAGATAGACATATTTAGATGATCAATAGTTTTATATATATAAGAGATGATAGATAAACAGATAAATGTAGATATGAGAGATAAATAGATATTTGACATATGATTAATTAATAGATATATAATATATGGATATGTGATGGATGATTGATTGACAGATAAATAGATAGATATCAGATATAGATAAATACTATCATTACTTCCCACTTCCTCCTATTTCTATCATCACTGTCCCATAAAGTTCATCTTTCCAGGTGTATTGGAATATGTCATTAAAGAGACCTCATTTAAAAAAAAATATATTAAATATTTCCCATCACCAAGAATTGTGAGTAAGTAGTGGGAGCTGTATACTGATCTGTATTCCAGCACCTCTGCTCTGGTCCTCCCTGCAGGGATGAGCTACACATATAAAGCAGGGATGGAAACCAATCATTGGCCTTATTAGAAAGGGACGTGACTGCTGAGGCCAGTGATTGGCTGCACTTGGTTTCACATCAGTGATTTTTCAGTGAAGCCATTTTAGCTTATGGACACGTACAGATTGGTTTTCTCTTCCTGGCTTTGGTGATTTTTCTCTGATGTCTTACTGACCCTTTCTATCCAATGGGCTTTTTCGCACTTTTTCACTGATCAGTGATCAAATTAGAACCTGTTCTTTTTGTGTTCACTGGCAAAACTGGATCAATAGAAAAAAAACTGAAGTGTGAAAAGGCTCATTGAAAACAATGGGTCAGTGAGACATCAGTGACAAATCACCAAAGCCAGAAAGAGAAAACCAATCTGTACGTGTCCATAATACAAAATGGTTTAGTTTTTCACATCCGTGGTTCAGTGATTTCCTCAAATGCCTCACAAATCCAGTGATTTCTAAAATTTTTTTCACAATGGGGCACATTTACTAAGGGTCTGAATTGCGCTTATCTGTTTGCGCCGAATTACCCCGGGTTTTTGCGCACGCGATCGGATTGTGTCGCATCGGCACCAGCTTGTATGGAACGAAAAATGGGGGGCGTGGCCGTCGGAAAACCCGACGGACTTGGAAAAATCGCGCTATGACTTGACACGCACTTACATGCACCAGGAATAGGATGGTGAACTCAGGCGGACCTCGGCGCAGCAGCGACACCTGGTGGATGTCGGGCGCAGGAACTCAGTGAATCCCGGCAGGACCCGAATCCTCTACGGAGAACGCGCTGCTGGATCGCTACAGGACCGGGTGAGTAAATGAGCCCCATTGACTTGTATTTTCACAGATTCGTTGTCTGTGAAAAAAAAATTATGAACTGTGTCCTATTTTTTTTACTGATGCGGATCACGGAAGGCAATAGAAGTCTATGTAAAGCACTACGGAATTTGGCGCTATATAGATAAAGATCTTATTAATTATATTATAATATTATTATTAGGGGTATACAAAAAAAATGATAAAACATCCGTTTTTTATCACTGATGAGGCTGAAAAACGATGTGTTATGTTTTCAAAGCAATATTACACCTTCAGCTTTTTTTGCAGACACTAAGACAAAATGGTTGTATCACGGAGACAAAACGGGAGAAAAACAGAGACATAACGGATTGTGCCTGGTCCATGAGTCCATGGATTGTGCCTGGTCCTGGATTGTGCCTGGTCCATGTGTCCATGGATTGTGCCTGGTCCTGGATTGTGCCTGGTCCATGTGTCCATGGATTGTGCCTGGTCCATGGATTGTGCCTGGTCCTGGATTGTGCCTGGTCCATGTGTCCATGGATTTGTGCCTGGGGTCCATGATTTGGCCTGTCCATGGATTGCCTGGTCCTGCCTGTCCATGTGTCTAGGATTGTGCCTGGGTCCATGTGTTAGGATTGTGCCTGGTCCAGTTCAGGATGGTGCCTGGGTCCATGTGTCTATGGATTGTGCCTGGTCCTGGATTGTGCCTGGTCCATGGATTGTGCCTGGTCCTGGATTGTGCCTGGTCCATGTGTCTATGGATTGTGCCTGGTTTTGCATCTCAGCAGAAGTTGATTTGACTAAACTGCAATACCACACACAGCCTATAGAAAGATGAGGCGCTGTTACTGAAAAACAAAATGTTTTTCTTACCACGGACAACCCCTTTAATACAAGTTGTAGCATCACAATTTCTTCGCTTTTATGTCCCTGTGAATACTTAATTTAGGGGATTTTATGCTGCATATAAGCACATTTTTTCTGTCTGCAATGTCTATTTGCCCACTATGTTAAGCAAAATGAAGTAATGATAGAAATACCATCATGTCCGCCCATAATATCAGCTCATCTATATTGTCAGCCACCACGGTTGAAAACTAAATTACAGTGACGGAGCCGGTGAGGACAGGATATCTAGCGCTGACACATCTATTACATCACACATTGGCCGCAGATCCGTCCAGACGTCTCACATGGTCAAATTACCGCAATACGTGGCTACAAAAACTCCATCAAAATGTGAAGGAGAAAAGATTTACTTTTCAGAAACAGTGACATCTTTTTTGTAAGGGCGTGTCTGGTATTGCAGCTTATTCCTACTCTGGTGAAAAAAGCTTGGACAAAGGTGGCACTATTTCTGGAAAAAGAAATTATGGAATACAATAGAAAAAAGTCCAGACTATTTTTGTCTCTATCTAATCTGGATGACCCGGTCTTTCTTCCTAGTCATAGGAAGCAGGTCCTTGGGCTGACATCACATTGAAGGGATGTATGTGTTAGCTAAGAGATCAGCAGGACATGAGCTTTCATGATGGAGGTGTGAAAAGATGGTCCTTGTCATGAGTCCTGTTATCTCAGGTCCTGCAATAGTTAAGGATACTAGAGCAAGTGCAGCGGGTCATGGATAAAGCGGCATTTCCATGTTATAAAGCAATGGCACACAACTTGGATGTGTCATCACTGTATGACCTCCTAGATGTCTGACTTCTGAGGACCACGAAATCCAGAGACTAGATGGAGCCAGTGGCATCACTATAGAGGTCCTAGTGGTTACAGGTGTGACCGGGGCCAGACGCCACTGTACAAAACTTTCATCTCATTTGACATCTCACAAAGTTAAGCATTAGAAATCTTTCATCCTTACTCTGAGTACTGAGATTTATGACAAAAGCTGCAAAATAAGCCCCTCCCCACAGGAGATCATTAAAGAAAATCTACCATGAAAAAATCCATCCTGATAAACCAGGGACATTACTCATAGATCCAGGCACCGTGACTGTGGTAATCTTCTTATATTTGTTATCCGTGGCCTCCTCCCTTCTAAAATCAACTTTTAAAATTATGCAATTAAGTCTGAAGGGTTCTGGGGGCGTTAAAAGAGCCCCTGTGTGCTGTAGCTTCACAGGCTGTTACACTGTGCAGGAGCACTTCTCCCTCCCTGCACCCTCGGCAGCCCCCCTATCCCTTTGCCTGCTGTAATCTCACACAGTGGGAGGTGGGAAGTGCTCCTGTATAGTGTAACAACCTGTGCAGCTACAGTGCAGAGGCTCTCTCGTAATAACGCCAGATGTCTTCAGGTTCATTAGCCTAACTATAAAAGTTGATTTTGGTAGGAAGGAGGCCTTGGATTACCACAGTCACAGTGCCTGGATCTATGAGTAAGTGTTCCAAGTTTATCACAATGGATTTTGATGGTAGATTTCCTTTAAGTTTTTAATGGAAGAAGTAGCAGTAGGTCAGTATACAGTCAAGCATGGTGGCTCAGTGGTTAGCACTACAGCCTTTTAGCACTGGGGTCCTGGGGTTGAGTCCCAGGGTTAACATCTGCAAAGAGTTTGTGTGTTCTCTCTGTGTTTGGGTGGATTTCCTCCAGGTCCTCCGGTTTCCTCTCACACTCCAAAACATACTATTAGATTGTGAGCCCCATGGGGACAGGGACTGATATGACAAGCTCTGTGTAGCGCTGCGTAATCTGTGTGCGCTATATAATAAAGGAATTAAAGTAATTGAGGCTATAGAGAAATATGCAGCTGCAAGAGTTGATGTCTTTTACTTTAAGAGAGAAAGGAGCACAAACTTATAGAGATGACTACTATACATAGAACTGAGCTGCTGTATCTAAGCTACCATTAGATAGGCATCCCCCTTGCATAGAACTGAGCTGCTGTATCTAAGCTACCATTAGATAGGCATCCACCTTACATATAAGGTGGATACATATACCCAATCTCTGGTCTTAGTAGTCGATGCTCTACAGTGACGTGACCACTAGTGACCCCTGGTCCCCAGCGCTGCACCATGCAGTGACCTTCCCTTTAGTGGCTTCAGGAAGAATTTTTTCTTTGATTTAGACCCAGTTGTCCCAAGGCACCAGGTTCCAGGCGCTTTTAAGCAAAACCTCAGCTCCCACATTCCTGAGACGCTCCAATGTTTTCTAAAAAACTTTTTTTTAAATCTTTTTGCATCACACCCCTCTACACATTGATCTTTCCAAAACCAGTCAGACACAACATTTTTGCATATTTTGTAAATGATGTTTATTGTGGAATTCATGGAACGCCCTGAGCCGGACTCCCTTTAGATCTTAGTCATCGAAACATTCTTGCAGTAACATTTCTCTGGAAGATGTCCGCTATGACATAACCTCCGCTGATGACAACAAGAAGCTTGGAGCCGCGGTCATATAGTGAGTATGGAGCACACAGGGTGGAGGGACACTCATTGGAATATGTTTTCCTGGCTTATTCCTCCCTCGTGACACCTCACCTAGTCACATCTGATGGTGACCCATTAATTAAGATTGAGACTTTTTAACATAATCCAACAAATAGTCATTCGATTCTTAAAGGAGTCTAGCTAGAAGGCTTTATCACCTCTGAAAACAGCGACGCTCTTGTGTGTGGTTGTACATAGTACTGCAATTTTACAAGCTGCAGTTATATCTGTGTCTTGGTCTTACGCAGTTCATACTGTCAGGCTGAGAAGATGCTGAATTCTATCTTTTCAGTCGGCAGTCTGAATTGGCTGGACTGTGGGCTCTTTACAATCCTTGCTCTGGACCAGCTAGGGTTAACACCCTCACA
Source organism: Engystomops pustulosus (assembly GCA_019512145.1). Classification (NCBI taxonomy): domain Eukaryota; kingdom Metazoa; phylum Chordata; class Amphibia; order Anura; family Leptodactylidae; genus Engystomops; species Engystomops pustulosus. The sequence continues at coordinate 20,972,955 of CM033641.1, forward strand.
CCTTCACAGCTCTGCCCCTCTCACCTGGATCATATGTCCTATGTGTGCTTATCTCCATTGCCAGTTAAAAGATTGTCTTACTAGCTTTCTTGTCTGTGCTTTACATTTGTAAGTCTGCTTTTTTGATATTTGTCTTACGTTCTTGACTATTCTTCTATGTATATAATTCTGTACATAGTACACTATCTCAGTTGTGATCTGAATTGTTGACCTCCCCATTGTGTTATTTATTTGTCTTGTTACATGTCCACACTTTGGCACAAGAAGGAACCATTTACTGGTTGTTCCAAACACCGAAGGATACACAAAGGCAAGCAGGCAGGGCTGTTGGGAGGTCAGGACAGGCAGCAAGGGACCGGAGTCAGGAGTGGAATCGAGGTCACAAGGGGAAATCAGGATAATCTCAAGGGCATGGAACAAAGCTTTCTCTTAGGCATAGAAGCACAAAGATCCAGCAGGGGTCACAGGAAGAGGCTGAGCATTTATAGGTTGCCAGGTGGCTAGTGCCAATTAGCAGTGCACTGGCTCTTTAAACTTCAGACAGACGGCATGCATGCCCCTTAGGAGCCGGGGACGCATACACTGAAGCTAGGAGTGCGGCTAGGTAAGTGAGGCTGCTGGCGAGAGGGGGCATGCAGAGGCACATGGGTGCACCTGCGGCCCAGAACATGGGTCGCAGGAGCACCCATGACAGAGGGGCTGAAGTTTTATGGTCCTGTCTCTTGTCCCTGAGTCCAATTTCTCCATTACACTGCAACTCCTATTACAGAAGTCTAATGAACATGAGCCCCTTTAATTAATAATCCCTGTGGATAAGTGATAACCTCAAATTCACAAAATACCCCATTAATCGATAAAGAAAATTATATAAAATATTCTCAAAGGTCAATCATGGAAGTAATTTCCACCAATGAACCAAACTGCTTACAATGATTGGATGAAAAGGATTTATGACTTTCTTGTGCCTAAAATTATGCGATAACCATCATGGGACTTAGTGTTCGTTGTTCAATTATACTCATGACACTATGAAGCCATTTAGCCTACACAGTTGTACTTTATTTTTCTGGAAAATTCTGATTTGTATGACAGATGTATGAAGTCATTTTCTGTTCACTTCTCATGATCTGTAGACACAACACCCATCTCCACTGTCTTCTTGATCCTCGGCTATGGTCAGGTGGCTTCATGGCCCTAGGCCAGTGATGGCAAACCTTTTAGACACTGAGTGCCCAAACTACAACCAAAACTGACATATTTTTCGCAAAGTGCCGATGCAACAATTCAAGCAGTAACTTATTACTCCCTGCTGTGTCACAGGTTTAAATTACATAGGCACCTGAGGACACCAATACAGGAGAAACAAGGAGAAGAAGTTTGGATCATTATAGTAGCTTCCTTCTAGGGTCCCGGGCTGCCTGTGATTGCAAGAGGCCTTGAGTCCTGTCTGGCGAACCTTGCCCTGGGGTGATGGCAAGGGTGCCCATAGAGAGGGCTCTGTGTGCCACCTCTGGCACTCGTGCCATAGGTTCGCCACCACTGCCCTAGGCCCTTCCAATAACCATATATATTTGCTGCTAGTCCTTCCCTTCTGGATTCCGTGGTCTGAATTTTGAGAATGGTCCTGCTGACCCAGATGGTAGGACAGGTATCTATTGTGACACAGGGATCGGTCAGCTCTTCAGCGAGGATCCCCCAGAAAAGAAGATTGAGAAAGATGACGTTCAGTTCTTCCATCTTGTGACCAGCTTTGTTATTCTTTAAAGGGCATCAACCACCAGGATGAAAGACTATATGCAAATGAGCCTTAGGGGTTCTAGTCTCCAATAAAACATATGAAGTCTGGACCCCTCAGGCTCATTTGCATACACTTCTTCATCCTGGTGGTAGATGCCCTTTAAAGGGAACCATTTTACCCCACTAAACTTCTAGTCCTCTCAGGTCGGGGATGAAATGTCCTTTCAAGAATTCCCTCTTTTATGTGAAATCTCATCCGTTTACCTATAAAAAAAATCTCCCCCATAGCAGGCAAAAATGACTCTTTTCATCCCTTTCACATGAGTTGAGTCAAGTTTTGTGGTTGCAGTGTGAGTGTCACTTCAGAAGCCCCGATCTTCTGTTCTGTAGAACCTAGAAATTTCATTTTTGTCAAATTAAATATAAGAATGTTTTCTTTTTGACCCCATTGAGTTTATGCTTCTGTGATCTACAGAACGGGACATACAGGCAGTTAAAAATAGGCAGGAACTGGATCTTTATCTGCAGTTTGCATTTCTAACTATCCCTGTACTATGCCTGTATCTATGGTTCTGTAGCAAAGCCTGATGTGATCTGAAAGATGAGATTATTTTCTTTATTATGGCACCAGTACTATAGAATGAGAAATAGGGGCTTCTAAAGTGACACTACCCCTGCAACCTCTACCCCTGAAGTGACCTCTGCAACCTCTACCCCTGAAGTGACCTCTGCAACCTCTACCCCTGAAGTGACCTCTGCAACCTCTACCCCTGAAGTGACCACTGCAACCACTAAACTTGACTCATCTAACTTGAAAATGAGGTGAGAAGAGTCAAATTTGTCTGACTCTAGGTGAGATTTCACATAAAAGGAAGTTCTGGTGGAATTGGACATTTAATATCTTAACTGGGGGGGAGCTATCCGTTTAATGTGGTTAAACCTGATGACAGGTTCCCTTTAAGTGGCACATGTTACATGTGCAATTATATAGATAGCATTCAATGAAAATTTCTCTGCATACCAGCTACAAATTTTCTAGGAATCTGTAGGACACTTCACCTACAAGAATATCTACCTACTACTATATGTGTGACTCATGGGTGACAGGTTCCCTTTAAATTTGAGAACGTTCAGACTTGTTACATCTTTTCATATCTGGTTTTGCATTCATGTTTCAGTCTTCATTTTCTAAGATCTATGATTGCCTTAAGATATGCCAACTCAGCAAAAAAAAAGTGGAAATTTTCTAAATAGATGCCAACTCTGCCAGTGACCAGACACAGGATATGAGCATGTGGTACCACACACGACGCTGCTAACTAAAAGGAATATATCTATAAAACAAGGCGTCTGTAACACAGCAGACATGAATATTTATGGCTTGGTAACGTCAGCTGATGGATGAATCCACCAACCTGCAACCTGTTAATATTTTACATTGAGGTTAAAGCCATAAATAGAGGAGTCCTGGAGGTGCTTCACTCAAAGCTCCACTGTCTACATGCTGATCCTCAAAACGTTGCGTCTGTTTGCACGGGTCGTCGCTAGTGAAGAAGTGGTTTTGGTGGGATTCAGACTTTGTCATCACATATGAGTTATAATGTAACTGTAGGACTTCTGATAAGTCTACTCCTGATTTATGGCACCGTTTCCAGGAAGAAATGGTCAGGTTTCTCTTAATTTGGCTTAAAGACAAAAAATTGGATCGCAGATGATCAGCGGTCAACTCCTGGTACACACTGTCCAAGAGCACATGAAGGCTTTAGTATCGATACCATGGAAAGATAGTATGGAAAGACTATGTGAGCCCAAAAAAATCTGAAAATAATGATCATTGAATCATCTATCAATGGAAGAGCACCCAACATGTTTATGGGTCCCAATTGACTGGTACCTGCGTCCATGAAAGTTATAGTATGCCAGTGACATGGTTGATGTTTGGTCAAGGGTTGTTACACAATTCTGGCCTAAAATAGTGGCCTAAAAGCAGTTTACACTTTTTGTCAAATATAATGGGGCACATTTACTTACCCGGTTCATTCGCGATCCAGTGGCGCGTTCTCTGCGCTGGATTCGGGTCCGGCCGGGATTCATTAAGGCAGTTCCTCGAATCCAACCAGGTGGCGCTGCTGCGCTGAAGAGCATCGGAACGCACTCAAGTTCACCGGCCTATTCCTAGTGAAGGTAAGGCAAGTCCGCGACACATTTTTTTTTTAAATGCGCGCGTTTTTTTCGAATCCGTCAGGTTTTCGTTCAGCCACGCCCCCGTCGCGTGCATGCCAGCGCCGATGAGCCAATCCGATCCGCGTGCGCCAAAATCCCGGGGCAATTCAGGGGAAATCGGCGCAAACTGGAAATATTGCGGTAAACGCGGCGGAAAGCGAATCGGGCCCTAGAGTAAATGACGGATCAGGAACAATCATGAAATTGAAACCCAATTCACTAAACCTTTCTGGAAGCCAGGACTGAGATGGGGATTGCGGTATATGGCATTAGAAAAATATCGTAGGCGGCGCGAGGCGTAAATACCTCAAGAAATTGGAAGGATAAAATCCAAGTGGATAGTCAAAAGTGGCAACCCCACATCTCTAGGACTGATAAAAACTTCTTCTCCCCATATATATAAGTCTGTTCTGGTTGAGTGTGGTTTTATTGTTTTCTACCGGTTGTTTTTGAGATAAATGAGGCTTTGAGTGGGTGCCTTGTCTCCTCATTGGTGCTCCTGATGATTATGGTTATGATTATCGATACATTCTACGCACTGGTAGCTGCAAGCACTTCTAGAACCATCAAGACGACCCCAGAAAACCCTTTTTGTTTTTAAAAAAAACTTTCGGAATTTTTCAAAAGAATAAAAAGAGAAAAAACAAGCCTTGAAGAAAACTTATGGAGAATCCAGGAATTGTACATCAAGCGGGACCAAGAGGGTAAAGGGGGGTAGAGCACTGCTTCACTCCAGACATTGCGATGATACATCAAGAAGCCCTCAAAATCTGTCCGATTCAAATTACTATACACTATCAAAGTAGGACCCTACACAGGAAAACATAAACAAATTAACCACTCTACGTGAATGAAGCTCACAGGCAAAAACTAATAAAGAAAAAACGAATATAACTAATCCGCCCAAGAACCCGAGAAACAGCCTTGTTCTATTACCTGCCGACAGGTCCCTAAGGACCCATTACACCCCCCCAGGACGCCCAAGCATTCCGGTGTGTTGATTCACTCACCTCCCAATCTCTCGGAAATGTAGACATACTCTCAAGAATATGTCAAAGTACTTCCAACATACCTAGGGACTATACCCAGCTTAATTTCACACACTAAAAGACTTCAAAGGGAACCGACCTTCTATCTTATACACAGGGAGTGACCACTCTATACCAAATCGTTCAAACTGCTGGCATAACAGCAATCAGCAAGTCTACGAGAGGGACCAAAAAAATGACTAGGAAAAGCGCAATTTATCCTTGAAGATATCCAGTTCTCTCAATCACAAGTTTCTCTTCTCCAAAATTCACATTACTCCCAAAAAGAGGACATGCGATGGGGGACGAGATTCGCCCCAGTTACGGCAAAACCTTTCCTGGGACGAGTTGCCGAGAAAGTTATCACAGACAACCCAAAATTATACACGATTCGAATACTGTGTGTTTAAGGTATATCGACGATCCTATTATATATCTGGGCAGGCACAGAGAAGGACAGCCCAGAACTCCTTGAAACATCCAATCAAACTTCATGGGGCGGCATCACTGCACTTGAATTATTTCCTCTACTCATATCGCAATATCTAGATCTCTCTGACTCATCGATATACTGGAACCAAAACTGCTAACTGAAACCCTTACTTTTTAAGTCGGTTGATTTTTGTAGTAAACAGTTTCACTGTGGATGTTTTCAAGCTCGCACTTACAGGAAAAGGCTAAAAATGTACCTTACAAGCCAGTTCAAAAGAGTGAGGAAGAAGCGACACAAAGAGATTACTTTGAAAAGCAGTCCGAAACACTGAAAAGACGTTTTCTACAGGAAGGGACTACCCCACTCCTATGGTTGAGGATGCTCCAGAGAGGCAAACACTCTCAACAGGAAGGAATGTCTTGCACACATCCAAAAAAAAATCCCGTACCGGCACCACTGGAACTAATTCACCACCAATTACTCTCTGATCACAACCATAAAATCGCCTAAAAAAAACACTGGTCCATCTTACAGAAAGACCTTTATCTAGCAAAGATGATCCAAAAAAATCCCAAACCACGTATAGGCGGGCCCCCCACTCTCAAAAACAATCCATGGACCCGACAAAGCTCGCACCAATAAAGAAAGGAGGAACCCAACACCCTCAAAAAACAACATGTCCATCCTTGATAGGATGCTACAATGCAATAACCCAGATGTTTGACGTGGATGTCTCTACTACACCATCGACCACAAAACTTTCCACATCAAACACTACACATGGAAATCTTCAAATGTCCAAACTTGTGAATTGTACTTCGGACCATCCGTAGGTCTATTGCTTGAATGCCCCGCACATTACGTATTGTGGCGCAGCACTATCAAATGGCTTCAGAGACGAGTAATTAACGACAACCAGGGAAAACAAAAAGGGGCTACCATTACACAGCATATCCGACATTCAAAACACATCACAATAAGGACTATTCCCTAGTTAAGGCACCCATATAGAGCAGATCCCTAAACACCCCCCCATGATGACACAACAACTATGCAATGAGAGGAGAATTATTGGATCTATAAGACTAAACACCATGATCCTTACGGTCTTAATTGAATGCATTGAAAGATTAATTAATTAATCCATAATGCAATACATTCCACCTACTCCCCGTCATGACATAAACCCTGACCCACCTATGAAACGAAGTTGAACATACGCTTCACCATAAGCCCCTCATCCCCACATCATTACCACAGACTATGGAACCAATCAAACCTAATACGCTAAAAATCCCTCCTCCCCGGACTAACCACCAAGACTACGTTATGTCACTTCCAAGCCAAGCAAAACATACACTATCAGATTACCTATAGCGTTCTATACCATGGACATTCCAGTAACTTCGATAACGGTGTCCGCGGCATGGCAAGAACACCTCGTATCCACCCGCAGAGGCAGGCGTTTTACTCCGCCCTTCTTATTACAAAAGTTCCCCCGGCTCACACAGCGGCAATCACTGAGCTAGCTGCTGCTGACCGGATCGGACGTACCATCTATGTGAGCACTTCATCTCGATCATCACCTAAGGTACCACATATAATATGCACTAAACCATTTACCCCAACTATCATCCTCATAGTGACCGCAGGTTTACTTACAACCCGTGACCGAAAAATGGTCCATATTGCCAGCTCGAACGCAAGAAAGGTCAGAGTGACACAAATCTTCCCACTCCATAGCATGAGATCTATATCCCTTCCTAATACCTTTCATTCTCCTTATAGTGATACCAAACAGTAATTTCTCTCTTAATAGAAATTCCATATTCTATTTGATACACAGAAAGGTCAGTAATAAATTCTTAATCTGTCTATTAACACAAACTCCTTATTGTATATTTGTATTTTATATTGTATTTCATGGACTTACAAACAAACTATTTTAACTGAAATTTTTTAGTATATAAAAAACCTTTTTAACTTGTATTTATTAACCAAACCGTAATACTGGTGCATGTACCATAATACTTGTCTAGAAAATAATGTGAATGCCAAGCCTATGTTTTTTATGAACTGTCTATTTTTATACATGTAGCGGTTGAGGCCCTTTAGCCTGACGAGACAATCAATTGAAACCACAGACACCTGTATGACCTGGGAAGGGGTATTCCACCCGAAACGCGTCGTTCCAAATTTTATTGATGATTCCTTAAACCATACTGTTTTATGATAATAAATGTCCTACTATGAACATTCATTATTACGTTTCCAACATTCTCATTGTTACAAAAATAAGAGAAAAAAGCAGCGCGAACAACCACTGGCCAACCCATTCTAGATTTCTACGCATCAGGACTTGTTCCTGTAAACCAGAGGACGCAGCAGCTATATACACCACTCCCTACAGAATATATCTTTAATCTCATCTACACCCCCCCCCCCCACTTCCTAGGAGCGCGGTGAAACCCCCTTTACCACTGATGATTATGGCACGCATAGCTTTAGATTGGGAACCCAATACATATGTGCTATTTATGGGGCTGGTGTGCCTGAGTGGTAGCTCTAGAAGTACAACATTGCGGTTGGATCACAGATTTTTATGATACTGGCTTGCCCATTTACATTACAGGGGGGTATTGTGCAGGGGGTACTCCCCCCAAGCCCATTGAGCCCATTAATTGGGCCATTGTTTAAATCAATCATTCTATTTTTGTGTTAAGTATTCTAATTCACTTTTCTTTTTCCATTCACTGGGTATAATCTTTCTTATGTTATGGACCATGTTTATATACTGGTTCCGGGATTATATGCTAATATATCAAAATAATTAATAATATTTTTTTCTAGATCACTATACATCTTGTTATATGGCACTTAGCTATTTGTAACGTTCACTAGCACTTTTGTGTGAGCACATCATTAATTGGCGATACATCACTATCCCACACATTTTATGTCTTTCGCACCATTAGCACAATTTTCTAATACTTGCACATTTTTGCACAACATCTGTGTCCCACATTTCATCCTCCCTCCCCTCCCTTATTTCGCACTTTCACTTAGCACTTTAATGAGTCCCAATGTCGACCCTGACTTCAAATGTCATTTTTTCATATATAAGTTTATATATACGCACTACTTTTAATGAAGGTCCTAATATTTATTAGGATTGATCACATAATATCAGCAATGTCATTACACAATAATCAAAATTCTTTTCACATATAACCACATATTTTGGCACTAACAGTGGTTACCTATTTTCACACACACTAACTAGATTTAAATACTATTAAGTAATTGGCACTTTACTTACAACTCGATTCAAATACTATTAAACAATGGCTTTTTACTCATCAATGCACTTTTTACTTCAGTTCAATGTTTACAGCTCTATTAATTAAGGTTAAATGCTGGCTTTAAAAATCTAATAAGAGGGGCTGTTATTATCTATTTTGTATGCATACTTACTCCAACTATGAGCCTTTATGGCTTTCCCACACTTTTGCCAGCATCCAAGATGGCGGTGTGATGCGCATCATTTCGGCGCATGCGCACGCCTTGAGGGTGGCGCCGGACTTCCGTGTCACGATGACGCGCAACGCATGCGCGCCTTTCGTCTCCCGGAACATGGCCCCGCCCCCTGGCGTGTGTATGGAGACCGCGATGATGCGCTGGCATACACACCTGCTGGTTCTACTACCATTAGGCACGCTGCACTTTCATTGGACCCAAGGTACTGAGGATTTTGGTTGACCATATATATACCAGGCACTCAACCTGCCACAGCACACCCCCTAGAGGAAGCGACGAGTAAAGCTGACTGTGGCGGTGGTCAGCTTTACTCTTTTATATACGTCTTGTGGCTACATACTACACCCTGGTGGGTAATACAATTGGTTACAGCCCATTTTGTGTATACTATTGTTTGTTTAGTACTTGGAATGTATTTACTATGTATTGTAATACTCTTGACCACTGCCACACTTTTTGTGATTTTTAACCGCATGTTTTTGATGGCCGATTAAATAAAATTATATATTGTTTTTCATTGATTAAGTTTGGAATCACGTACTTACTAGTTAGTTATTTTGGTATCCTATATACTTCCATTGGTATTGCATGTCTCTAATAGTAATAGGAGCTTTACATTGAGGATTGGGTTATCTTTGTTTGGTATTCATCCGTAGTAAATGACCCCCACTGTATCAGTTTGTCCACCTTGAGGGAGAGAAGGTAGAGCTGATGTATAGTTTTCTGTCAAGATTCAGTAGGAAAAGTAGATTATTGACCTAAATCTTCTGCTCATTCAAGGTTTAGGAGTCCAGTGGATGGTTCTTCTTAGTGTTTGACCATTATCTTATCTGTGAACATTCATACAGAAAGGTCGTACATTAGGGAAGGGTTTTGGTACCTGCACCAATCCTGTAGGGGCCAGGAAGGAGTAGCGTAAGTAGAGTTTTACCACCAAGAGGTTGAAGTAGAGATATCCGTTTCTTCTGAAGGGTCAGTATGGTGTGTCCTGTGTAGGACCTGAGAAGGAGCATCCAGTCCAGGAAGATGAAAGAAAGCCAAATAATTTCAATGAGGTACTACCTAGATACTCTCTTAGATACTCTCCATAGATTTGGTGGACACCTAAGAGAGGAATCATTGTATCACCTGGAAGTCCTTTGTTGTTTCCAGTGAGACTAGCCCTTGCATTTCATAGATAGGAGGGGATCACAGGGCTTGGGCAACCTCAGACCTATCTTAAATGTTGGCCATAATTAATATGGGGCCCTCAAGACTTTCTACTAACCAAAGCTATCAAAGAAATAAGAATTGGGCAGTTAAAGAGAATTCGTCAGCAGTTTTGACCATATAAAGCTCCAGCCAGTGTTAAGTATTTTCCATGTATATTTTTTAGTATGGACAGGACTGTGAAAAGTGCAGTTATAATCCAGCTCTGCAGATCTTCCCAGGGCTATGGGCCTTTCAGCCTGAAGATCTTTCTGTTCTCTGCTGCTCCACAGCCCCTCCCCTCTTCTCTGAGTAGGAGCTGTATCAGGATTCTGGTTGGATACTTACAGAAGTCAATCAAAACAGAGGGGAGGAGCGTTGGAAAAGTTCATTGAGCAGAAAGAGAAGAAAGCTCTTCAGGCTGAAAGACCAACCCAGTGCACTTTCAGGAGCTGCAAACCTGGATTAAAAGTTCACTTTTCACAGTCCTGCTGCAACTTACTACACATTAAAAGATATGGGGCCACATTTATCACTTTTGTGCGCCTAAGTGTAGTAGTTGCGCCTAAATTCGGGCGCACTGTTTTGCCAGAATTATCACAAGCTACAACCATCTGTGATAAGTATATTTTCTGCCTCTTATTAATCACTTTACTTTAAAACAGTTTAGGCGCAATTTTGGCGCAGTTTAGGCGCAATGTTAGATTCAGGCACTTACATGTGATCCTGCTACAAGCTCCTCTCTGCTTCTCCCACAGCCCAGAATGAAGATAACACTCACAGCAGCACCCAGGTGTGTGACACCCAGCACCCAGTGACCTCCTCAGCGGGGGCTTCTCCTGGAGGGGATCCCCCAGTGCTGGTCTCCTGCTGCACCCCTGTAATTCTGCACAGTATCCCCCTCAGACGCTGTGCAGAATTACATGGGGGACACTTGTATGTTGTATCTGCAACATTCTGCAAACTTGTGCAAACTTCTCTTGCTCTTGCTGTGAGCTCAGGTTTTGCAGAATATTTTGTAAATAGAAGGTGATGAACTGTAAATAGAGTCTGCAGCTCCTGTCTGTAATGTATCTAATGTATCTATTATATGTTCTAGTGTCTGCAGTGTATCTAATGTATCTATTATATGTTCCAGTGTCTGGCTGAGCTCTGCTGCTAGAAATGAGCTCTTCTGCAAAGGGGCTCAGTGCTTTCTTCTCAGATAACGCCACCTTCGGGCTGGAGTGTTTTTGCGCCTAAATGAAAACGTTGCAAGTGATGAATATCATTAGGCGCAGCAAAACATCTGGATTGGTAAAATAGATGAGGGAAAGCTGGTTATTTTTGCTGCGTGGCTAGTTTGGCGTTTAATCGCAAAAATGGCGCAAAACCGGTGTGCCTGAATGAAAAGGCGCAAAAACAACAGAAAAAACGAGTGATACTTGTGGCCCATGTTTACATAGATCTCCAGGATCTATACTTAGCACAGTCAGCAGTTTATTATGGCCAAAACTGATGACAGATTCCTTTTAAACAAGGCTCATAGTATTTTTGTATTGAGGGAGATAACCTTACTTCCCTCTCCCTCAGTCAGAACACATGTATGCTCACTCAGCCGAGTATGCATGTGTATGGGTTCTCGGAGAACAAGTATTTTAGGGACAACTCTGTGAACCCATAGGTGATTCTTTTCAACATTTGTAGAAGGTTATAGAGGCTACCACCAAATCAGAAGAGCTGATACAATGCGGAGCCCTGTTCCTCCACTAATTGAATAAATAATCATTCACTGTTGAGAAAAGACACTTGTCCATCAAGCTCAACCAAGGAAGGGAAGGGATTGGATGAGGAAGAGATTTATGGGTAACAATTCTATGTAACATAACCATCAATGTTATTTAGGTGTAAAAAGGCATCTAGACCCTTCTTGCAGCTCTCTGCTGTCCCTGCTGTGACCAGCGCCTGAGGCAGGCTATTCCACAGATTGACCGTTCTCATAGTAAAAAATAGTTCTTAAATATACAAACTCAGGTGTCACATTTCAATATGAAGTGATCGAATGAATATTGTACATTCAAATAGTTGTATTTTTATATGTGATTTTTTTTAACACGTGTATATAGTAACCGATAGTCATGGACTTTCTCTTACACAGAATTTTATAGGTTGTTTACATCTACTAGGACACTTCCCCTTGAGTTTTTTGGACTGGAACTTTTTCTAGTGATGGTAATGAATATCCAGATGCACCTAGCCGGGAGGTGGTGTAAGGTCAAAGCATTGTACCAAATCACTTACTGAGTAGACCTTGTGCCCCTTATGTCTTATAAGTGGGTCCTTGAAGTCCATAATGCTATATGGATCATTGAAACAGTAACGTCCGGCCAAGTTTTACTAATTCTCTCCGATATGGCTACCTACTTAGAAGATGCACTCTGTGTCCATACACTTATTCCTTAAGGTTTCTTAGAAGGTCTCACCACTATACAGGAACAAGCTGAGATTATACAGGAATGCGAGTCCGAGGCCAAGCAAAACAAGTCAAAGAGACGGAGCGCTGCAGAACATGGTCCCGCAATGTTGGGATCTGGATTTTCCACAGTGGTTTTAACCATTTAACATCCAGTTCCAGGGCTGCCAATAATGTACTTATTAAGGACAAACACAGAAGGTTATAAATAATATACATTTCGTTATTAGTCCCCAAGTCTTGGTCTTGGTTCCCTATAAAATATGCAAGTAAATAAGTGAATTCATTAAGGTGAATAATGATGTGTTAGATTTAGGGTAAGCTAGCTATCAGTGGGTGTACTGTGTGCTACTCTCTTCTTGCTAGTACCTCTTCCACCCAGGGGTGAACCTAAACTCGCAGCTGCCTGAGGCGAGCTATAGAACAGCGCCCCCTCTGTCCCATCCAATAGTAATATATCAGGCTACTTTTTTAAGTAAGTGGGTTCTCCATGCTGACATCGGTCGTAAAGAGACACTATTATTAATAGGCAGGTCCTGCTTTGTAGCAGATAACACCGCCCCTGATGTTGGTGGTGCAGGTGGTGCTGCCTGAGGCAAGAGGCTCAACTCACCTCATTGCAGGTGCTACCTTGCTTCTACCACGCAGCGTTCTGCCATATACCATGTAGTATATTGAAGTACAGTATATGGCATGTAGTGGAGTGCCCTTCTCCCACATGACGCAGTGTAGAGATAACTATTGATATATTCATACTAACTTCTATAATATATAGTATGTCCAATTATAAATTTTATTATAAATAATAATAATAATAAAATATGGAGCTCAAATAGAAGGAATCTTGGGAAAGCGCCTGTCCCAAGTCCCTTGTTCTAGTTTTGTGGTTGTCTCACATTCGCGTTGTGGGTGGAAGCACCAAGGGTCACCGGGCGTCCCTAAGAGGAAGTGATGCTGTGGGCAACTAATTGCCTAAAAAGGATCCCATGACCCCAACCATATAAGGATAGGAGATTGTCTAATCCTGGTCTGGTCATAGTTAGATATGCATAATTATGCTTGTAAATAGTTGGCAAATAAAAATAAATTAATAAATTAAATAGAAGAAAAGAAAACGTATTAAAATCAGCAAAAGTCAAGACAATAAATAATTAGAGTAACAAGAAGATCTACTGCTATATTGATAAAATGGAAAGATTGCACCATAAATGTATAACAGGATTGATATATAAAAATCCAACACTCTCATATGAGTAACAAAACATAACATGCACATAAAGTACAAGTCTGCTACATAAAAAGCTACTCACGACTAAAGAAACCATGAAATAAACAATGTACAAAATAGTAAAATAATGTAAAAAAATAGTTCTTGTGCTCAGGGCTACTACTATACGGGTTAAGAAAGAAACAGCAATAAAACAGAGAACATGTGGATCATATTATTAATCTCCCTTGTAATTTAGGATAATAAGATAATATAATATTTATTCCTAGAAATAACCGTAAATAAATGTGCCCAGAGATCGGGTCTCCTGCCACAAACTCAATTTATGTCCAAAAGAGGCAAAACTGTTTAGAAATCTTTTAGACGCATAATTGTAATTTTCCATTCCAGGCTGTATCCTGTATTTATCAGGATCAGGTTACAGAGATGGAGGCCCCGACAGTGACATGTCGGAGTGAGGGAGGACCTGTCTGTCACCAAAAATGACCTCATACCTGACCTCATGTCCCGCTGATCAGTTTGATGATAGTTTAGTTAAAATCCGTCCTGACGTTCAGGAGATGTATGGAATTATAGGTGTGAGTTAGATCATACTAGACAAAGGGGTGGTAACTTTAGATATTCTGTGGGGGCGTGTCTCTGTATGCTAATAATGTTAAGGTTACTGCCTTCTTGTCATTTTTTGTCAGGCACATAAATGCCATACTAACCGGCTGGGAAGTCTTACTGCAGGTCCAGTAGGGGCTCCCTGTTTTGGATTCTGTCGGACCAGATTTTGTGACATTGTATATACATTGTGCACTTGTTGGCTGAGCCAATCACGTTACTTCACTCAGTATTGGCTTAGTGGTCACATGTGCAACACCCCTGCTAATGTATAGGCAAGGGGGTAGTTGCGAATAAGGCCCTCTACCTGTCAGGATCCATATAGTGAGTCTGATCGACTTACCCAAGGGATAATGCAGGGAGATGTCAGGTAATTAGGAGCTGTAGATTCTGCCTGAACAGGCAATAGTTAAGTGGTTGTAAGATATTGACCAATGAGGTGGCTGTATTGTAAACTGGAGTGTGATTGGAGAGGTTATACCACCTGACCAGGGGGAGGATAAAACCCCTGGGCAGTGGGAGCGCAGTCTTCTTTGGCCTCATGCTCCTTCTCAGGAACCTGCTCTTTAGAATCTACCAGATGTCCATGTGCAACAACTCACGGACAGAGTGATGAGAGAGACAGTGTCAGTACACCTTCAGTGCTGACCCAATCCCAGGACCAGAGTCAGGAGACTCCAATCCAGAGCTGCAGCTTCCACAGTTTAGACACAGCTCCATCTACATTCTCCTAGCCTGCATCTAATTCCAGGCTGGTGCCTTATTCCTGAGGACCCCTCTCCATGACCACTCCAGTACCAGAATCTGCTGTTTGACTGTTTAGGCCCGTTGCCTGCTACCTGTTGTTCAATAAAGAACCGTGAGTTATTTTGCACAACGTTGCCTCCGTCTGATCCCTGGATACGGCTGTCTACCACCACGGCTTCCCCATCCATTACCCAGGGACCTATTTTACAGACACTCAGGGGTTGCCCCAGGGAGAACCAGTACATCAGCCTCTCCCTCCATATTTCTTCCACACACCACCTGCTGGAGAGCTGCCAGGCTGTGGGACAGCCCTCCGGTCCCCATACCAATCACCGTGATACTAGCATGCCTAGGCCGCAACCGCCAGCCACTCCGGTATTCGGGACACGACTGCCTCCAGGCCCCAAGAAACGGCAAGGCCCCAGTGGGGGATGTAGCACATACACAATAAACCTGAGGTTAGAACTTCTGATCCATCAGAGACCATGAGCTGCCACTTGGAGTCATGACAGGACCTTGCTACAGATGAGTTTGGCTGCCCTTTGGTGTGTGGAGGTCCCGTCATGGGAATATTTTGCTTTTTATTATTAACTTTTTACTGATTTTATTTACATACTACCCATATAAATTAATCTCTCAGCAGACATCAGCGAGTATGTCCGGGGTGAGCTCCGTGCTGTCAGATCCCTCGCAGATGTCCTTACTTCATGACATAATACATACAGGGAGTGGACCCGGACTGTATATAAAGTAGTCCAATCATGCATGTGTTTTGTACATCATGGCACAGATCAGGAGGCCTCATCCATGACGCTAGGCCCAGAACTACTGAGCTGAGCATGGAAAGAGTGAGTCACCCTCCAGCGCTCCACGGCTGGAGAAATCAGAAGACTTCGCTCATCTGCTCCAAAGTTTTATGTGGATTGAATTCTATTTGGAACCAAGAGTTTGCCTTAGATTTAATATGCAAATGTAAACTTTTTGGAGGTATCAGAGTATCACCCCCTAGGGAAGCAGAGGTTACTATAGGGCAGACATAACAGCTGGCGGATACTGTATCCAGTGTTGTAGTGTTTACAGTAGGGATGTATGGAAAATGATTCGACATACATCCTCTATAGGGATTATATTCCATTCTACTGCTTCACAGAAGTTTTAAAAAGATAATTGATTCATAAAGGGTGTTAAAGGGAACCTGTCATCTAATAAACCACCAGCACTATGTTGTCTAGCAGCTGAGCAAGTTTCTTTCATGGTCTGATGTGGTGGCATTATCCAGAAAATCAACTTTAAACTTTGAAGTAAATTGGTTTTATGAAGTCAAGGAGGTGGAGAGTTTAACACTGAAGTCAAGCTTTCCCTGCCTTAAAATGCCCCCATCATTGTAATTGATGGACCTGCATCCAGCGACATCATTGATCAGATTTCCTAAAGTCCGGCGCATGATGTCAATCAAGTGGGAGGAGGTGTTGACTTCAGTGCTTGACTTCAATGTTCAACTCTCTGCCTCCCTGACTTCATACATCTAACTTCAAAGCTTATTTTTTGGGTGATGCCACAAAGCTGGGGCATAAAAGAAACATCTAAAAACTGTTCAACTACTTGACAACAGACTGGTAGTGTTTTATTAGACCAATTTCTGACAAAAAGGTTCCCTTTAAAGGAGTTGGCCGCTTTTCAATAAATCTCTTCCACTAGACGTGTCTCTGTATGTTTGTATACCTCTACCTTTTCCTTCATTGATAGCTTCAGCCTTTTCTTGTGCTCACCATGCTGCCCTCTGTATATATACAAAACTTCCTGTCTGTCACTGCTCTTGGCCGCCCTGATGGTGTCTCCCACGTTGCCTCCTTCTCTCACAGTCCGTCCTCACTAACAGACACAGGGAGAGGGTAGGGAGCAGGATGAGTCGCAAACTCCTGCCTCAGCTCTTCCTTTTCATCAGAACTCAGACATGTAAATAAAGATGCACAGAGAGTCTGCAGACAGAACTAAAGTTAGTAGCCGGACTGGTGAATCAATTGATGAACAGTCAAGGATTATTATTAAAAGGAATGTGATTTTTAGGGTTACAATAACCTATGCTATGCTGATTTTAAAAATTCCTTTGCCAGCAAATCATTTCAGTAATTTATAATTATTATAAATAAGTTTTATTTACATTACCTGGCTCCCTGCCAGCAGTGTGTGGCGAGTCCTGTGTGTGCCTGTTTCCCCCACAATCATGCTGAACCCCCCCCCCCCCTCTTCCTGTCATGTGCATTGAACAAGAAGGGGACCAAGGGGGATGGTATGGAGGAGAGGAAGAATAAATAAAGCGATATAGGCACATAAAGGCCACAACTGCTCTGCGGAAAGGACTAACCACAAACTGCTGGCAGGGAGCCAGGCAATGTGAACTAAACTTATATAAACTACTGAAATGATTTAGAATGCATTTTTAAGTATATCACAGGCTATTGGGAGCTGTAACCAGCCAAAAATCACATTCCGGGTGACAGGTTCACTTTATGGTAGTAAAGGCACAAAGGAAACTTATGTAAAATACGCTAAACACTGAATGAACTCCCAAAAAAGTCAATGGCAGCCTGCAGGACTCCGACCAACATGATCATGTTTGTTGTTTTGTTTCTGGGCTTTTTACTTTTGCTTTCAAGTGCATGTTTTAAAATTTTAGGAAAAACTGTATTGCCACGAATTGCCAGGAACTTTGGCTTTCTGACTTATGAAAGTTCTTTAGGCACTTTGGATCAAATTCTACTTCATCCACTTCGATTAATTTATCGCTAATCCTAATGGTCAAAGGTGGCACAACACTTCGCAGCCACTCTGATCTGCTCTTTGAATGTGCCAATGGCCTTCGAAAATACAATGCTTCATACAAGCTATGCGCCATATTTACTGTAAAAGCAGGTGCTAGTGGGAAAACTACCAAAAGCATGCACAGTACACAGAAAGAAAACTTACCTGTCAGTGTCAGTATTAAATGACCTTTAAAAACTGAAAATATGCCCTTGCAGGTGAATTTGCATTTCTGGGCACAATGGACATGGCCATGAGGTCCAGCGCACCCTCTCTTGCTCAGTTGTATGAAAGCAGCAGGACATTGACGGGTGAAGAAACTGAGCAAGAGAGGGAGCACTGAACCCCACAGCCATGCCCATTGTGCACCAGGGTCATTCGCACATAGGTTTTCTCTACAAGGGTAAGCTCACGATTGGTAATGAGCGGACTCCGCAAAATTCAGGTTTGGACGGAGTCGGCTAAACCTGAATTTCAAAGCCCTGTTTGGGTACCAAACCTGGACCCCTTTTCCAGAGACACCCACAATTGGTGGAACAGTGATTCCACCATTTTTTGACTGATTTTATGCTGCTGGAAAAGTCGCCAGCGGCTCTTACATGACAGACTGGCAAGGATGTGCCATTTTGGGGAGGATAAACGCTCTTCATGATTGGGGAACAATAGTCTTCCCCAAAATGGCTGCACCCTGTGCCAAGGGCACGCTAGTGCCGGAGAGTGGGGTTAAGCCATCTAAATGTCGCTGTTGCTGGGGGGAGTGTTTGAGCCAAACCCAGGCCCGGTCATGAACTTGTAAAATTTTTTGGGATTCTTCCGAAAAATGCATGACACTCCCAGCAGAACATATGGCCACAGTGCTGATGCTCATATTGTCTTGGTCACAATGAATGAAATCTATAGTACGTTAATTTTAGGACAAAGGAGGGGCTACCTGCCTCTGCAGGTGGAAAGAACAGCAGCGATCACAGCGATCACAGATTACAACATTCAAGACTCAAAGTCTACATAAAGGGGCACATTTACTTACCCGTCCGGAGGAGTTCACCAAAAGTGCATTGTCCGATGATAATGCCCTGGTGCCGCGATTCACTAAGATCGTGCGCCCGATATCCTGCATGTGTCTCTTCCCCGCTCAGGTCCGTCGGAGTTCACCTTCTTCTTCCTGGTGCATGTAAGTGCATTGTCTTGCAACACAATTTGAAAGTTAAATCCTGTGCTCAGTCTGAATCAGTCAGATCGGCCAACGTCTGGTCCCCCGAATTCTGTCGAATGAAAGCAGCGCAGCTGCGCCACAATTCGATCAGGTGCGACACAATCCCAGCGCAAACCCCTATTATATACCTGTCACAGCTATGAAAAACCCCAAAATGTTGGAAATCTGACTAAAGTGCAGCCGTGAACCCTTAGTAAATAAGCCCCAAAATGTTTGATAACTTCAAAATCCTTTACTTCACTTATATTCCCCAAAATTGTAGCTGTGGATCTCAGGATCTTCCTGATCTTTGCAATGCAATTGACAAAGAGTTCGGTGTGGACTCGAAACGCGTTTTGCAGAACTTTGTATTTATAAAAAAGCTTTTATACCAAGAATAAAAAGAATCTGATCTTATACCTCAGAGTCCAGCGCTGAATTCCAGGGGGAAAACGCTCAGGAAGATCCTGAGCTCCACATTTCTTTTATACGGACTGGCTCCAAGACGTGGAAACCAAGCCAGGAATTCCCCACCACCAGCGGACCCCATATTATTGATTCACACTCTTCCTACAAGTTGTGCCGATTCCAGAACCTAAATAGGTGAGCGTACACCTTTATTACCGTACATAACTTATATCTTACAGAGGCGTCGGCACATGATAGCGCTGTTGTGTTTCCTTTTTTAGTTCACTTTTTACAAAATTTTAGCTGAAATTTTAGCCTCCAATCACACCACAAGCTAAATGAGAATCTGGCTGCTTCAGTAGAGAGCAAAGCATTATGGGAACTTCCAGAATTAAAATGTTTATGCAGCAAATATAAAAAAGGGAGTGAAGACGAACTAAAATATTTACAAGTTGTACGGCCCTGTGCAGCATCCAGCCCGCAGCCCTATCCCGTTACTTTGTGTTTACTATGTCCTCACCCTGTTTCCTGTATGAAATTAGTATGACATCAGACATAATGGGCCCATGTGGTAATGAAGTTTTGTTTTCCTCCCTATATTTCTCTTGGCTTAACAAGGGCTTGGACCTAAGCCAACATAAAAAAAAAGAAAAAAAAAACCCTGTCCCATTCCAGTTAACAAACCACCGCTGCAAGAAAAAGTTTGGGTT
The DNA here is from genome assembly GCA_019512145.1 of Engystomops pustulosus. NCBI lineage: Eukaryota > Metazoa > Chordata > Amphibia > Anura > Leptodactylidae > Engystomops > Engystomops pustulosus. The sequence continues at coordinate 20,993,246 of CM033641.1, forward strand.
CAGCGTTTGGTTTACATGGAGCTAAGGGGTATTAACTCTTTATATACTGCTGGCAAGGCTGTAGGTGGCGTGCTTCCACTTACTATATGACAGTGGTGGCGAACCTATGGCACTGGTGCCAGAGGTGGCACTCAGAGCCCTTTCTGTGGGCACTTGGGCCATCCACCAGCACACCAGACAGGACTCAAAGAATCTTCCTACAGTTTCAAGCAACTTAAAAGATGCTGCTGTCAGTGATATTTTGATACTTGGAGATGTAGAAGAGGAGAATGAATAGACAGGGCCGAATTATCATTGAAGGACCTCCTGCTGGCCCCTACAGGTCTACAAAGGGCCAATGGAAAGAAGCTAAAATGAGCAAATTTTCCACCTTTCTATTTTTTTTTTCTGTTTGCAGGTCCTCAACAGGCCAATATGATTGTTGAAGAACAGAGAGCAGTAAGGTACTGCTTCAATTTTTGGTTGGCACCTCGCGATAAATAAGTGGGGGTTTGGGTGTCTTTTTGGGCACTCGGCCGCTAAAAGGTTCGCCATCACTGCTCTATGATCATCACTCCCCAATGGCGACACTAAGAGAGATGAAACTTGAAAAATTGGTGGCATGCACGCCACCGGCGCCAGTGATTTTGGTGGTGCCATTTGAAGGGTAATACTCGTGATCGTATTATGGGTGTTACTGATGGGGGTAAATGTTTGAGTTTGGGGACAATTCCGAAATTTCTGGTTTGGCTGAACCGAAACATGCTGAACTGGGCCTGCTCATCCATATTTATGATAACATAGCAAAGTGACAAGTTATGGTAAAATATAGTTATTGGTTAAAGTTCAAGATATTGGGGCAAATTTACTTACCAGGTCCTGTCGCGATCCCTGATTCGGACGGTCCGACGAGGATGAAGTGCGGCACGATTCATGAAGATCGTGCGCCCGAGTTCCTACATGTGTCGCTTCCCCGCCGAGGTCCGCCGGAGTTCACCTGCTTCTTCCGGGTGCATGTGAGTGCGTGTCTTGCGACACAATTCTAAATGTTAAATCCCGCGTGTTGTCCGAATCCGTTGTGCTGTCTGACGGCCACGCCCCCAATTTCTGTTGTGTGCAAGCCTCCGCCGATGTGTCCAAATCCAATCACGTGCGCCAAAAACCCAGGCAATTCGGAAAAATTCTGAAAACCTGACGTAAATGCGTCCGACGGACCCTTAGTAAATGAGCCCCATTATGTCATTACCTTAATGGGGTAGGGTAAAGATACTCCTTCCCTATCCTTGGCGTTTCTCCGCACACCAATTAGGGAAATATAGTGTAGGGCTTAGTTGTACCTTAAAGGTGTTGGCCACTTTACCTAATGTTTTTGTAATGTGTGTGTAAGTGTGTGGGGGGCAGAATATTAGGTAATTTATCAATATACATCTATTAATAGTTCTTGGTATATAAAGTGAAGCCTCCTGTCTTTTAGCTCATCAGCCGGAGATTCCTGTCCATAAAATGGCTGCAGATGGAGGGTCATGTGATCTCTAACTGTCCATGAACAATTCCTCTGCCAGGACCTTGTGATAGTATTCATAAATATAAAATCAAGGTCCTGGCAGGGTGATTGCTCATGGACAGATAGAGATCACATGCCCCTCCATCTGTGGCCAAGTTATGGTCAGGAATGTCTGACTGATGAGGTAAAAGAAAGGAGGCTTCACTTTACATATCAGGAACTTTAAATAGATGTGCAACACCCCTGCCGATGCAAGGCAGAGGGGTGGTTGCGAATACGTCCCACCATGTAGCTTGCAGCCTGTGTAGGGTCTGATCAGCCCCACAGCATGTCACTACATAACACAGATGAGCACTGCAGTGGTAGAGTCTGCCTGGTAAGGCAGGAGTTAATTGTTTTATGTGATGTAATTCCAGCAACCAATCACATGTGTTGTCCTAATAAATCTGTAAGCTGAGATGTAATTGGAGGAGTAGCCACCACCTGACCAGTGGGAGTAACAAAACCCCAGTGTGAGGAGAGAGTTCACTCTCTCAGTTCAGTTAGCTGAGGAAGAACTCAGTCAGACTCAGAAGAGTCAGTGCAGCCAGCACACCAGACCAGAACAGGAGAGCTCAGCTCCCTGCCTGAAGAGTGTAGTGAGTTAGTCAGTGAGAGAAAGGGGTATCATCCTACCTTCAAGGGTGATATCTGAAGCAACCCAGGTCAAGCTGAAGCATCCTACTAGGACACAGCTACCTCCCAGCCTGCCCTTTGCATCCAGGCTGATGATCCATCCTGTGGCTCCCTCCAACTGCATCTCCAGCATTCCACCTTTTGTCAAGGCATGTCGCTACTGTTCCTGTCAGTTCCAATAAAGAACTGTAAGTTGTTTCTGTTCAACGTCTGCCTCCGTCTGGTCCCTGCTACTACGGCTGTCACCATCACGGGCACCCTATCCGCCACACATAGACTCATACTCCAGACACCATAGGGTTTCCCAGGGAGAACCGCTATAGCAGCCTCTCCCTCATCATTTCTTGCCAACACCACCCTGCTGGAGACCTGCCAGGCTGTAGGACAGCCCTCCGGTTCCCCATACCAAGCACTACCAATACCAGCCACTCAGGTACTGCGGGCCCCGGCTGACTCCAGGCCCCAAGATAAGGCTAGGCCCCGGTGGGGGATGTTGCAGATGCTTATTGGTTAATTACCTAATATCCTGCCCCCCACCACCAGACTTAAACACACATTACAAAAAACATGAGATAAAGTGGCCAATCCCTTTAATAGGTAGCTTCTAGTTAGTAGGTATTCTTTAAGACTCCTGCAAGCTACTTGCATCATATGCGTGATATAATAATATACCTTAGGGCATGTGAACAACACACAAGATACTACAGAATGTGCCATTTCATAGTCCTGACTGTGTGTATTGCTGGTTGTCATAGGTCATCTATGTGTTTACTCTATTTAAACACTTCCAAATGTGAATCACATCTGTAAAAATGACTTAATTCCATCCCAAAGCTCCAGGTACTTAGAATTTGCATTCAGAAAAACCTAACAACCAATGCTGCCCCTGGAGGTAAAAGAAAAAATCTTGTCTGTGATGGAACCCAATCACAAGTGTAACAGCTCCCTGCAGCGCCACCTCTGGAGGCATATAGCATTGCAGTTGACTTGGTCCTCCAGAGAGAAAGATGTTCTTTATGTCAGATCCCTCTGTTCAGATGTTTCACCTAATATAACTTTGAGACCCATCTACTCTCCTGAATTACTTGGCGTCCCTATGAAATAATAACTCTGTATCCTAAATAACAAACTGTCAAATCGGTACCAATGTTCTAAAACCTTGTGGGGATGAGTCTTTGACATGGAGAATGGAAACGCCCAATTGTCCTTTTATATATTTCCACTAGGAATAACAGAGGAATGAATCCACCGAGATTTCTAAGAAGAGCTGCAGAACCAATATGTCTTAAGGAATACATTTACTTACTAATGCCAGGTTCTCCTTGAAGGCTCTGTCACCCATTGCTTCTGTATAATTATTTTAATGTACTGTTCAGAAGCAATATCCCTACAAAAGCTGCACAAGCAGAACAGGTTTATCAGTAGACTTTAGTAAATAATGTTTAATTGCAGAATTTACAATAGAAAATTATAAAAATATTGTATTGATAAAATCTCTGCGGTCATGGTTCAGTGGCAGTGACTGCGTTTCTGACTTTGGTTCAGTGGCAGTGACTGCGTTTCTGACTTTGGTTCAGTGGCAGTGACTGCGCTCCTGACTTTGGTTCAGTGGCAGTGACTGCGCTCCTGACTTTGGTTTAATGACTGTGACTGCACTCCTGACTTTTGTTCAGTGAGTATGACTCCGCTCCTGACTTTGGTTCATTGACTGTGATTGTACTCCTGACTTTTGTTTAGTGGCTGTGACTGCGCTCTTGAACTTTGTTCAATGGCTATGACTCTGCACATGACATAGATCAGTAGCTATGGCTCCTCACATGACACAGTTCAGTAGCTATGACTCCTCACATGATACAGTTCAGTAGCTATGACTCCTCACATGACACAGATTCAGTAGCTATGACTCTTCACATGACACAGTTCAGTAGCCTGACTCCTCACATGACACAGGTCAAGTAGCTATGACTCTTACATGACACAGTTCAGTAGCTAATGACCCTCATGACACAGTTCAGTAGCTATGACTCCTCACATGACACACGTTCAGTAGCTATGACTTCACAATGACACAGTTCAGTAGCTTGTCTTCACACTGACATCAGCCGTAGCTCTATGACTTTCACATGACACAGTTCAGTGAGCTATGACTCCGCACATGACACAGTTCAGTAGCTATGACTATCACATTGAACGGATCGTTAGCGTATGGCTCTCAATGCAAGTTCAGTAGCTATGACTCCTCACATGACACAGTTCAGTAGCTATGACTCTGCACATGACACAGTTCAGTAGCTATGACTCCTCACATGACACAGTTCAGTAGCAATGATTTCTCACATGACACAGTTCAGTAGCTATGATTTCTCACATGACACAGTTCAGTAGCTATGACTCTGCACATGACACAGTTCAGTAGCTATGACTCCTCACATGTCATAGTTCAGTAGCTATGACTCCTCACATGACACAGTTCAGTAGCTATGACTCTGCACATGTCACAGTTCAGTAGCTATAACTCCTCACATGACACAGTTCAGTTGCAATGATTTCTCACATGACACAGTTCAGTAGCTATGACTCCTCACATGACACAGTTCAGTAGCAATGATTTCTCACATAACACAGTTCAGTAGCTATGACTCCTCACATGACACAGTTCAGTAGCATTGATTTCTCACATGACACAGTTCAGTAGCTATGACTCCTCACATGACACGGTTCAGTAGCTATGACTCTTCACACGACACAGTTCAGTAGCTATGGCTCCGCACTTGACTTTGGTACTGCTGTCCAGGAGACAGGTTTATCCTACGTACATTCAATTCTGTGGCAAATGTGCGTGCTTTCTGATAAAAGTAAAGTGACTTTTCTCTGTCAATTAGAAAATTGTGGTATATGACTGCAAGTCGGGTGTAGATCTTCAGCTGGGACTTCTTGTTGCCTAAATCCATAGCAGCGGCCAGGGCGAGGTGATAGTATCCAGCGGCATCGTACGGATCCTACAAAACACAGCAATGGTACCACACGTTATAGTGTTTTTTAGAAATTACTTTAAAGGTGTTTTCCATCCACATCAAGATCTCCCCTATCCACTTGGTGATTGGTGAGGACCCCAATGGATCACAAGAAGGTCCGCTGTACGTCAAATTAATTTCTCTATGGTGGTGATGGTTATACCCGAAAGTGGTACTTGGCTACTTCCATCAGTGCCGTAGACAGTGAATGGAGCAGCCGAGTGCATGATTGACCTGACCCTACAATGATTTGGGATACAATGGAAACAATGATACAATGATAGGGGAAATGTGCGTGATTGACGATTAAGCCCCCGATCCGCAGAATGGGGGACGAGGTATTTAGGGATCATTTCTACCTTTCCGTCCTCTCACCTTCAGGTCATAGAATATGATGTCCCCTAGGACCAGGTAGACTTTCATGTAGTAGATGGACTCCTCTTCCAGCTCCAGGGGAGACGAGCAGAGAGACAGCGCCTTCAGGTAGAAATGCTCTGCCAGCTCGGACTGATTGAGATGGCGGTAAATCCCGGCTAATCTGTGATAGGAGACGCGCTCGTTCAGCTGATTCTCTGCAATGACAGAAGCTTCTAATTATCATCAGAGCCGTGCTAATAACATTAATGAGGAATCCTCGCGGGAGAGATGAACACACGGGGGAGATGATACATTAGTCATTCCCTCTGCTCCTCTTATATCACATATGAGGGGGAATAACTAATTCAATTACACAAGAACAATACAAACTGTGCTATAGCCGAAGACTGGTCAACCCTATAGCACCCCTCTATCATGTTAAAGGAACCTACCATGAGCAATCAGAAGTGGATCTCCTGCTGCCTCTGCCCTAATGTGTAATTTAATAATCCTGGACCTAACTAGTTAAAAACTTTACTTTAGTAATATGTAAATTACCTGCAGAGGCTACTGGGGCATGTACTAGCCTTAGTTCCCAGTGCCCGGCCAGGCTAGTACACGCCCCAGTAGCCTCTGCAGCTAATTTACATATTACTAAATGAAAGTTTTTAACTAGTTAGGCAGGAGGAAGAATCTGCTACCAGATCTACTTCTGATGGAGATATCCCCTACAATTATATCCAATCCCTATACTATCCAAACGACTAATACCAATAATAATATACAGAACCACAATGTAATGCTCAAATCATAATATCCAATATAATAAAATCTTTCAATCTTTATTTGTACACGACATGCCAATCAAAAAAGATTCAAAACAGCACATAAAATCCACCGAAACAAACAAACTAAAGTGGTGGTGGTCAGTTTCATACATATATACACCAGAATGGGCATAGAAGAAAGTACAAAAAGGGAAAAATGCAAAAGAGTCCAAACAATATCTTTTACCCCCAAGGGCGTTACATAAAGTGCGTACTAACAATAGAGGGTTTCCCAGACCACCACCACAGCACCCCGACGTACGTTTCGCTGTCGCTTCCTCAAGGGGGTGTCAGAGGTACAACTCTGTTAATGATTTGGCCAATCAGTGCCCTCCTCAGACCACAGAACGTGTGACATAAGACGAAGTGAGTTCCCATGGTCTGAGGTCGCCGCTACATTGCCAAAGTGGGTTCTTTGACCCCCCCAGCACTTCCAGCTCAGAGGTCCTCATGGCCATCACTATGGAAGTAGTATCCCACGGGGTTTTCCAGAATTCTGGAGCTTTAATTAAAGGGACCCATTGGGGCAGATTTACTTTCCAGGTCCCGTCGCGATCCCGCAGTGCGTTGTCTGATGTGGATTCGGGTCTGCCGCGATTCACTAAGATCATGCGTCTGAGTTCCTTCCTGTGTCGCTGCTGCGCCGAGGTGCGCCGGAGTTCACCTTCACCTTCATGACACAAATCTTTTTTTGGATTCCGTGGTTTGTCCGGCGGCATGCCCCCCCCCCCATTTCTGTCGCGTGCAAGCCAGTGCGCCACAATCCGAATCTGAATACCGGGGCAATTCGGCGCAAAACGGAAATATTCGGGAAACACGACGAAAGTGCGGCATTCGGACCCCATTTTGTTTAAATTATCCAACAGTGCCCAAAAGATTCCATTGAGTTTAATCCCCAATCCAAAGTTTTTTAATGGTCTACTGCTTTACCCTTCACTGACAGCAAACAGAGATCTTAAAAACACAATAAAAGTAACACACAAAATATTTTAGAGAGTAGCAGTATATCAGAATCCTACATTCCTCCCTATATTGTCCCCAGCGCAGCCGGTGGTCCAACGCCTGCTATCCCCTCCCTATGTTATCTATATTAGAGCTATTACCGAAATTGACACTGAGGGCCAGCGCCATCTTGGCATGTTCCAGCGCCTCCTCGTAGTGTTTCGTGCTGATCAGGAGCTCTGTGAGTTTATTACACAGTCGCAGCTCGGCCGCCATATTCTCCGTCTTCACAGCTAGTGGCAGAGCGCAGTCCTGTAGGGGGATAGACATGTCCTATATCACATAAGGCTTTCCCCTAATTTACTTATTAGTGATTTGCCAGACATTTATTATTAAAATGTATTCATCCCGTTTTTAATTTTAGTCTTTTAACTAGTTTAAGAGAATAATAGCTGATTAATTCTGCTCCTTTTGAAGAAAATGGGCAACAAAGCACAAATCTCATTTATTAATACAGAAAAGTTTACAAAGAGCGTTGTCTCCCCCTGCTGGCCAGAGACTTTCATTACTAGCACAAGTACACATCTAAGATAATAAGGAATCTGTCCATGATTAGCAATAAATCTTCTCCACATACAGGCCTACTGCTAAAAATAACATTTTTCTAAAAAATTTAAATTATTTTCTGTTTCCCCTTCCACTAAGACACACCCACTTCTAAAATAATTTGTAGTCGAAATACTGCACAGTTTAGGTAGAAGTCCCTCATGTGCTCACAGATCCTCTTTAGGACTCCCACCAGGGAAAGTGAGGAACCAGGTATTCTGTATCATGCGCAAATGGGAAAACTTGTTGTAAATTTAAAGGGGTTGTCCACTTTTAGAAAATAATTAATATTGTTTGACCAGGAACGTAAGAAGCCTTGCACCTGTGTGACAACACATGACCTGGGATATAATGAGCCGTGCACCTGTGACATCACATGACCCGGGATATAACGAGCCGTGCACCTGTGTGACATCACATGACCCGGGATATAACGAGCCGTGCACCTGTGTGACATCACATGACCCGGGATATAACGAGCCGTGCACCTGTGTGACATCACATGACCCGGGATATAACGAGCCGTGCACCTGTGTGACATCATATGATTAGGGATATAATGACTCGTGCACCTGTGTGACATCACATGACCAGGAATATAAGGAGCAGTGCACCTGTGTGACATCACATGAACAGGGATATAACGAGCCTCGCACGTTGGCCTTCGTGTCTGAGTAGCAGGGCAGGTTCCTCATACATATAGACAAAACAAGGCTATAAAAAATATACAGGACTGGAACTTACTTATTTTGGAAAATTTCTGGTTCTCCAAATTGATCGTTTAAAGATATAACAAGACTTAGACTTATCACATGTGATATAATAATCTTTGGTCTTTACAGTTCCAATATTCAGATTTTTATGATTTTACTGCAAATTTATGGAACTTTTTGCAGAAAGGAGAGGGAATATTTTTCAATTCAATAAAGTTTATTGGAGATGTGATACACTTGGTGTTTCTTAATATAAGAGGAGATAACTTCAGAATCAGACTACAAAAAGGGTTTGTTTGAGTCTGTAACTATGGTGATGCATAGCTGTGCAGAGATGCATACACAAAAATGTTTCATTGCTTTAAACTGTGTTAATTGCTTTTCTCTGGAAGCGTTAAAAATTTTCGACACAATGCCTTAAGGTAGCCAGGTAAGTCACAGGCATGCTAGTCTCTGAAAAGTTTTGGTATGTGACCCATAACCTGCTTTGGTAAAAAATCCAAAACTAAGGGGCAATTGTAATAGCCAACCTTCCCACCGAGACTCCATAGTGCCGATGCTCACCAAGGTTGTACAGTGGCAAACATCAGATTGTGGTAACTTTTCCAGTAAAGTCTTTGCTGCTCAAAATCAAAATTTCTTTCTGCTCCCTTTGCTCAGTTCTCTATCATCAGGATGAAAGTGGTGCACCTCTTCTGTCTAGATCAGAGAAAATAAAGGCAGGAATATAACCTGGAAACTATTAGTATGTTAGTTATGACAGTTACATTTATGGAAAAAGTCACCAGTAGCTGCTAATGCCAACCACGGAAGAACAGGATCGGCACAGAGGTTCCCATCGGCATGCAAAATGGGGGACCGAAGCTTTCTGTTTTGTTGAACCCATAGCAACATAAAAGGGGTCATTTAACCCGGTTCATACTTCGTTTGGGATGGTAGTTTAGGTACTTTAGTGTGTGTTGCGATTTCCCACACAACGTGGGTGCATGTTATTATACCAGTAAACTAACACCAACCAGTATGTTTTGAAGTGTGGAGGAAACCAGAGGAAACCCATGCAAACACAAGAGAGAACATACCAAACTCTTTGCAGATGTTGACCTGGGTGGGGCTTGAACCCAGGACCAGCAATGCTAGGCAGAAGTATGCTACCCACTCAGCCACATGCGCCCATAAAATTAAGTACATACGGTCTTTATGAACACATTTTCGCCAAATTTTTACCCTTTCTGTTGCATATAGGTTTCATATTGCAGGTTTTTACAAATCCGACGCTTCCAGTCGTTACATTTTCCCAACAAACCAATCCATGCATTCAATGTAAGTGGTGATGATCTATCTCAGTCTGCTCTGTCGATAGCTGATTCATCCGGACGTCACTTTCATGATTTACTGCAGCTTCAACCCAACCTGTAGATACTAACATTCATACAGGACTAATATAGAACATGTCCATGGTCATATGAGAACAATAACAGCAGTCTGGTTTGTTGGGGTTTGCCATTGTATGAAGTTATATGCTGATCCTAGCATGTTGACCTCTCTCTGCCTGGTAAGTAGCAGAGTTTAGCCAAAGCCCCACCTAAGTTGGTTTCAGGGCCGGTGATGGGGGAGAGTATGGAGGCAAGCTTAAATGTCTGAGTTTTGGCCAACAGAATTGCTTGTCTCTGGCATCTAGTTTCTTGGATATTAGCTAGAGATAGACTCGTACTAGAGATGAGTAGATTTCCCGTTCATGTTCGGCATCGGCCCGCAACCCAGACCTATAGCTGATTGGAGGCTGAACAGCCAATTTGTCAAATTAATGGTCCTAGCAAATAGCCATGACTGATTGGCCAGGGGTCTCCAATGCGGCAATAGGTCGGGTTGCACAGGAGAATCCCATCCTTGAGCTCGAATCGGGTCGCCTTATCTCTACTAGTAACCCTAGAAGACTGGATCAATGTAGAATAGATCTACTAATAGACCAAAATAATGCCTGGTACAATGCCCCCAATGTCTCAGAGGGACAACTTTATGCACCCATAATTGCATTATATTAATCACCTTCATCTCATTATTGCTATCATCAATAATTGGACTTATAGATGTCATTAGAAATAGAGCCTAGTGACAAGTGATTTTTACAAGTATTTCTCCTTCTTCAAAATATGATGTTCCCACTTACCGATCTGATTCCCCCTTCCGAGATCACCTATGCCACTCACATCAGAACCTAGATTAGATTTCAGGAACCACCTGAAAATAATTAAGAATATGAGCTACAGTTTATATCATGTCAAGAATGTAGCTAAAAAAGATCTTGTATGGCTATTGTAGCGTGGCGGACCAGAAACACAGAGATGGACACAAACTTTAGAAGCCTAAAACTGAACCACACAATGGTCCCTACCTACTTACGTAACCACCCTAAGCAGTGGCCAGTAACTGGGTGACAGCCCCTACATTAACTCTAAGTCAAGGAAAGACAGACAAATGAAACAAATTCTGCTGGAGCAGAAACCTAGAGGACAACATAGTACAAATAGATAGACAAAAGGGAGTACCAGAAAGACAAGCCAAGGGGTCAGTGAGAAACCAGATAAGTGGCAGAATAAACCCAATAACAAGCGCTGATGATATGATCCCAGGACCTTTATGTGTGCAGTATCTTGGTTCAAACGTTGATAGGATAAGGATTCTGTCCATCACAGTAGGATAAATTAGTGAAATAGTGAGACAGAACTATGTTTATTGTCTCCTCCTCCTCCAACATGTATGATGAAAGAAATGCCGACACAGACAGACATCTATCTTAAAGGGAACCTGTCACCAGGAGACCCATTTTAGCACTCCCCCAGTCCCACAGAGCATAGTACATACACTGCCAAAGTGTTTGTTTAAAAATTGGTTTTACAGAAAAAAAAGATATGAATATTGTACCTTTCATTAGCATCTGCTGTGTGACTAGGCAGTTGCCTTTTGGGAGGAGCTGGAAAGGAGCAGTTCCCCCCCACCCTTGGGGAAACAGCTTCTCAGTGACTTTTCAAATATCTGAAAACACCCATCTCTGGGCTTAGCGGCGCCCCTGCTCCTCTACAGCCAATCTGAGTGTGGGGAGTTATTCATTTATTTGAAAAGTCACATGTTTCCCAGGGGGGGGGGACTGCTCCTTTCCAGTCACTCCCAGGGGACGAGGCCTAGTCACACAGCAGATGCTAATGAAAGGTACAATATAACATATCTTTTTTCTGTAAAACCAATTTTTTATACAAAAACATTTGGCAGTGTATGTACTATGCTCTGTGGGGACGGGGAGTGCTAAAAATGGCTCTCCTGGTGAAGGTTCCTTTAAGAAGGTTTTTTTATCAGCCTAGTTTTGAGCTGGACCTGTCACCCTACTCTCACATCAGCTACCAAACCCTAGTCGATCAACAGAAATGCCTATTTAGGATTAAAGCTGGATAAACTATATCCAACCATAGACTTATATATATAGTTTGAGAAATCACATAAAATTAGTGAAAGATGAAAAGAGCAGCTACTACTGATGGAACGGACACAGCGGCTCAGTGATGTCCTACGCTCAAGCTCTATCACCACCGGTGGAGGGATCCGTCTCCGCCCAGGAAGTACTTGGAGCCTCAGCAGCAGAACTGGACTGTATAATCTGCACAGTCCCATCAACAACCACAGCCTGCTGTATAGACTGGTCAGAGCAGAGGACAAAGTACATCCCTACAGATAGAAAAGCATTTTATGCAGGGTCACATTCAGGTTCAGATAGAGGGCAGCAGTAAGCACTGGGATAGTACAATACTGAACATTTTGAATGACCTCAAGATGTGTTGACCCCATCCCTTTAATGATGTTGAAATGACATAGGGAGTCCCTGATACACACATGTCTCTTTAGTGGTGTCACAAATATACCCGTATTTTCCGGGCTATTAGGCGCACCGGACTATAAGGCGCATTAGTAGTCATGACCCGGGATATAACGAGCCGTGCACCTGTGTGACATCACATGACCAGGGATATAATGAGCTGTGCACCTGTGTGATATCACATGACCAGGGATATAGCGACTTGTGCACCTGTGTGACATCACATGACCAGGGATATAACGAGCCATGCAATTGTGTGACAAAACATGACCAGGGATATAATGAGCTATGCACCTGTGTGACATCACATGATCAGGGATATAACAAGCCATGCACCTGTGTGACATCACATGACCAGGGATATAACGAGCCATGCACCTGTGTGACATCACATGACCCGGGATATAACGAGCCGTGCACCTGTGTGACATCATATGATTAGGGATATAATGACTCGTGCACCTGTGTGACATCACATGACCAGGAATATAAGGAGCAGTGCACCTGTGTGACATCACATGAACAGGGATATAACGAGCCGTGCACCTGTGTGACATCACATGTCCAGGGATATAATGAGCCGTGCACCAGTGTGACATCACATGACCAGGGATATATAACAAGCTGTGCACCTGTGTGACATCACATAACCAGGGATATATAACAAGCTGTGCACCTGTGTGACATGATATGACGAGAGACCAGTTTATAGCCACAGGAAGTAAATAATGAAGCTTCCTATAGAATGACGGTAAGCGAGATCTACACAACCATGAGGAATTAATACAGAAAGTATATTGGACAATTATATACATTTTCATAACACAAACAATATTAATTTTCTGAAGGTGGACAACCCCTTTAATTCTAAATGTTCAGGAATAGCAGAGGAATGTAGTTGTAGTAAGATCTAGTAGGAGATGCTGTAGGATTGATAGATTATAGGGATCTCAGGGAAGTCTTCTTACAGACTGTCAGTAGTGTAGAAAATATTATATACTCACCCTATAGAAGGTTATCGCCTTGTTTCTATCGCTGGTTCCATTGAAGAATATATCTCCGCTTGCTTCATACAGCCTCATGCCTAGTTGTGGCTCCCCCGTGCACAGAGCTACGTTCTGAGCTACCTGGGAAGGAGATTACTCTTCATCCATATGTAACAACATATATACAGCAAATAAATATATAGAAACCACTTTTAGCAATCAGATCTTGCAAGCAATAAAGAGAAGGGAAGATATTACCCTGCTGGTTTTCACCCTCTAAGCCCTATAGAGGATTGGGGTCATCAAGATGCTAACTCTTGGAGTTGCCCCATTGTAAGTAGTATCTGAGTCATGTGGGTTAAGGGATGCCGGTGAGACAGCACTAGACAAAGAGTGGTCAGCGGCAAGCCAAGGTTAGGGCAGTAGAAGTAGTAGAAGATCAGGGCAAAGGTCAGGTCAGGATGATGGTCTAACACTAGTCAGGACCTGAACGTCAAAGCTTGGGTTCATACCAGACTTTGCTGATTTGAGTCTCTTAGACACGTCATTAGAGGTCCAGGTTTGGATCAGGCTCAAAATAGTCCCAGTTGTTACTGGCACTTGTTACGGGGGTTCGCCCAAGACTGGGTTCAGTACCGACACAAGGGCCCAAATTGGATTTTTAAGTGGGTCCGCTCACCCCTAGTCAGCACTACTTGCCCCATAAGTTCAGCAGAGCTCACATAATGCGGCAGCAGAGTCCCCAGCCCACGCAGGACCTTAACGCTCAGGCACCCCCCCATAGTGGAAGGTGTCTTGCCCGTAAAATTTTTACTCCCTGAATCTTGAGGGAACACAAAATACACTAAAGGGAAGAAATATCCTTCAGGCGGTGTCAGATACAGATACCTGAATATACAGATCCACCAGCTCGTTCTGACCCAGGATGTAATAGATCTTCCCAGCCATTAGCCAGGCGTGGGCTTCCCTCTCCTTAGACTGAAGGTCGATGAAAATACCCAGACTCCGTTTGGTATATTCCAGCGCCGATCTGCAGGCCCTAGAAAGATGCCAGGACACAATAGACAAACTGTATGTAGGGGGAAGACTGACCTCCCTGTGGGGGTAAGTGGCATAAATGTTAATATTAATGCACCTTAAAGGGGTTGACCAGTTATTGGAAATTTTAAAAGGGTAAGTATAAGACACTGATTGCATCACACTTTTTATTATTATATAACCCCGACAAAGTTTCCCGTTCACCGCCAGGAGCAGGATTTGAGACGTCCTGTGATGTCCCATGTTATGCCGACTGCCGGGGAGATGGAGGAGGCCGTGCATGATAACCACTCCCCTAACAGTAGTTGGAGGGGCATGCAAAGTAATGAATGCATGGCCTCCTCCATCTGCTGAAGGCCAGCAGGATATGGTACATCACAGGATATGACCTGTGACTCCCGGGGGAGAACAAAAAACTGTTTTTCAAAAAGATATTATTGGCCGCAGATGGAGGGTCATGTGATCTTCATCATTCCATAAGCAATTGCCCAGCTAGGACCTTAATCTTATATTCATATCTACTATCATAAGGTCCTGGCAGGACGATTGTTCATAGACAGATTAGATCCCATGACCCTCCATCTGCAGCCATTTTATGGACAGGAATGTCCGGCTGATGAGGTAAAAGACAGGAGGCTTCACTTTACATATCAAGAAAGCGGAGCAGAACTATTTATACTTTTTTAGCTTTGATATTTGTGACAATGCTGGTAGGTTTTGGCGCTGTTGGAAGCTATAGATCACTGTCATTGATCACCCAAATAAAATGCGTAATAAATCACAATAAAATCCATGGATATCACCTTTACTGGCCACTTACCTCTCCGTGCCCAGAGATAAGTAGAGCTGGCTGAGTGTCTCCAGCACTTGACCCTCCAGCACTTTGTCAGACATCTTCTTGGCTAAGGAGAGCTGGTATTCGTTATATATAATGCACTGAGCCTCATTCACCATTAGGGTCTTGTAGAAGTCACATAGGAGCTGGACGGAGCGCAGCTGACCTGACCCAAAAAAGATAGGAGATAAGCAAAGGAATATAAACAGTGATTTTCTATGTCCTTGCTTCATCATTATACACTGTGCCAAGAGCGTCTTGTTTACATGGCAGTGCCCAGAGTTTCATTGGCGCAAACCATACTTGTTTCATCATTTCCCATCACTCACACAGTGGGAAGGGAATAGTGCTCATGCACAGTGTAACTGCCTGTGAAGCAGCAGCATGGAGGGGCTCTGTTAACACCCCTCCCCAGAGCTCTGCTGGCTCATTAGCATAATTTTTCAATATTAGAAGGAAGGAGGCCATAGATACCAAATATAAGAAGAATACCACAGTCACGGTGCATGGATCTACGAGTAAGTGTCCCTTAATTTTGATGGTAGATTTCCTTTAAGGACTACGTGGCCACTAATGTAGGTAAGAAGCCACAGTTTCTTCATCTTACCTAAGATCTCATAGAGGAAGTGTCTTTTACACCTGTTTTAGTGGTAAGCAGTGAGAAGGAATAACTTATTGGTATGTATGATAACTTACCTTCCAAATGATTTGCTTCCATTGCAACAAGGAGCCCCCATTCATAATAAGATCTGACCATTTCCACATTCCCGCCTGTGGTGTAGTGGCTTCCAAGCATTAGTAAGACATATACAAAATTGGCCCCATTTTCCACAATTGGAAGTCCAGAATACAGGGTTACAGACTTAACCAAGAATACTTCTGCCAAAATCTTAACATTTAAGTGCAAACATAACATTCCAAAGTTAGCCAGGGCGGCCGCATGGTTCTGCAGATGGTCCATCTCTCTTGCAATCTGCAAAGCCAAGCAGTAATGTCTAGCTGCGTCCTGAATTTTACCTCCTCCTCTTAGAGCAATCCCAATAAGGTTGTGTATGATCCCAAGATGATGCTGGGTACAGTCAGAAAGTGTCACCACACGGTTTAATATATCAAGAGCAACATTGTTCTCTCCATCAAGCATGTAGAGCCAAGCGAGTGCCACCAGTAGATCCACCCTGTACTTCATATCCATGGGGAAGGTGTCCATAGCCTTCATGAGATATGACCGAGCCTCGCGGTACAGCTTATGGCTTGAGCACATGTCCGATAGACAGAGATATATGAAATAACAGAGCTCCTGGTCTTGGTCAGTAACCGCTGACTTGAGGGCACATCTTAAGTGATACGCAACTTGAGATGGAAGCATCTGCATTGGTCTTCTCCCTGTGCAAGGCTTTGACATATTTTCTACAATGAAACGTATCCTCCTTAAAGAGTCCATGATGCTACAAGAAGTCTGAGATGCTATTTTAACACAGCTCAAGGTCAAGTGGGGCAAACACTTTTTAGTATAAATATCGGCCAACTGGAAATAGAATCCTGATGGACAACTCCCACCGGAGTCCATTGTGTTCTCCAAGACTTGGAGCCTCTCGATGAACGGCAAAGCTTCGTTGTGTTGTCTCAAGTCAATGAAGTTCTTGGCCAGAAGTTGACAGACTTTGATCTCACTCTCCTGGTCTTGGCTCAGTATTGCCTTTTTCATGGCATACTTCAGAATCGTGGCTTCCATGTCCGTACTACTTATATAGTTTTGTAGTCCGAGGAGTAAGGATGAAGACTTATCCATTAGGTGGCAACTTTTGTCCCTCGATTTTTGTTTCAGGTAAATAGCATTCAGGTTCACATGGATGGCGGCAAACAGAAAAATATCAGAGAAATCTCCATTAATAACTCCCATGGCTTCTTCTAAATAAACGCGAGCTTGGGAGAGCTTGTTTTTCTTGGTACAGAGCCTTCCCAGGAGGAAGCATATTCTTGCCTGGGCCCATTTCATACAAGACTTCTTAGCTGCTCCTCTTGCTATACTTAGGTACCGAACCAACTCTTCTTCGTCATCGTATCCACGAAATGAGGATTGTAAGAAGGTATAGGAGACATCATAAAGCCTTCTAAAGCTTGGGAGATACTGTTCACTATTGAGAAACGAGAGTAAAGGGTGTAATAAGTCATGATCCTCCTCTGCTTCACAAATACAGAAGGTCGGGTCCTCATATTCATCAAGAGGGGTCAGGATTTGGGAAGGATCTGAGCACACAACGGGTAAGTCATTGGTGGTTTCCAAACAAGGTGGACAAGCGGCAGAGGCAGACTTGCTCATAAATGTCTCCAGCTTTTCTTTTAAGTTGTCTGTATCCTCCGTTATTGGTTCATGAACATTTTCTAAAACAGAAAGTCCAAAATTAGTATTATAAGAATATGAAGATACAAGTAACAACTTCTTTCCATGTTAGCCCTTGTACTGAGCAGGACACAGGCAGGTTCCTCATACATATAGACATACTATATAGGCTATAAAAATTATACAGAACTGGAACTTACCTTTATTTTGGAAAATTTCTGGATCTCCAAATTGATCTGTTAAAATATAATAACAAGACTTAGACTTATCACATGTGATATAATAATCTTTGATTCGTGACAATTCTATATTTAGATTTTTATTGAAATTGACTGCAAATTTATGGAACTTTTTGCAGAAAGAAAAGAGGGAATATTTTTCTTTTCTCTTGTTAGTCAATTCAAATAAAGTTTATTGGAGATGTGATACACTTGGTGTTTCTATATCTAAGAGGAGATATCACTTCAGAATCAGACTACAAAAAGGGTTTGTTTGTAGTCTGTAACTATGGTGATGCATAGCTGTGCAGAGATGCATACACAAAATAGTTTCATTTGCTTTAACTGTTTAAATTGCTTTTTCTCTGGAAGCGTTAAAAAAAATTTCAACACAATGCCTTAAGGTAGCCAGGTAAGTCACAGGCATTGCTAGTCTCTGAAAAGTTTTGGTATTGCTGACCCATAACCTGCATTGGTAAAAGTTACAAATCTAAGGGGCAATTGTAATAGCCAACCTTCCCACCGAGATCTCCACTAGTGCCGATGCTCACCAAGTTTGTACAAGTGGCAAACATCAGATTGTGGTAACTTTTCCAGTAAAGTCTTTGCTGCCTCAAAATCCAAATTTTCTTCTCTGCTCCTTTTGCTCAGTTCTCTATCATCAGGATGAAAGTGTGCACTCTTCTGTCTAGATCAGAGAAAATAAAGTCAGGAATATAACTGAAACTATTAGTATTAGTTATGACAGTTACCATTTATGGAAAAAGTCACCAGTAGTCTGTCTAATGCCAACCACGAAGAACAGGATCGGCACAGAGGTTCCCATCGGCATGCAAAATGGTGACCGAAGCTTTCTGTTTTGGCTCTGAACCCATAGCAACCATAAAGGGGTCATTTAACCATGGTTCATACTTCGTTTGGGAGGTAGTTTAGGTACTTTAGTGTGTGTTGGCATTTCCCACACAAGTGGGTAGCTTGTTACTTTATACCAGTAAACTAAACAACCAACCAGTATGTTTTGAAGTGTGGGAGGAAACCAGAGGAAACCCATGCAAACACAGAGAGAACATACAAACTCTTTGCAGATGTTGACCTGGGTGGGGCTTGAACCCAGGACCCCAGCACTGCTAGGCAGAAGTGCTACCCACTCAGCCACCATGCTGCCCCATAAAATTAAGTACATATGGCTCTTCTATGAACACATTTTTGCCAAATTTCTTACCCTTTCTGTTGCATATAAGGTTTCATATTGCAGGTTTTTACAAATCCGACGCTTCCAGTCGTTACATTTTTCCCAACAAACCAATCCATGCATTCAATGTAAGTGGTGATGATCTCTATCATGTCTCCGCTCTGATAGCTGATTTCATCCGGGACGTCACTTTCATGATTTACTGCAGCTTCAACCCAACCTGTAGATACTAACATTCATACAGGACTAATATATAACATGTCCATAGTCAATATGAGAACAATATACAGCATCTGGTTTGTTTGGGTTCTTTGCCATTGTTATGAAGTTCTATGGCTGATCCTAGCAATGTTGACCTCTCTCTGCCTGGTAAGTAGCAGAGTTTAGCCAAAGCCCCCACCTAAGTTGGCTTTCAGGGCCGGTGATGGGGAAAGTTATGGAGGCAAGGCTTAAATGTCCTGATGTTTTGGCCAAGACAGAATTGCTTGTCTCTGGCATCTAGTTCTTGGATATTAGCTAGAGATAGACTTGTAACTAGAGATGAGTAGATTTCCCGTTCATGTTCGGCATCGGCCATGCAACCCAGACATATAGCCTGATTGGAGGCTGAACAGCCAATTTGTCAAATTAATGGTCCTAGCAACTAGCCATGACTATGATTGGCCAGGGGTCTCCAATGCGGCAATAGGTCCGGGTTGCACAGGAGAATCCGATCCTTGAGCTCGAATCGGGTCCGCTTATCTCTACTAGTAACCCTAGAATACTGGATCAATGTAGAATAGATCTACTAATAGACCAAGTATAATGACCTGGTACAATGCCCCCAATGTCCCAGAGGGACAACTTTATGCACCCATAATTGCATTATAATTACACCTTCATCTCATTATTGCTATCATCAATAATAGTTCTTATATGTGTCTTTAGAAACAGTGCCTAGTGACAAGTGATTTTACAAGTATTTCTCCTTCTTCAAAATATGATGTTCCCACTTACCGATCTGATTCCCCCTTCCGAGATCACCTATGCCACTCATATGCCACTCTAGATTAGATTTCAGGAACCACCTGAAAAATAATTTAAGAATATGAGCTACAGTTTTATATCATGTAAAAGAAACATGTAGACATAAAAAAGATCTTGTAGGGCTATTGTAGCGTGGCAGACCAGAAACACAGAGATGGACACAAACTTTAGAGCCCTAAAACTGAACCCACCAAATGGTCCCTGCCTACTTACTCGTATCCACCCTAAGCAGTGGCCAGTAACTGGGTGACAGCCCCTACTTAACTCTAAGATAAGGAAAAGACAAACAAATGAATACGAAAAGTCACCAGAGCAGGAGCAGAAACCTAGAGGAGAACATAGTACCAAATAGATAGACAAAAGGGAGTACCAGAAAGACAAGCCAAGGGGTCAGTAGAAACCAGATATAAGTAGGCAGAATAAACCCAATAACAAGCGCTGATGATATGATCCCAGGACCTTTTATGTGATGCCAGTATCTTGGTTCAAACGTTGATAGGATAAGGATTCTGTCCATCACAGTAGGATAACCATTAGTGAAATAGTGAAGACAGAACTATGTTTATTGTCTCCTCCTCCTCCACCATGTTGATGAAAGAATATGCCGACACAGACATTACATCTATCTTTAAAGGGAACCTGTCACCAGGAGACCCATTTTTAGCACTCCCCCAGTCCCCACAGAGCATAGTACATACACTGCCAAAGTGTTTGTTTAAAAGTTGGTTTTACAGAAAAAAAGATATGAATATTGTACCTTTCATTAGCATCTGCTGTGTGACTAGGCAGTTGCCTTTTGGGAGGAGCTGGAAAGGAGCAGTTCCCCCCCACCCTTGGGGAAACAGCTTCTCAGTGACTTTTCAAATATCTGAAAACACCCATCTCTGGGCTTAGCGGCGCCCCTGCTCCTCTACAGCCAATCTGAGTGTGGGGAGTTATTCATTTATTTGAAAAAGTCACATGTTTCCCAAGGGGGGGGGGGGGACTGCTCCTTTCCAGTCACTCCCAGGGGACGAGGCCTAGTCACACAGCAGATGCTAATGAAAGGTACAATATAACATATCTTTTTTCTGTAAAACCAATTTTTTATACAAAAACACTTTGGCAGTGTATGTACTATGCTCTGTGGGGACTGGGGGAGTGCTAAAAATGGCTCTCCTGGTGACAGGTTCCCTTTAAGCAAGGTTTTTTTATCAGCCCTAGTTTTTGAGCTGGACCTGTCACCCTACTCTCTAACATTCAGCTACCAAACCCTAGTCGATCACCCAGAATATGCCCCTATTTAGGATTAAAGCTGGATTAAACTATATCCAACCATAGACTTATATATATATATGTTTGAGAATCACATTAAAATTAGTGAATAGATGAAAAGAGCAGCTACCTACTGATGGAACGGACACAGCGGCTCAGTGATGTCCTACGGCTCAATGCTCTATCAACCACCGGTGGAGGGATCGCGCTCCGACAGGAAGTACTTGGAGCCTCGAAGCAGAACTGGACTGTATAATCTGCACAGTCCCATCAACAACCACAGCCGCTGTAAGACTGGTCAGAAAGAGGACAAGTACATCCTACAGATAGAAAAGCATTTTATGCCGGGTCACATTCAGTTCAGATAGAGGGCAGCAGTAAGCACTGGAATAGTACAATACGAACTTTTGAATGACCTCAAGATTGTTGACCCCATCCCTTTAATGATGGTGAAATGACATAGGGAGTCCTGATACACACAGTCTATTTAGTGGGTGTCACAAAATAACCCGTATTTTCGGGCTATTAGGCGCACTGGACTATAAGGCGCATTAGTAGTCAACGCCTTATATATGGAATAATTCCATATATAAGGCGCAGGGTCCGGGGGCGTGGCGGAGGTTCAGGGGCGTGGCAGGAAAACGGAGCGGAGACCGACCCGGCAAGAGGTGAGCGGTCTCCGGGGAAGGGGGTCCGTTCAGGTGGAGGAGGGCAGCGGACCCTACTTACATAGTCCCCACTACCGGAGACAGCAGACAGATCTCCAGCGGACGGAACTGCAGACCAAGCGGCAGAAGTTGGTTCGCGCTATGGGTGTTGTTCGTGGTCTGTAGTTCCCGCTGGAGATTGCTGTCTGGTAGCGGGGACTATGTAAGTAGGCGTCGCTCCCTCCTCCATACATAGGGCGCACCGGACTATAAGGCGCACTTTGGATTTCTAAGGAAATCCTAGGTTTTTATGTGCACCTTATAGTCGGAAAATACGGTAGTCAGGATTACTCAGACCTTAGAACATCTGTATTGTCTTTAAGAGTTTCAGGGGTATAGATAACGATGACACTTCCTACAAGAGAGCACCCCTAATAGCTCTTCACTGCTCACCAAGCACGCGCAGGCGTGCATTGGCTATTCTAGCACATGAAGTCCCTTCAACTAGCACTGACCGATATGATCTAACTTTTGTTCCCTGAAAACCCCTTTCGAACCCCAATATAATCTACTCTCTGTCTAGACCCCCTACTTTCAAAATAATATAAATGTCTTACCAACCTTCCTCCATTAAAAGACTTTGTAAATGAGACTCAGTGACCCTTATTTAGTAGGACTTGAATCCCAGCATCTTCTTCCTCTGGGAGGTGAGCCAGAAAGATTGGTCTAAAAATGTTCTCCATGCAGTGATTCAGGAATCCTATGTGTAAGGACAGAAGAACAAGGAGCTGATTTACTATAGTAGTAAAAATTTATCATTTCCAATGTTCATGTGCACTGCTGGGGCCCAGGGTTCAGATCCAAGCAGAGAAACCTTCCGTGGAGGTGTTGTCTTCCTACATTCTTAAGACTCCATCGGACTCTCCAGTTTCCCAAATACACGATAACCCCTGTTGGACTGTCCCACCTGAGAATCAGAGGATCCTTCGGTGGGCCCAGACTCTATCCCAATCTAGACCCCATAGAGTCTTCAGAAGATAACCCTTGAGATTCATATGTTTGATAAAGGGTAGGCCACAAAAAATGTTTTATCTGGATGACCCAAGGAACTTCTGTCCAACACAATTGACATCCCCTCAAGGTCAACAACACAAGTGTGTATGGGAATATATGGTCTATATTGTTATATAGATGTTGCTGTAATATACTCAAGTATAAGCCTAGTTTTTCAGCATAAAAAATGTGCTGAAAACCCAAATCGGCTTATACTCGAGTCAAAGCAATCAAAAACTCACCTTTCTGGCTTCCCCCGCTGCTGGTATATACGGGCAAGGGCTGGCTATATACTGGGGGGATATGGGGGGCAGGTATATACTGGGGGGCATGTGCGGAATATCTAGGGGCAGGGTCTAGAGGCTATACGGGGAGGCTGTGACACAATGCATTTCCCACCCTCGACTTATACTCAGGTCAATAGGTTTTCCCAGGTTTGTGGTAAAATTAGTGGCCTCGGCTTATACTTGGGTGGCTTATACTCGAGTAATACGGTGAAATCGAAACAAATAACATACATACGAATACAATACAAGACTCTCTCTACATTCTAAAAATTACCAAAACTTTTCATTTACCAAGGAATAGTAGGTAGAAAATTCATATCTCTTCAAAAGTTCTGAAGTCACAGTTGAGGTCCTTATCACTCTCGATGGACAGCAGCCGAGCTGATAGCTCCTAAAACAGAAAATTTTAATTGTCACTATTAGTAAACCATTTATCAAGTAAACCAAGATTTTATTCAAAAAGGTTTCAAGCAAATTAATAATACAAAAAAAAGTGCCTAAATGTGTGTGACTGACCTCATCAGATGTCACCGGCTAAGCTGAGAGTAGATATTTAAAAATTTTATTTAGCAAAGTTCTGTGCAGCGCAGTGGTTTTATACTGTCAGGGCTTGCTAGATTACCAATGTTCTCCCGCGGGCATCAGGTGAGCCTATTCAGTAGTAATGCAACAGGTAAGTTTTTAGTAAGTGGGTTCCCTACATGCATCTCATATCAATGCTGACATTGGGTATGTAGAGACACTATTTTTAGGTGTCAGGTCCTGCTTTGGTCCCACATCTTGCTGCAGTAGGTGCTGCCTATGGCAAGAGGCTCAACTTGCCTCATGGATAGTGCAATCCTTAATGTACAGTACCAGAGTTTCCAAAATTTTTCTCTCCCCAATCATTACAAGTAAGTCTTGAAGAAAAAATTTAAGTCAAATAACAACTTCAAAACTTTAATAAGGTGGAAAGAAACAATGAGGCAGAGCACTAGTGGAAAATGTGCAGAATTCTTATTTAATTCAGACCAATACGGCTTACATTGGAAACTTTTGTGTTGTTCTGGCAGAGGGATATGGATAAGGGGTAGAGCTTGAAGAAAAATGATGATGACCGTAAAGGAAATCTACTATAGGTAAAGACTTCTGAAGTTGTTCCTGCGATGCGCTCTGCTGGCAGATGTTTGAGTACTGCGCATGCGCAGTGCTCAGGGAGATGCAGGTGCGCATTCTGGCAGAGGGGCAGTGGAGCCTATTCATGTTCGGAGATGCGCTAAAAGGTAAAAATTATCCGGGGCCAAAGACTTCATGCCCCCCAGTAGCCAGTTCATACCCCTTCTATGTTGTAATTTTACCGTTAGTGCCTCTTCGGCAGCAATACAGATACTGCACAAGAGCGTAGCTCCTGCCCCTCTGCCAGAGATGCACCTGCCTTTCATGAGTACTGTGCATGAGCAGTAGCTCACATAGCTGCCGGCAGAGCGCAGCGACAGACGGTTGTGAGCACCTGCGCATGCGCAGTGCTCATGAACAGATGGAGGACCTCTGGACAGAGAGGCAGGAGCTACTGCACTGTGCAGTAGCTCTATTGATGCTGGAGAGCATAAAGACATAAATTACAGTGCAGAGGCGGGTATGAAAGGCAACTGGGGGGCGGAACAAGCCTTTGGCTGAGAGTGCTATGCGGCTACTACACACCCCCAGTAGCCTCTGAAACTAATTTGCACAAGTTTTATAAAGATTATATTTCGGCAGCAGCTGCATCCCAGAATAGGCAAAAATGGAATGAAGCGCTGCAGGGAAGGAAATCTGCATCGGGAACTACTTCGGAAGTAGTAGTAGTTACTATTGCAGTATTTGCCCCAAGCACGGTTTGGACATCTGCATTTGTGTCTAGTCGGAAGATGTGTCAGAACTCACACAGAAGACAGCAGCCACTTCCTTGTTGTCGTTCTCCAGTAGACGGAGCCGGTTCCTGAGTTCTGCTTGGAGCTGAGGATCAGGGATTCCTCCTCGGACTAACAAGATGGATGTGAGATCTACGAGACAACGAATTCACGGGTTATTCTTAAGATGTAACGTAAGTAGGTAGGGAATGAAAGTTCCTCAACGCATGGGATGGGAACATGATGACTACCATGGGTGGTGGTAGATAATGATTCGGGAGGGAGGAGTAATTAGTATGGCTTCTCATCTCTGACCAGGGGGCGTTTAGTTAAAAGTAGAATATTCCTTTAAGTTTGGGGTCTAAATGAAAGCTGTGGGTCCACTTTCTATTCTGCAGAAAGCTGCGGTCACAGGAGTCCATAAAAAATATCCAGGAGAGCAATAGTAGCTCAAAGTTTGAACGGAACTGCAGCCTATAAGGCACAATGATAAAGCACCAAGTGTGACCACCATTATAAGCAAATTTTTTTAAATATTTTTTTTGCATCCCTTCTGTTAATATTGGTAACGCCATTTATACCATGAAAAACACTACATTGTCAGAAGTTCCATTGTGTACCGACTCACTGTCTTTTTTGTCATATCAGAACCTGTGAAATACATCATATCCTGCCCGGCTTCCTTCCCTTGGAGGTAAATCACAAAAAACACTTCCCTTCTCTACAAATTAGTAGCTCTAATCTCAGGGATGTAGCGTTGCAGATTTTGTTATCACAGGTGAGCTGAGCGTGAATTCGCATAGTCCCCGTAGGGCTAGGGAGAGGCCCAAAGGCTAATGGTATAAATGTGCATGATATAGTAGTTGGAGGCCTTGTTATCTACAGGACATGTAGTCCTGTCAGACGGCGCCACCAGAGAAGCAAGATCCGGGGGGCCCATGCTCTAACCTAATATGGACACCAGAGATAGAGAGAGACAGAGAAACCTAATTGGAGCAAGTGGGGCCTGTTTCTTAAGGATGATGAAGAAGAAGGGCTCTCAGACCAATTTTATTAAGGAACCCCAGTCCAATAACAAAATACCTCTTTACCGTGAGCTTTATGATATGATGTTAGAGTTGGTGGCTTCTTCCACCTGGGCCCACCTAAAGCTACGCCCCGCTTCTTCAGTATAGGCACTCAACTATCTTCTAGCTCTAGAACATTAGTTGTCTTGATTTACTATTCACTAGAGGTCTAGAGTTAGTCACTACTATTTCCTGGGCTGATCCAGTAGTCAGGCGTGATGAATCTTTCCCCCCATGCTTAACTACAGCACAATTTTGTTGGAAGGCTGCTCGAGGATAGGTTCTTAGGAGGTCCCTTCACAGGGAGATGATATCCACTACCTTCATCAAATATTAATATAAATTTAAGATTTGTGAAGAAAGACGTTACCTGATACAAAGGCTTCCGTATGATCCAGATTTTTTTCTGAACGAAGGCAGTTCTTAATATGAATAGAATTCCGGAACGGAAGAGGCAGTGGGAAGAAGATGGTACCTTGGTAGATGCTGTACATTTACATAACTGCTGGGATTAGTAGTAAGGTCAAAGAAGTAAGAGTTCTCCTATGGAGACTTGCCATTAAGGACACCTGCAGGTGTAGTAGTGACTTACGCCATGATGCTCTACTAGAAATTGGGTAAATATCGAATTCTTTCTCCACGAGGGCTATAAAACATGCCTCTACCCTACGTAGTAATACAGTAGTAGCTAAGAGGCAAAGATTCTTATCCCATCCTGAAATCGTATGCAATATTCCCGGATCAGTAGGTATGTCTAACACATACAGTAGGACTAGAAAATTTGGCACAAAATATTGTAAAGGTTTCTCAAACATTAGAATTTGTTAAAGGGAAGCAGTTCACCAATTTTACCCCATTAAACTAGCAGCCCTTCAGGTAGGGGATGAAATGTCCTTTCTAGAATTCTAGAATTTTATTTGAAATCCATTAAGCTATAAAGAATTTCCTCCAAAGTCATGTAAAAATGAGCAAAAAAGGGTCATATTTGATGAGTTGAGTCAGAGATGAGTCTAGTTTAGAGGCTTTAGAGGGAGTTTCACTTCCAATGTCCCTATGTTCTGTCTATAGTGCCATAAACATGCTGTTGGTGTCATTTTAAAGATAAAATCTCAACTTCAGTTAAGTATTTCCTATAAGCTACCAAACCAAAGATATAGAAGAAACCACGGTTCTATAACTATAAGAAATATGATGCGCATGTGAAGCGACCTCTCAACCTGGCTCTAACTTGACTCATCTAGCACGAAAATATGACTCTTGCTGCTATTTTCACATGACTTTGCAGGAGATTTTTTTTTATAAGTAAATGGATGAGGTTTCACCTAAAACAGGGAATTCTAGAAAAGAAATTTCATACCCTACTCGAAGGGGATGGTAATTGAATGAGGTAAATCTGGTGAAGGTCCTTTAAATATATGAATCTTGTTGGGATCATCTTGTGAAAATTGCGCAGGAAATTTGGAGGAGCCCTGGGACAGTGTTTAGGACACTGGATTAGGAAGGTCAGGACGGTGATACTGGTTAAGGACTTTGTAATGTTACATAATGCTTTGGGGAAAATGCAAATAAGGCAGCTCCCTTGACATCACATGACTTCGGGAAGCCTAATGACATGATGCAGGATTACAAGGAAACCAGTATATTCTATTCCAGAAGGAACAGACTCCAACTATAGAACAATATGTTTCAAATGAGGGGTGGAGAATCCTTGCAGAGAATTTGGAATCAGGGCTGCCCATGCAGAAAGCTTCCTTCGCTCTAGATGACCGTTTTATGAACGAGGAACAAGAAAAATCCAGTCAGGTTCACTCCAATTCAATTTTCTACACTTCCGAACATGGGACAACGTAATGTGTGCAGGAATGTGAATGACAGCTCTGAAGTATAACTACAAGTGTAATTTAGAGCATTAGATAGTAAAGATTTATGGATTTACCACTTTATGCAGAAATATCCTGTGTTAAAGGTGAACTTACGGTTACAGGCAGTCCCGGGTACGTAAAAGATAGGTTCCTAGGTTTGTTCTTAAGTTGAATTTGTGTAAGTCGAAACTGTATATTTATAATGTAGATCCCGACAAAAATTTTTTTTCCCCAGTGACAATTGGAGTTTCAAACATTTTTGCTGAATGGGACCCAGGATTATCAATAAAACTTCATTACCGACACTTACAGCTGATCATTGCAGACGGAATCAGTAACATAGAGAGCTTCACCAGAGGCACGGGGCAGAGGGGTGTCTTTAACTAGGGGGGTCGTGTAAGGCGGTGTCCTAAGTAGGGGCCACCTGAATATGCTTTTTATACCATCATCTAAAAATAAAGCTTACACTGCTATTCAAGAGGAGGGTAAAGCCTTGCCAGTCATACTGAACCTAAGCAGAGGTCCCAAGTATGGCAGCCGATGCAGAATCTCTGTTACTATTGGACAAAAGCCAATATAATCTCCATATCTGACAGCCCATACACATCAAGGCCTCAGCAACCTTATCAGGGGCAGGTTGGATCCATTGTTTATTTAAAAATTAGTTGCCAAAAATTCAATCCACCAATTTACCCCAAACTATAGACGGAAAACTTCTAATATATGAACTATTAAAAAAGACTCAATTTCACAATCCAAGCGAACCCAATTTTCGGCTTGCTTCCATTCACCTTGATGGCGAAATTTAACAGATCTTTAATTATTATTGTACATAGCCCACTTTTTACCATTGGGTCCGAGAGATGAATACACTTTTTTATGGAAGCCACAATGGATCTTGAGCCATGGACGGCCGCGGAAGTCCAGACATTGAGCTTTCTCCATTGGCGCGTTCTTCTACATGTCCCGCACTGTCTCCCTGATGGTGGTTGGTTTTCAGGTCCGCCATGGGTTCTGTGTCCTCTGATCATCTTCTTCAATAGGATGAAGTATGTGAACTGGTATAGGAAGGGATAGCTCCTACATCACTCAGGATCCATGGTCTTGTCTGGTCTATGGTATGTGCATTGTAATAAGTCCTGTAAAATGTACATCGTCCTAGAATCAGTGTTGACCTACTGCTGAACAGTTAGAAGATCAGTACAAGCTATACAACCGTGATGATATGTAGAAGTGTATGATCTTTAGATACATGACGTGATCTTGGACAGAAATCAATAATCTTCTCGTACCCAGTCACAGCTATGCACCGGTCAATGATGCAGACCCTGATGAAGTCAATGACCCTTAGTAAAAGAAGTGTTTTAAAAAAGTTACCTATTTGGTTCCACAATCAACTCCAACACTTATATCAGGTAAACAATACATAGATAAGGTCACCCTCCTCCGAGAAAGTGCCAAACCATTGTTCGAGAAACAACTAATACATCATGAAAGTCTACTGTACACATTACCTGGGTACTCCGCCTTCTCTACGGAAATTAGGATTGATAACAGTATGGTCTCTATTTAATGTATAAAGAAAATTCTATAAAACAAATGTTTCTTGTACTGTATGGGAGATGTATTTACTCTCTACTCTGTGCAGAGATGTACACTACATACTGGTGTTATATGGTAATGCTTTTCTCAACCAATGGCACTATATATATATATATATATATATATATGTATATATATATATATATGTTTGAGAATCACATTAAAATTAGTGAATAAAATGAAAATAGCAGCTACCTACTGATGGAACGGACACAGCGGCTCAGTGATGGTCCTACGGCTCAATGCTCTATCACCACCGGTGGAGGGATCCGTCTCCGACCAGGAAGTACTTGGAGCCTCAGCAGCAGAACTGGACTGTATAATCTTTTACTATAATACAGGACTCCTTTTACTATAATACAGGACTCCTTTTACTATAATACAGAACTCCTTTGACTATAATGCAGCACTCCTTTTGCTTTAATACAGGACTCCTTTTACTATAATAAAGAACTCAGTTGACTATAATACAGAACTCCTTTGACTGTAATACAGGACTCCTTTTACTATAATACAGGGCTCCCTTTACTATAATACAGGACTCCTTTTACTATAATACAGGACTCCTTTTACTATAATACAGGTAGTCTTTTTAATCTAGTTTAAGAGAATTAATAGATGATTAATTCGCTCCTTTGAAGAAATGGGCAACAAAG
This sequence comes from Engystomops pustulosus, assembly GCA_019512145.1. Lineage (NCBI taxonomy): Eukaryota > Metazoa > Chordata > Amphibia > Anura > Leptodactylidae > Engystomops > Engystomops pustulosus. The sequence continues at coordinate 21,023,660 of CM033641.1, forward strand.
CCAAATCTACATATTATAAAAAAGTTTACAAAGAGCGTTGTTCTGCCCTGCTGGCCAGAGACTTTCATTACAGCACAAGAACACATCTAGATAATAAAGGAATCTGTCCATGATTAGCAAAAATCTTCTCCACAATACAGGCCTATGCTAAAAATACATTTTTCTAAAAAATTAAATTATTTTTGTGTTCCCTTCCACTAAGGACACACCCCACTTCTAAAATAATTGGTAGTCGAAATACTGCACAGTTAGGTAGAAGTCCCTCATGTTGCTCACAGATCCTCTTTAGACTCCCACCAGGGAAAGTAGAACCAGGTATTCTGATCATGCGCAATGGGAAACTTGGTATTAAAGGTTTCCACTTTAGAAAATAATTAATATGTTTGACCAGGAACGTAAGAGCCTTGCTGTGTGACAACACTGACCTGGGATATAATGAGCCGTGCACCTGTGAATCACATGACCGGGAATATAACGAGCCGTGCAAGTGTGACACACATGACCGGATATTAACGATCCGTGACCGGGACATCACTACCGGATATAACGAGCCGCTGCACCTGTGTGACATCATCATGACCAGGGATATAATGAACTGTGCACCTGTGTGATATCACATGACCAGGTTGATCGTGGACGGAAGTGCACCGTGTGACATCACAGACCAGGGATATAACGAGCATGCAATTGTGTGACAAAACATGACCAGGGATATAATGAGCTATGCACTGTGTGACATCAATGATCGGGAAAACAAGCATGCACCTGTGTGACACACATACAGGGACATATAACGAGCCATGCACCTGTGGAACACATGACACGGTTAACGGCGTGCACCGTGGGTGACATCATAGATTAGGGATTAAACTGTGCACCATTGACATCACATGACCAGGATATAAAGAGCCAGTGCACTGTGTGACATCACATGAAACGGGATATAATGAGCTGTTGCACCTGTGTGACATCACGAGCCAGGGATATAATGAGCCGTGCACCAGTGTGCACATCACGACCAGGGATATTATAACAAGCTGTGCCTGTGTGACATCACATAACAGGGTATATAACAGCTGTGCACCTGTGTGACGTGTATGACGAGGAGACCAGTTTATAGCCACAGGAAGTAAATAATGAAGCTCTATAGAATGACGGTAAGCGAGATCACACAACCATGAGGAATTAATACAGAAAGTATATTGGAACTTATATACATTTCATAACACAAACAATATTAATTTTTGAAGGTGGGACAACCCCTTTAATTCTAAATGTTCAGGAATAGCAGAGGAATGTAGTTGTAGTAAGCCTAGTAGGAGATGCTGTAGGATGAGATAGTTATAGGGACTAAAGTCTCTTACAGAATGAGTAGTGTAGAAAATATTATATACTCACCTATAGAAGGTTATCGCCTTGTTCTATGTGGTTCCATGAAGAATATATCTCCGCTTGCTTCATAGCCTCAGCCTAGTTGTGGCTCCGTGCACAGAGCTACGTTCTGAGCTACCTGGGAAGGAGATTACTCTATCCATATGTAACAACCTATATACAGCAAATAAATCTATAGAAACCACTTTTAGCAATAGATATCTGCAAGCAATAAAGGAAGGGAAGATATTACCCTGTGGTTTTCACCTCTAAGCCCTATAGAGGATTGGGGTCATCAGATGCTAACTCTTGGAGTTGCCATTGTAAGTGTATCTGAGTCATGGGGTTAAGGGATGCGGTGAGGACAGCACTAGACAAAGAGGGTCAGCGGAAGCCCAGGTTAGGGCAGTGAAGTAGTAGAAGATCGGGCAAAGGTCAGGTCAGGATGATGGTCTAACACTAGTCAGGACCTGACGTCAAAGCTTGGGTATCATACCAGACTTGCTGATTTGAGTCTCTTAGACAGTCATTAGAGGTAGGTTTGGATCAGGCTCAAAATAGTCCCAGTTTTACTGGCACTTGGTACGGGGGTTCGCCCAAGACGGTTCAGTACACGACACAAGGGCCCAAATTGGATTTTTAAGTGGGTCCGCTCACCCTAGTCAGCAACTTGCCCACATAGTTCAGCAGAGTCCATAATGCGGCAGCGATCCCAGCCCACGAGACCTTAACGCTAGGCACCCCATAGTGGAAGGTTGTCTTGGCCGTAAAATTTTTACCCCTGAATCTGAGGGAACACAAAAAACACTAAAGGGAAGAAATATCCTTAGGCGGTGCAGATACAGATACCTGATATACAGATCCACCAGCTCGTTCTGACCCAGGATGTAATAGTATTCCCAGCATTAGCCAGGCGTGGCTTCCCTCTCCTAGACTGAAGGTCGATGAAAATACCCAGACTCGTTGGTATATTCCAGCGCGATTGAGGCCCTAGAAAGATGCCAGGACACAATAGACAAACTGTATGTAGGGGGAGACTGGCTACTGGGGGGTAAGGTGGCATCATGTTAAATAATGCACCTAAAGGGTTTGACCATGTATTGGAAATTAAAAGGGAAGTATAAGGTGATTGCATTCACACTTTTATTATTATAAACCGAAAAAGTTTCCCGTTCACCGCCAGGAGCGGATTTGAGAGTCCTGTGATTCCCATGTTATGCCGTACTGCCGGGGAGATGGAGGAGGCGTGCATGATAAAACACTCCCATAACAGTAGTTGAGGGCCGTATGCAGGGACATGGCCCTCCCATCTGCGTGAGGCCACAGGATATGGGACATCAAAGGATATGACCTGTGACTCCGAGGGAGAACCTCTGTTTTGTCAAAAGATATTATTGGCCGCAGATTGAGAGTCATGTGATCTCTGTCATTCCATAAGCAATTGCCCTGCTAGGACCTTAATCTTATATTCACGAATACTTATATAAGGTCTGGCAGGGATATTATCAGGCAGATAGAGATCACATGACCCTCATCTGCAGCCTATGACAGGAGGCATGAGTCACTCATATATCAAGAAAGCGGCAGAGAAACTATTAACTTTTAGCGTTGCTATCTGTTTTGACAATGCTGGAGGTTGTGGGCTGTTGAAGCTAAGATCACCTGATTATGTCACATGCAGTAATAATCACAATAAAATCCATGGATATCACCTTTACGGCCACTTACCTCTCCGTGCCAAGAGATAAGTAGGTGCGTGAGTGCTCCAGCACTTGACCCTCCAGCACTTTGTCAGACATCTCTGGCTAAGGAGAGCTGGTATTCGTTATATATAATGCACTGAGCCTCATTACCATTAGTCTTGAGAAGTCACATAGGAGCTGGACGGAGCCAGCTGACCCTGACCCAAAAAAGATAGGAGATAAGCAAAGGAATATAAACAGTGATTTTATATGTCCTTGCTCATCATTTATACACTGTGCCAAGAGCGTCTTGTTAAATGGCAGTGCCCAGAGTTTCATTGGCGCAAACCATACTTGTTTCATCATTTCCCATCACTCACACAGTGGGAAGGATAGTGCTCATGCACAGTGTAACTGCCTGTGAAGCAGCAGCATGGAGGGGCTCTGTTAACACCCTCCAGAGCTCTGCTGGCTCATTAGCATTAATGTTTAATATAGAAGGAAGGAGGCCATAGATACCAAAATAAGAAGAATACCACAGTCACGGGGCTGGATCTACGAGTAAGTGTCCCTTAATTTTGATGGTAGATTTCCTTTAAGGACTACGTGGCCAAAAAGTAGGTAAGAAGCCACAGTTTCTTCATCTACCTACAGAGTCTCATAGAGGAAGTGTCTTTACACCTGTTTTAGTGGTAAGCAGTAGAAGGAATAACTTATTGGTAGTATGGATACTTACCTTCCAAATGATTTGCTTCCATTGCAGCAACAAGGAGCCCCCATTCATAATAAGATTGCCATTTCCACATTCCCGCCTGTGGTGTAGTGGCTTCCAAGCATTAGTAAGACTATACAAAATTGGCCCCATTTCCCAATTGGAAGTCCAGAATACAGGTTACAGAACTTAACCAAGAATACTTCTGCCAAATCTTAACATTTAGTGGCAAAATAACATTCAAAGTTAGCCAGGGCGCCGCATGGTTCTGCAGATTGTCCATCTCTCTGCATCTGCAAGCCAAGCAGTAATGCTAGCAGCGTCCTGAATTTTACCTCCTCCTCGAGCAATCCAATAAGGTTTGTATATCCCAAGCATGATGGGTACAGTCAGAAAGTGTCACCACTCGGTTTAATATATCAAGAGCAACATTGTTTCTCCACCAAGCATGTAGAGCCAACGCGAGTGCCACCAGTAGATCCACCCTGTACTTCATATCCAGGGGAAGGTGTCCATAGCCTTCATGAGATATGACCGAGCCCGTACAGCTTAAGGTTGCGCACATGTCCGATAGACCAAGATATATGAATACAGAGCTCCTGGTCTTGGGTCAGTAACCGTGACTAGGCACATCTCTAATGATAGCAACTTGAATGGAAGCATCTGCATTGGTCTTTCCATATTGCAGAGGCTTAGAATTTTCTACAATGAAACGTTCCTCCTTAAAGAGTCCATGATGCTACAAGAAGTCTGAGATGCTATTTTAACACGCTCAAGGTCAAGTGGGGCCAAACACTTTTTAGTATAAATATCGGCCAACTGGAAATAGAATCCGATGGACAACTCCACTGGAGTCCATTGTGTTCTCCAAGACTGGAGCCTTCGATGAACGGCAAAGCTTCGTTGTGGTTGTCTCAAGTCAATGAAGTTCTTGGCCAAAGTTGACAGACTTTGATCTCACTCTCCTGGTCTTGGCTCAGTATGCCTTTCATGGCATAATCTCAGAATCGTGGCTTCCCGTCCGTCTACTTATATAGTTTTGTAGTCCGAGGAGTAAGGATGAAGACTTATCCATTAGGTGGCAACTTTTGTCCCTCGATTTTTGTTTCAGGTAAATAGCATTCAGGTTCACATGGAGGGGCGGCAACAGAAAAATATCAGAGAACTCTCACATATAAATCCCATGGCTTCTTCAACTAACGCGAGCTGGGAGAGCTTGTTTTGTCTTGGGACAGAGCTTCCCAGGAGGAAGCATATTCTTTGCTGGGCCCATTCATACAAGATTCTTAGCTGCTCCTCTGCCATACTTAGGTACCGAACCAACTCTCTTCGTCAGTATCCACGAAATGAGGATTAGAAGGTATAGGAGACATCATAAAGCCTTCTAAAGCTTGGGAGATACTGTTCACTATTGAGAAACGAGAGTAAGGGTGTTGTATAAGTCATGATACCTCTGCTTACACAATACAGAAGGTCGGGTCTCATATTCATCAAGAGGGGTCGGATTTGGAAGGATCTGAGACACAACGGGTAAGTCATTGGTGGTTTCCAAACAAGGTGACAAGCGGCAGAGGCAGACTTGCTCATAAATGTTCAGCGTTTCTTTTAAGTGTCTGTTCTCCGTTATTGGTTCATGAACATTTCTAAAACAGAAAGTCCAAAATAGTATTATAAGAATATGAGATACAAAGTAACAACTTCTTTCCATGTTAGCCCTTGTTGAGCCGGCACAGGCAGGTTCCTCATACATATAGACAACAAGGCTATAAAAATATACAGACTGGAACTTACCTTTATTTGGAAAATTTCTGGTCTCCAAATTGATCTGTTTAAAATAATAACAGACTTAGATTATCACATGTGATATAATAATCTTTGATTGTTACAGTTCCAATATTGAGATTTTTATGGAAATACTGCAAATTTATGGAACTTTTTGCAGAAAGGAAAGAGGGAAATTTTTCAATTCAAATAAAGTTATTGGAGATGTGATACACTTGGTGTGTTCTATATATAGAGGAGAGACACTTCAGAACAGACTACAAAAAGGGTTTGTTGTAGTCTGTAACTATGGTGATGCATAGCTGTGCAGAGATGCAACACAAAATAGTTTCATTTGCTTTAAACTGTTTAAATTGCTTTTTCTCTGGAAGCGTTAAAAAATTTCGACAACAAGCCTTAAGGTAGCCAGGTAAGTCACAGGCATTGCTAGTCTGAAAAGTTTTGGTAGATGCACCCATAACCTGCTGGTAAAATACAAAACTAAGGGCAATTGTAATAGCCAACCTCCCACCAGACTCCACTAGTGCCGTGCTCACCAAATTGTAAAGTGGCAAACATCAGATTGTGGTAACTTTTCCAGTAAGTCTTTGCTGCCTCAAAATCCAAATTTTCTTCTGCTCCTTTTGCTCAGTTCTTACATCAGGGGAAAGTGTGACTCTTCTGTCTAGATCAGGGAAAATAAAGTCAGAATATAACTGAACTATTAGTATTAGTTATGACAGTTACAATTATGGAAAAAGTCACACGTCGTCTGTTAATGCCAACCACGAGAACGGATCGGCACAGAGGTTCCCGGCATGCAAAATGGTGACCGAAGCTTTCTGTTTTGCTCTGAAACCATAGCAAACCATAAAGGGGTCATTTAACCATGGTTCATACTTCTTTGGGAGGTAGGTAGTTTAGGTACTTTAGTGTGTTGGATTCCCCATCACAGTGGGTGCTGTTCTTTACATACCACACAGTAAATTCTATAGTCACAACTAAACAACCAACCGTATGTTTTGAAGTGTGGAGGAGAGACCCGAGGAAACCCATGCAAAACAGGAGAGAACATACAAACCTTTGCAGATGTGACCTGGTGGGCTTGAACCCAGGACCCAGCACTGCTAGGCAAGAAGTGTACCACTCAGCCACCATGCTGCCCATAAAATTAAGTACATAGTCTTCTATGAACACATTTTTGCCAAAATTTTACCCCTTCGTTGCATATAAGGTTTCATATTGCAGGTTTTTACAAATCCGACCTTCCAGTCGTTACATTTTCCCAACAAACCAATCCATGCATTAATGTAAGTGGTGGATGACTCTATCATGTCTCCGCTCTGATAGCTGATTTCATCCGGACGTCACTTTCATGATTTACTGCAGCTTCAACCCAACCTGTAGATACAACATTCATACGGACTAATATAAACATGTCCTGAGTCATATGAGAACAAATACAGCATCTGGTTTGTTGGGTTCTTGCCATTGTTATGAAGTTCTAAGGCTGATCCTAGCAATGTTGACCTCTCTCGCTGGTAAGTAGCAGAGTTTAGCAAAGCCCCACCACTGTTGGTTTCAGGGCCGGTGATGGGGAAAGGTATGGAGGCAAGCTTAAATGTTCTGATGTTTTGGCCAAGACAGAATTGCTTGTCTCTGGCATCTAGTTCTTGGATATTAGCTAGAGATAGACTCGTAACAGAGATGAGAGATTTCCCGTTCATGTTCGGCATCGGCCATGCAACCCAGAATATGCTGATTGGAGGCGAACAGCCAATTTGTCAAATTAATGGTCCTAGCAATAGCCATGAATATGATTGGCCAGGGGTCTCCAATGCGGCAATAGGTCCGGGTGCACAGGAGAATCCATCCTTGACGAATGGGACATCGGTCCGTTATCTCTACTAGTAACCCTAGAAACTGGATCAATGTAGAATAGATCATAATAGACCAATATATGCTGGTACAATGCCCCCAATGTCTCAGAGGGACAACTTTATGCACCCATAATGCATTATAAACCTTCATCTATTATTGCATCATCATAAAGTTCTTATAGATGTCTTAGAAAATGGCCTAGTGAAAAGTGATTTTACAAGTATTTTTCTTCTTCAAAATATGATGTTCCACTACCGACTGATTCCCCCTTCCGAGATCACCATGCCACTCAATCCACCTAGATTAGATTTCAGAACACCTGAAAAATAATTTAAGAATATGAGCTACGTTTTATATCTGTTAGGGACATATGTAGAGTGGCTAGACCGAGAAACACAGAGATGGGACACAAACTTTAGAGCCCTAAAACTGAACCCACAATGGGTCCCTCCTACTACTCAGTACCACCCTAAGCAAGTGGCCAGTAACGGGTGACAGCCCCTACTTAACTCTAAGATAAGGAAAGACAAACAAATGAATACGAAAATTCACCACGCGGAGCAGAAACCTAGAGACGGAACATAGTACCAAATAGATAGACAAAGGGACGTACCAGAAAGACAGCAAGGGTCGTCAGAAACCAGATAAAGTAGGAGAATAACCCAATAACAAGCGCTGAGATATGATCCCAGACCTTTATGTGATGCCAGTATCTTGGTCAAACGTTGATAGGATAAGATTCCTGTCCATCACGTAGGATAACCTAGTGAATAGTGAAGACAGAACTAGTTTATTGTCCTCCTCCACCTGTGACAAAGAAATGCCGACACAGACAGTACAGCTATCTAGTAGGAGTTTCCCATTTCAGACCAATGAAATATGTTATTTGTGTATTATAAAACTGTTTAACTTTCAATAATTTTCGTATCAATTCCTCAGGTTTTTCTAGAGTCTCTGCTTGCACACCAATGTGTATATGTATTATATATAGATATATATATATATTATATGTCTATATTAATAGCATTTTGGAATCACATTTAAATAGTGAATAAAATGAAAATAGCAGCTACCTATGATGGAACGGACACAGCGGCTCAGTGATGGTCCTACGGCTACTGCTCTATCACCACCGGTGGAGGGATCCGTCTCGCCCAGAAGTACTTGGGAGCCTACAGCAGCGAGAATGGACTGTATAATCATTGCACGTCCCATCACAACCACAGCCTCTGGATAGAGACTGGTAGAGCAGGAGACAAGTTACATATCCTATAAAGAAAAGGATTTTATGCGGGTCACATCAGGTCAGATAGAGGGCAGCCATTAAGCAACTGGGATAGAACAATACTGAACATTTGAATGACCTCAATATGTGTTGACCCCATCCTTTAATGATGTTTGAAATGGACAAGGAGTCCTGATACACACAGGTCTTTTAGTGGGTGTCACAAATATACCCGGTATTTTCCGGGCTATTCGGGCGCACAGGACTATAGGCGCATTAGTAGTCAAAGCGCTTATATATGGTAATAATTCCATATATAGGCGCATAGGACTATAAGGCTGCAGATCCCGGGGCGTGGCGGAGGTCCTGGGGCGGTGCGAAAACAGCGGAGGGACGACCCGTCAAGGGCGAGCGGTCCTCATGGAAGGGGGTCCGTTCAGGTGGAGGAGGGAGCGACCCTACTCAATAGGTTCCCCATACCGGAGACAAGATAATCTCCAGGAAACACAGACCACGCTGGCAGAGTGGTTTGCGCTTGGCCATGTTGTATCGTCCGCGTGGTCGTTTAGTTCCCGCTGGGAGATCTGCTGTCTCCGTAGCGGGGAACTAGCTATGTAAGTAGGGTCCGCTGCCCTCCTCCATACATAGGGCGCACCGGACTATAAGGCGCACTTTGGATTTCTAAGGAAATCCTAGGTTTTTATGTGCACCTTATAGTCCGGAAAATACGGTAGTCAGGATTACTCAGACCTTAGAACATCTGCTATTGTCTTTAAGAGCTTTCAGGGGTATAGATAACGATGACACTTCCTACAAGAGAGCATCCCCTAATAGCTCTTCACTGCTCACCAAGCACAGCGCCAGGCAGTGCATTGTGGCTATTCTAGCACATGAAGTCCCTTCAACTAGCACTGACCTGATATTGATCTATACTTTTGTTCCCTGAAAACCCCTTTCGTAACCCCAATATAATCTACTCTCTGTCTAGACCCCCTACTTTCAAAATTCATTATAAATGTCTTACCAACCTTCCTCCATTAAAAGACTTTTGTAAATGAGACTCAGTGACCCTTCATTTAGTAGGACTTGAATCCCAGCATCTTCTTCCTCTGGGGAGGTGAGCCAGAAAGATTGGTCTAAAAATATGTTCTCCATGCAGTGATTCAGGAATCCTATGTGTAAGGACAGAAGAACAAGGAGCTGATTTACTATAGTAGTAAAAATTTATCATTTCCAATGTTCATGTGCACTGCTGGGGCCCAGGGTTCAGATCCAAGCAGAGAAACCCTTCCGTGGAGTGTGTTTGTCTTCCCTACATTCTTTAAGACTCCATTGGGCTCTCCAGTTTCCCAAATACACTAATAACCCCTGTTGGACTGTCCCACCTGAGAATCAGATGATCCTTCGGTGGGCCCAGACTCTATCCCAATACTAGACCCCATAGGTCATTCAGAAGATAACCCTGAGATTTCATAATGTTTGATAAAGGGTAGGCCACCAAAAATTTTTTATCTGGATGACCCAAGGAACCTCTGTCCAACACAATTGACATCCCCTCAAGGTCAACACAAGTGTGCATGGGAAATATATGGTCCTATATTGTTATATAGGTGTTGTTGTAATATACTCAAGTATAAGCCTAGTTTTTCAGCATAAAAAATGTGCTGAAAACCCAAACTCGGCTTATACTCGAGTCAAAAAAATCAAAACTCACCGTTCTGGCTTCCCCCGCTGCTGGCTATATACTGGGGCAGGGGACTGGCTATATACTGGGGGGATATGGGCTGGCAGGCTATATACTGGGGGGCATGTGCTGGCTATATACTATGGGGCAGGGTCTAGCAGGCTATACCGGGGAGGCTGTGACCAATGCATTTCCCACCCTCGGCTTATACTCGAGTCAATAGGTTTTCCCAGGTTTTTGTGGTAAAATTAGTGGCCTCGGCTTATACTTGGGTCGGCTTATACTCGAGTATATACAGTGAAATCGAAACAAATAACATACATACGAATACAATACAAGACTCCCTCTACATTCTAAAAATTACCAAAACGTTTCATTTACCGAGGGAATAGTAGGTAGAAAATTTCCATATCTCTTCAAAAGTTCTGAAAGTCACAGTTATTAGGTCCTTATCACTCTCGATAGACAGCAGCCGAGCTGATAGCTCCTAAAAACAGAAAAATCATTTCAATTGTCACTATTTAGTAAACCATTTATCTAGGTAAACCAAGCTATTTATTCAAAAGGTTTTCAAGTAAATTATTAATACAAAAAAAGTGCCTAAATGTGACATCATCAGATGTCACCGGCTATAGCTGAGAAGTAGATATTTAAAAATTTTATTCATTTTGCAAAGTTCTGTGCAGCGCAGTGGTTTTTAGACTGTCAGGGCTTGCTGAGATTACCAATGTTCTCCCTGCGGCCTCAGGTGAGCCTCATTCAGTAGTAATGCAACAGGTAAGTTTTTAGTAAGTGGGTTCTCCCTTCTGCGTCTCATATCAATGCTGACATCGGGTATGTAGAGACAATATTTTTAGGTGTCAGGTCCTGCTTTGGTCCCCTGCTAACTGGGTCATTGATGCTGTCCCCCATCTTGCTGCAGTTGGTGCTGCCTGAGGCAAGAGGCTCAACTTGCCTCATGGCTGGAGCAACCCTGAATGCACAGTACCAGAGTTTCCATAACTTTTCTCTCCCCAATCATTACAAGTAAGTCTTGAATGATTGCAGGTTTTAACTCAAATAACAACTTCAAAACTTTAATAAGGTGGAAAGAAACAATGAGGCAGAGCAACTAGTGAAATAGGCCAGAATTCAGTATAATTCAGACCAAATAACTGGCTTACATTTGGAATTATTTTTGGTGTTTTGTCTGGCAGGGGATATGGATAAACTTAAAAAGGGGGTAGAGCTTGATGAAAAATGATGATGACTTAAAGGAAATCTACTATATGTAAACGACTTTCTGAAGTTGTTCCAGATGCAGATTTCCCCTTCCTGCAGAAGATGTATCCCGTTTTTTGCCTAATTCTGGGATGCAAGTGCTGCTGAAATAGTCATTAATAAAACATTATGCAAATTAGTTCCGGAGGCTACTGGGGGTGTGTAGTAGCCTTCTAGCACTTGTTGCCATTTCATACCCGCCTCTACACTTGTAATTTATATCTTGTCGGGCATCTCCGGCATCAAGGGAGCTACTGCACAAACGCAGTAGCTCCTGCCTCTCTGCCAGAGATGTGCCATCTGTTCATGAGCACTGCAGTTGCTTACAACCGTCTGTCTGTGATGCGTGCTGCTGGCAGACTGTGTGAGTTACTGCGCATGCGCAGTGCTCGTGAGAGGCAGGAGCTCTATTCCTGCCGGAGATGCGCTACAAGGTACAAATTATCCGGAGTCAAAGGCTACGTCCTGCCCCCCAGTAGCCAGTTCATACCCACTTCTATGCTTGTAATTTTTACCTTGTAGTGCCTCTTCGGCAGCAATACAGCTACTGCACAAGCGCAGTAGCTCCTGCCCCTCTGCCAGAGATGCACCTGCCTTTCATGAGTACTGTGCATGCGCAGTAGCTCACATAGTCTGCCGGCAGCGCGCATTGCAGACAGACGGTTGTGAGCACCTGCGCATGCGCAGCGCTCATGAACAGATGGCGGATCTCTGGCAGAGAGGCAGGGGCTACTGCACTTGTGCAGTAGCTCTATTGATGCCGGAGAAGCCCTATAAGATATAAATTACAAGTGTAGAGGCGGGTATGAAATGGCAATTGGGGGGCGTGAACAAGCCTTCGGCCACGGAGTGCTATGAGGCTACTACACACCCCCAGTAGCCTCTGAAACTAATTTGCACAATGTTTTATTAAAGATTATATTTCGGCAGCAGCTGCATCCCAGAGTTAGGCAAAAACGGAATGAAGCTGCTGCAGGGAAGGGAAATCTGCATCGGGAACTACTTCAGGAAGTAGTAGTGGTAGTTACTGTTGCAGTATTTGCCCTGAACACTGTTTGGACATCTGCATTTGTGTCTAGTTCTTCAAGATGGTTGAGTCGTAAGATGTGTCAGAACTCACACAGAAGACAGCAGCCACTTCCTTGTTGTCGTTCTCCAGTAGTCGGAGCCGGTTCCTGAGTTCTGCTTGGAGCTGAGGATCAGGGATTCCTCCTCGGAACATAACAAGATGGATGTTGAGATCTACGAGACAACAGAATTCAACTGGGTTATTCTTAAGATGTAACGTAAGTAGGTAGGGATTGAAAATGTTCCTCAACGCATGGGATGGGAACATTGATGACACCATGGGTGGTAGATAATGATTCGGGAGGGAGTAATTAGTATTGGCTTCTCATCTCTTGACCAAGGGGGCGTTTAGTTAAAAGTAGAATATTCCTTTAAGTTTGGGGTCTAAATGAAGCTTGTGGTCCGTCTCTTCTATTCTGTCCAGTAAAAGCTGCGGTTCACAGGAGTCCACTAAAAAATATTATCCTTAAAGCAATAGTAGCTCAAAAGTTTGAACTGGAAACTGCAGCCTAAAGGCCACAATGATAAAAGCACCAAGTGTGACCACCATAATATAAGACAATTTTTTAAAATATTTTTTTTGCATCCCTTCCCTGTTAATATTAGGTAACGCCATTATATACCAGGAAAACACTACATTTGTCAGCAAGTTCCATTGTTTACCAGACTCACTGTCTTTTGTGTCATATCAGAACCTGTGAAATACATTCATATCCTGCCCGGCTTCCTTCCCTTGGAGGTAAATCACAAAAAAACACTTCCCTTTCTCTACAAATTAGTAGCTCTAATCTCAGGGGATGTAGCGTTGCAGATTTGTTATCACAGGCTGAGCTGAGCGTGAATTCGCATTAGCTCCCCGTAGGGCTATAGGGAGAGGCCCAAAGGCTAATTGTATTAAATGGTGCATGATATAGTAGTTGGAGGCCCTGTTATCTACAGGACATGTAGTCGCTGTCAGACTGGCCCACCAGAGAAGCATAGGATCCGGAGGGCCCATGCTCTAACCTAATACTGGACACCAGAGATAGAGGAGAAGACAACCTAATTTGGAGGCAAGTGGGGCCTGTTTCTTAAAGGATGATGAAGAAGAATGGGCTCTCAGACAAATTTTATCAAGGAACCCCAGTCCAATAACAAAATACCTCTTTACCGTGAGCTTTATGATGATGTCTAGAGTTGGTGGCTTCTTCCACCTGGCCCACCTAAAGCTACGCCCCTGATTCTTCAGTATAGGCACTCAACTATCTTCTAGCTCTAGAACATTAGTTGTTCTTGATTTACTATTCACTAGAGGTCTAGAGTAGTCTCACTACTATTTCCTGGCTGATCAGTAGTTCAGGCTGATGATCTCTTTCCCCCCATGCTTTACACTACAGCACAATTTTGGCGGAATGTTTGCTCGAGGATAGGTTCTTTAGGAGGTCCCTTCACAGGGAGATGATATCCACTACCTTACATCAAGTATATAACTATAAATTTAAGATTTGTGAAGAAAGACGTTACCTGATACAAAGGCTTCCGTATGATCCAGATTTTTTTCTGAACGAAGGCAGTCATTAATCTGAATGAATTCCGGAACGGAAGAGGCAGCTGGGAAGAAGATGGTACCTTGGTAAGATGCGGTAAAATTTACATATCTGCTGGGATTAGTAGTAAGGTCGGGAAGTAAGAATTCTCCTTATGAAGACTTTGCCAATTAAGGACACCTTGCAGGCGTGTAGTGACTTACTGCCATTGATGCTCCACTAGGGAATTCTGGGAAATATCCAAATTCTTTTTCCACGATGGGCTAAGGAAAATATTGCCTCCTAGCTACCTAGTAATACAGTAGTAGCTAAGAGGCAACGTTTCCTTATCCCATCCTGAAAAACATATTAGCATATTTCCCAGGATCAGTAGTAAAAAAGAAAAAGCATATGTCTTATACACATACAGTAGGACTAGAAAATTTGGCACAAATAAAATTTGTTAAAAGTTTCTCAAAACATTTAGAATTTGTTAAAGGGAAGCAGTCACCAGATTTTACCCCATTAAACTAGCAGCCCCTTCAGGTAGGGGATGAAATGTCCTTTCTAGAATTCCCTCTTTTATTTGAAATCCATTAACCAAAGTCATGTAAAAATGAGCAAAGAAGGCTCATATTTGATGAGTTGAGTCAGAGATGAGTCTAGTTTAGAGGCTTTAGAGGGAGTTTCACTTCCAATGTCCCTATGTTCAGTTCTATAGTGCCTATAAACATGCTGTTGGTGTCATTTTAAAGATAAAAATCTCAACATTCAGTTAAGTATTTTCCTATAAGCTACCAAACCAAAGATATAGAAAGAACCACGTTTCTATATACTATAGAAGAAATATATGCGCATGTGAAGCGACTCTCACCCTGGCTCTAAACTTGACTCATCTTAGGCAAAATATGACTCTCTCTGCTAATTTTCACATGACTTTGCAGGAGATTTTTTTTTATTTGTAAATGGATGAGATTTCACCTAAAACAGAGAATTCTAGAAAGGAGATTTCTTACCCTACTTGAGGGGAATGGTAAATCTGGTGACAGGTTCCCTTTTAATACAAATCTTTTGGGATTCATCTTGTGAAAATTGCTCAGGAAAATTTGGAGCCCTGGGACAGTGTTTCAGAACACTGTATTAGGAAGGTCAGGACCTGGTGATACTGGTTAAGGACTTTGTAATGTATACATAATGCTTTGGGGAAAATATGCAAATAAGGCAGCTCCCTTGACATCAACCATGTCTCTCGAGAAGCCTAATGACATGATGCAGGATTACAAGCAAACCAGTATATCTATTCTAGAAGGAACAGATTCCCAACTATAGACAACACTGTTTCAATGAGGGGTGGAGAATCCTTGCAGAGAATTTGGCAATCAGGGCTGCCGTGCAGAAAGCTTCCTCTGCTTCTCAGATTGATCCTTTTATGGACTGAGACAAGAAAAACTTCCAGGTCAGGTTCAATCCAATTCAATATTTTCTACACTTCCGAACTGGGACAACTGTAATGTGTGCAGAATTGTGAATGCAGCTCTGAAGTATAATACAAGTTGTAATTTAGGATCATTATTAGGTAAAAGATTATATGGATTTACCACTTTTCATGCAGAAATATTCCATGTGCTTAAAGGTGAACTTACGGTATACAGACAGTCCCCGGGTTACGTACAAGATAGGTTCCATAGGTTTGTTCTTAAGTTTAATTTGTATGTAAGTCGAAACTGTATATTTTATAATTGTAGATCCAGACAAAAATTTTTTTGCCCCAGTGACAATTGGAGTTTGAAAAATTTTTTGCTGTAATGGGACCAATGATTATCAATAAAACTTCATTACAGACACCTTACAGCTGATTATTGCAGTAAAGTAAAGTAAAGCATTTAGAGAGCTTCACCGGAGATCACAGTGGTCAGAGAGGTCCGTCTTTAACTAGGGGTCGTCTGTAAGTCGGGTGTCCTTAAGTAGGGGGCCACCTGAATTATGCTTTGTATATGCCATCATCTAAAAATAAAGCTTACACTGCTATCAGGAGGAGGTAAAGCCTTGCCAGTCATACTGAACCTAAGCAGATGTCCCATAGTCTGGCAGCCGTGCAGAATACTCTGTTACTATTGGACAAAAGCCAATATAATCTTCCATATCTGCACAGCCCATACACATACAATGCCTCAGCAACCTTATCAGGGGCAGGTTGGATCCATTGTTTATTTTAAAAATATAGTTGCCAAAAATTACAATCCCACAATTTACCCCAAACTATAGACGGAAAACTTCTAATATATGAACTATTAAAAAAAGACCAATTTCACACATCCAAGCGAACCCAAATTTTCGGCTTTGCTTCCATTCACCTTGATGGCGAAATTTTAACACATCTTATAATTATTATTAGATACAAAGCCCACTTTCTTACCATTGGGTCCGAGAGATGATATAACTTTTTTCATGGAAGCCACAATGGATCTTGAGCCATGGACGGCCGCGGTAAGTCCAGACATTGAGCTTTCTCCATTGGCGCGTTCTTCTACATGTCCCGCACTGTCTCCTGATGGGGGTTGGTTTTCAGGCTCCGCCATGGGTTCTGTGTCCTCTAGATCATCTTCTTCAATAGGATGAAGTATGTGAACCTTGGTATAGGAAGGAATAGCTCCTACATCCTCAGGATCCATGGTCTTGTCTGGTCTTATGGTATGTGCATTGTAATACTGTCCTGTAAAATGTACATCGTCCTAGATCAGTCGTATGACCTACTGCTGAACAATGTAGAAGATCATTATCAAGCTATACAACCGTATGGAGATATGTAGAAGTGTATGATCTTATAGATACATGACGTGATCTATGGACAGAAATCAATAACCTTCCTCGTACCCAGTCACAGCTATGCACCGGTCACTGATCGAAGACCCTGATGAAGTCAATGACCCTTAGTAAAAGGAATTGTTTTTAAAAAGTTACCCTCTACCTATTTGTGTTCCACAATCAACTCCAACATCTCATATCAGGTCTAACAATTACATAGATAAGGTCACCCTCCTCCGAGACACAGAAAGTGCCAAACCATTGTTCGAGAACTACTAATACCATCATGAAGTCCTACTGTACACATTACTGGTACTCCGCCTTCTCTACTGGAATATTAGGATTGATAACAGTATGGTCTCTATTTAAATGTATAAAGAAATATCTATAAAACAAATGTTTCTTGTACTGTATGTGGAGATGTTATTTACTTACTCTACTCTGTGCAGAGATGTTAACAACTACATACATGGTGTATATGGTAATGCTTCTCCAACCAATGCCTACATAGGACATGCTCCTAGCACTGTTTTCAACTGGGGGGCCATGTGCTGTGGTTAGCTATATACTTGGCGGTATGTGCTGGGGCTACCAATATACTTGGGGGCATGTGCTGTGGCTACCTATCTACTTGGGGGCATGTGCTGTGGCTACCTATCTACTTGGCGGTATGTGCTGGGGCTACCGATATACTTGGGGGCAGTGCTGGGCGAACTATCTATCTACTTGGGGGCAGTGCTCTGTGGTTACCTATTCTACTTGGCGTATGTGCTGGGGGGCTACCGCTATCTGGGGGCATGTGGCTGTTGGCTACCTATATTGGGGATGCTTGGCTCAGGGGTAATGTGCTGGGGACTACGAATACTTGGGCGGGCATGCTTGGCTAACATCTACTGGGGTATGTGCTGGGCTACCTATCTACTGGGAGGCATGTGCTGGGGCTACCTATCTACGGGGGTATGTGCGGGCTACCTATCTACTGGGGGCATGTGCTGGGCTACTATCTAACTGGGGTATGTGCGGGGTACTATTATGGAGGCAGTGCTGGGGCACTATCACTGGGGGATGTGCTGGGGCTTATCCCATACTTGGGGGATGTGCTGTGGCTCACCTATCTACTTGGGGGCATGTGCTGTGGCTAACTATCTACTGGGGGTATGTGCTGGGGCTACCTATCTACTGGGAGGCATGTGCTGGGGCTACCTATCTACTGGGGGTATGTGCTGGGGCTACCTATCTACTGGGAGGCATGTGCTGTGGCTACCTATCTACTGGGAGTATGTGCTGGGGCTACCTATCTACTGGGAGGCATGTGCTGGGGCTACCTATCTACTGGGGTATGTGCTGGGGCTACCTATCTACTGGAGGCATGTGCTGGGGTACCTATCTACTGGGGTATGTGCTGGGGCACCTATCTACTGGGAGGCATGTGTCTGCGGCTACCTATCTACTGGGGTAGTGCTGGGGCTACCTATCTATGGGGTATGTGCTGGGGGCTACCTATCTATTGGGGGCATGTGCTGGGGCTACCTATCTACTGGGGTATGTGCTGGGGCTACCTATCTACTGGGAGGCATGTGCTGTGGCTACCCTATCTACTGGGGTAGTGCTGGGGGCTACCTATCTAATGGAGGCATGGCTGGGGCTACCTATTACTGGGGGTATGTGCTGGGGCTACCTATCTACTGGGAGGCATGTGCTGTGGCTACCTATTACTGGGGGTATGTGCTGTGGGCTACCTATCCACTGGGAGGCATGTGCTGTGGCTAACTACTTACTGGGGTAGTTGCTGGGGCTACCTATTCACGGAGGCATGTGCTGGGGCAACCTATCTACTGTGGGGTAGTGTGCTGGGGCTACCTATCTACTGGGAGGCATGTGCTGTGGCTACCTATCTACTGGGGGTATGTGCTGGGGCTACCTATCTACTGGGAGGCATGTGCTGTGGCTACCTATCTACTGAGGGTATGTGCATATTCTAGGGCTCTTACGGAATAACATTTTAAAATATGCGGCATTCATGGCTCTCATACAAAAGGGTTCCTGACCCCTGCTCTATATCATAGTCACCAGTACTGTCTATAAAGGATTGTTACTAGTACTCAATATATATGATCATTACTGGTACTGTCTATAAAATATTGTAACTAGTACTCTATATATATGATAGTTACTGTTACTGTCTATAAAGGATTGTTACTAGTACTCTATATATGATAGTTACTGGTACTGTCTATAAAGGATTGTTACTAGTACTCTATATATGATAGTTACTGGTACTGTCTATAAAGGATTGTTACTAGTACTTTATATATATGATAGTTACTGGTACTGTCTATAAAGGATTGTTACTAGTACTCTCTATATATATGATAGTTACTAGAACTGTCTGTAAAGGATTGTTACTATTACTGTCCATACAGAATAGTTACTAGTTCTCTCTATATAGAATAGTTATGAGTTCTGTCTCTATATGATTGTTACTAGTACTGTCCATATAGAATACAGGCAGTCCCCAGGTTACATACAGGCAGGTTCTTTTATTTTGTTCTTAAGTTGAATTTGTTTGTATGTTAGAAATGTATATTTTGTAAGTGTAACTCCAGAGTGTCCCTTTAATAATTGGATTTTCAAAATTATGAGTTCACATGGAAACAAGGATTAACAATAAAGCTTCATTGCAGACATCTTTGATAACTGTTATATTGACCCTTGCAGCCTGGGGTTAAAGTTCAGAGATCTTTACCAGAGGTCACAGTAGGCAGAGCGGTCTGTGTGTAACAAGGGGTCGTCTGTAAGTTAGGGACTGTCTGTGTTGTATCTATAGGATTATTCCTACTACTGTCTCTATATGATTGTTACTAGTACTGTTTATATAGAATACTAGTTTTACTCACCAGCTTGGTCTTCATTGCAATGATCTAATTTATACCTATCCTATTAGTACTATCTGTATCGGAATATTACTAGTACTGTCTTAATAGAAATGTTACTAATACTACCTATATTGTTCTCTATAAAGTCATTTTTACTAGTATTGTCTCCACCTAACTATTACTAGCAGTGGGGTAACTAGAAGCTGATGGGCCCCAGTGCAAAGACTGTGCCAGGCCCCCGACTATAATGTATGGTTTATAGTAATAATCTTCTCATATGGGAAAGTGACACCATAAGGGCCCCCTAAACCTCTTGGGCCCGGATGCAACCGCAACCTCTGCACCCCCTAAAGTTATGCTCCTGATTACTGGTACTGTTGAAAATAGAAATGTAACAACTATCTCTATAGTAGTGTAACAAGTGATGTCTATAGAAATAATGCTGATATTAAAGTTAGACTATGTTTAATTTAGCACACATAGGGGCAGATTTACTTACCCGGTCCATTCGCGATCCAGCGGCGCGTTCTCTGCGTTGGATTCGGGTCTTCCGGCGATTCACTAAGGTAGTTCCTCCAACGTACACCAGGTGGCGCTGCTGCGCTTAAGTTCCCCGAGGCCCGCCGGAATGCCCTGAAATTCACCGGCCTATTTCTGTGAAGGTAAGAGCGAGTCCCGCAACAATTTTTTTTTTTAAATGCGGCGGTTTTTCCGAATCCGTCGGGTTTTCGCTCGGCCACACCCCCGATTTCCGTCGCGTGTATGCCGGCGCCAAAATCCCGGGGCAATACAGTTAAAATGAGCGCAAATCGGAAATATTCGGGTAACACGTCGGGAAAACGCGAATCGGGCCCTTAGTAAATGACCCCCATAGTAGTGCTGGTTACACATAGCAGCAATGAGTTTGTCAGGTGTTAGTTGTAGTAGCACTGAGTCAGATGTAGCAGGGTTGAGTTTTTACAATGTAGTTGATGTGAGTTTGTCCTGTAATTACAGATTTCTGTGTGGTGGCTTTATATAAATGCAGACATATGGGACAATCGTATGAATGTTCTCCCTTTTCCAGGCTCCAGCTTGTGTCCCAGATCATGTCCGCAGTTTATTTTCTGAGCACATTCTGGCACTGAGTACAAAGTAAAGCAAATAGCAGGAGCGGACACATTGCCACATATTAATCTCTCACATGGCGGCTAGCTGAAGTTTTCTCCCTGGAGTTACTCTTTAACTTTTGTGTTTGCTTTTCAGTAACAGCCTGAAGCATAACCAATAATGCTGATTTATACAAGTCTGACAATGATGGAAATTAGTTATTAGTTATTGGAGGCAAATGATTGTCTAGAATTAAGATAATGGGACCTATATCTCCCACATCTGCCATCTAAACCCCAGGGGCGTAACTTTAGGAGGTGCAGAGGTTGCGATCGCACCAGGGCCCAAGAGGTTTAGGGGGCCCTTATGGTGTCACTTTCCCATATGAGAAGACTATTACTATAAACCATACATTATAGTCGGGGGCCTGGCACAGACTTTGCATTGGGGGCCATCAGCTTCTAGTTACACCACTGCTGATCCCCCATTACTGCGGTCACCAGGTACATATAGTATACATATACAGGGATGACATTGATAGTATTGATAATTGTAAACGGGGAAGTGAATCTACACTCTCCTATGGTTTGAAGATGGTGCAGAGCTGAATTTGTCATCGGATAACATCTAACAAAACCTTCTGGACCAATAACCTACCCACACGATCGGTCTTTAGCATTAGATCGGTGGGGATCCGACACCTAGAACCTCCACCAATCACCTTCTCAGGGGTCCGAAAACCTCACGGTGGTCCCATTATAAATGTGACCCCCCACTGATTTTACATGCTAATCAATGTGATTCTGAAGACTAGGACCCCCAATGAACATGAAAACTGGGGTCACCCTGAATGAATAGTGTCAGATCGAGCACGCACCCCCCAGCTCCATTCATTGATTACATCACTGGTGTAGGTGGAGGGCGATTCTTTGGCAATTTTTTGGTGCACTACGTACAAATCCCACACTGCATCAGAGCAAATACTGTTTGTAAGTTCTGTGTTCATTTCTCAATAAAGCTCTCTCCATACAAAAAAAAATTTGTTTGCCATCTTGGTTCCATAGAAGGTCACCCGCTGCATCATTTATTATGTGGAATTGGACCCCCCTTCTCTTAATCGATTAGACCCCCGCCTTTAACATGGTTTACCTTAGGAGGATAATAAAGGATAATATTTAAACGTGTGACAACCCCTTTAAGGCTGAAGTGCTTTGGACCAGCACCCCCTAAGCCGTACCAAAAATCACTGTACCCCTGTTTGACACCTGAATGGGTCCATCTGGAGGTTGCAAAATAAACCTCAAGTTTTTTAGGCACCCAGAGTCACAGCAGCCTTGGGGGTCATCATGTTAACCCATTCCATTCCATTAGTTTCGGTACTTTCACATGACCAGGTTTATTATGATGGGGGAGTTTAAGCCAAACCTGCTGCATAGTCGCAGCTTTATCCTGATCTTATCACTCGTACCTGGTGGGTTTCCATAAAACAGAACACAGAACAGAACAAAAACTTGTGCAATTCTTGTACAAGAGAGAAAAACAAAATGACACATTCAGCTCTGCTACATCTGTATCCATAAGAGGTCTTTTTTATAAATGGAGAAGATATTCTGACGCGTCACATAGTGAGATGTCAGTATATCTGGATGCTGAGACCCTCTCGCTGTGTATGACCCCTACTAATCGGAGGGGGTCTCTGCTCCAATTAGAGCAAAAGTTAAATCCAAAAAAAGAACAATATACCATTGTTATATGGGGCACATAGTGTAACGTTCAGAGGCTGCAGATCATGATGACATTATGATTAAAGAGAACGCAGTCGACTTACCTGTAAAATCAACTCAGTCTGTTCCATGGGACAAACTCAGCTCTACTACATCTGTATGGAAATGTCTGGAGATTTTCTTACCTCTGCTGTTCTGTGCTGGTCCTCAGAGTGAGAGCGGCTGAGTGCAGGACTGCAGGAACTGCCTCTGATACATCCCTTCCTGTGTGACCTCTTTACCTTTCCTGTTGACTGAGCTACCCGGAGCTGAGCTCGGACTCTCTGAACTAACAAAGAGTTGACCATTAACAATGTATCCAGATGACCATGGCATTCATAGAAGATTGCAGTAGAAAGGTTCCACTGTACATAGTCACATGCCCCATATACACAAGCCCTGGGCAGGATTTGGGCACCTACTGTGAAAGGTCCATAAAGAGTCCATATGGAGGAACCACCTCTATGGATCCGATAAGGGCCATAGATCTTGATTTCGTGCAAGGCAAAGCTATGGTCCAAAGGGGTCATCTGATAAAGGGGGGCCCTCAATCAACCTGGGCAGCCCATTTAAGGTACTTTGATTTTTGTGGATTTGTTCAGGAAAATATATGCCGTTTATACAACAAAAATCTATGAAAACCTAAAAACTGGTTACATTATTGTTGCAAAAAGTTGAGGCATAGCAGGTCTACAGTAACTTTATAGCCCAGGTAGCCATTCCTACATTTATATAAGATATTACTATAGAGGAATAACAACAGAGAGGAATATTGTACTCAGTGATGGGTCTTACACACTTATGGGCGGAATACAGTAGTAGATTATAATATAGGTGGTTTGGGCCGTAACCCAGGGCTTGAGCCTTTAAGCCAAAGTCACACACCAAATATTATACTGAGAAGGACCTTCACCTATGAACATCTGTTCCTGCTCTCAATACACATACACACAAAAGAGCTATTTCAGGACCTTTAAAAGTTTCTCCAAAGGTCCTGAAACCAAAGATTGAAAACAGCAGAAGGGACACGTCCTCCATTCCCCAAGAAGATGATTCTAGTACCAGATGTAAGAAGTGACTCCAGACTTGTAGGGGCTATAATATTCATACAGCCCAGGGCACATGGTAATCTTAATCCGCCCCTGCTGGAAAATTGGACTTTAAATGAAAAAATGGAAAATTCCTTCAAATGCTACACAGGTACTTGGGTCGATGAATCCTAGACAGAATAGCGATCAATATCCCAGCACTGAGAAGCCACATTGTATTGATCTCTAAATAGACTTCACACCCTGGTTACATAAAACAATAGTCACAGGTGTAAAAACAAAACTTTGTGAACCCTTTACTATTTTGGGCTTTTTAGAAGAAAATACTATAAATAACACAAAGACAGTGTAAGATCTCTACAACTTGCAACTCCACAACTTGCTTCTAATTAGTTTTGTCTTCCATTTACCACCTTTCTCTTCCTCAGTTTCTGTTCTGTTCTTACAGATCATCTTCTTGTGGTGGCTACCTCAGGATTTTTTTTTAATGAATATTGGAAAGAACCTTTAAATTTCTTAATCTACCCAAATTCTGGCTTCTACAATATAATGGTTCACACTAGATCCATCTGGGTTAGCTGTCACTAAACTGAGTCTACTTCGGAGGTAGGTACCTGGTGTCCTACAGCAAAGTCCAGATCCCTCCACTGGGGTAAAGGAGAGGGAACCAAGGGACCACTTAGACAACACTCTCAGGTGTAGCCTCAAGTCAATTCAATCCAATGGATCCACTGGGTCTGGGCAGGAGATCAGGAGCTTGGTGACCAAGGAGCACCTCAATGAAGACAGATATATTTTGACACAGGTGGAAGTATCCAAAGAAATCAGAAGACATGTGATGTTTAATTTCTTAGAAGTCTTAACCTAGCATCCAGCTCACTGTGTTGGTCATGGTTGGATATACTGTACAAGCCTTGAATTTGGCCATACATTAGGGTTTTCCGATGACCCTATCCCATTCATGGCTGCTCTGTGAAGGTTGACATAGACAATGTCATAAGGGACAATAAATCACTGATTTACCCTCTTCTGTGATCTGGTCTTGGTTTCCATAGTTGTTCAGCATCAGCACAAACAACCTTTCAACCACAGCCCCTAACGATTAAAGAAAAATGGGCAAATCATCTTCTCATCTGTGTTGCCTGGTTTTACACAGAAGGTTCAGGCGTTCTTTTTCCTCCATAACATTTCAATGACTCTTGAACCAATTTCTTGATTACAATCCAGTTCCCCGAGGGAGGGAACAGGCTCTCCCCACCCAGGAGGAAAGGTAAACATCAATCCTGAATCCAGGTTAGATAGTCAGCCTCAGTGCTGTGTACAAGTGGTTATGGCACAATGTTGTGCTCCACAGTGGAGCTGTCAGGACTTAGACCATACAAAGCTGCATACATTGTTACATTGGCAATGTAGAGGTATGTAACCATAATTGTATGTGGGGTGGAAAATGTATTCATATTCTATGATTGTAGCCTTTTTATGAGGGCATGTCTTCACACTGCTGTGTTTATCTGCTCCATTGCCGCTCACCTCTGCTGTAAGCAAAAACTAACAAGCTTCTGGTTGAATCCTAAAGCTATCACTGACAGCAGAGATGAGGAGCTATACAATGTGCAGTGACCTCACCAGGGCCTAATAGGGAATGGGGTCTCTTCCTTTGACTTGAGTCTGTAGCACATAAAATATCCCCTTGACTCTGGGGCTGAACTAGGTTTCTATAGCTCTGCAGTGAAGGTCTGTAAGCTGTATTTCTTTGTGGCCTCCACTCAACAACACCACTACTTACTTTCACCCTCAGGCTCCACTAACTTCCCACAAACACTCCACACCAGACCTTTTAGCAACTTTGGGTGCTCCTTTCTTGACGGTCCTGGGGCCAGCCAATCAGGTTGGCTTCCTGCTACCATGTAACAGGATTACATCAGCAAACAGTAATAAACATGCATATTAAGATATTATAATTAGATATAGTGCGTACAATGGCCAGAAGGTGTCAGTGTAAGGAAACACCCAGTGCACTTAAAGGGAACCTACCACCACCAATCTACCTATAAAGGATCTGTAGGACTTGAGGATAGCCCTTTTAATGGCTAATCCTCACGTCCCTGCACTTTTTAAATAACTTTTATTATCCGAATATGTAAATTTTCTAAAGAGGCTACTGGGGTGTGGAGTAGCCAGGGCTGAGGCTACACGGCGCAGTTATTCCACACCCCAGTAGCTTCGATCCTCCTACCCAAAATCTTCGGCGTGCAGCTACAAGGAAATGCACATCCTCATCCAACAAACCTGCTGTCTGCGCAAGCGCAGAACAGCAGGCCCGTGTCAGTGCAGCTCCGGCTTTTTGCGCATGCGCAAATTGGCAGGTTTGTCAGACGAGGGCGCGCAGCTGAAGAATTCGGGCAGGGGGGATCGAAAAGGCTACTGGGGTGTGGAGTAACTGCCCCGTGTAGCCTCAGCTCCGGCTACTCCCCGCCCCAGTAGCCTCTTTATAAAATTGACATATTCGGATAATAAAAGTTATTTAAAAAGTGGGAGATGTGGGGATTAGCCCTTAAAAGGGCTCTCCTCACGTCCTATAGATCCACCTACCACCCGATCTACCTTTATAGGCAGATTCGTAGTGGTAGGTTCCCTTTTAAGAAGCTACAATCCAGGGATGTAAATGTATTTTTCATGGTCCTGCTGCTACCAACAACAAACTCAGGAATAATTATACAGTCTGCAGATGGTCAAAACTGCTGATAGTTTCCCTTAAAGGGATTTCTTGATAATCAGAAGCTGGACTACATGGGTTTTATCTTGGACGAAAAAACATTTCAGCACAACCTTTCAGTCACACAGCAATAAGGACATTTGATAAAAATTCCCAAAATATCTCATTCATCCCTTACAATGCATGGAGCAATTTCGGCAAGATCATGACTTTTTATCTGTCATCACTATTCTGCAAATCCTGAACATCCAGACATTGTTCTCAAAGCTCCAAACTCAGCAAATACACCGCGTGGTTCCTGGAAGAGCTTCACAATCCTGCAAATGTCTTGGTCCTTCCATAAACAGGAAAGGAAGTCATCGCTGTCACATTCCTGTGGTGACACCTTCATCAGAAATATCTGTACATAACAAAACCCAAAGACATATTCACCCTACAGAGAAGTGGCCAAGAAATGTGCACATGTGACTGTATAGCTATAGAATAAGCTCTTGGCTGATGCTGTACAGACAATTACATGGGATTGACTGGAATCGAATAATGTCAACTCCTGGATAGAATTACTAAGGATGGTCATGTGAAGGAATGTCATTAACCCCTTGGCACTGAAGCCACTTTTCACCATTCTGACAGAGACCTATTTTCTGAACCTGGACATATTGCCGCTTTGACAGCCGCACATTCAATCCAGAGATTTTATGCTCCTAGCAACTATACATGGCTATTATTGAGGGCCAACAATATGAGGAGATGAGTGGTGGTAACAATACAAGGGGTAAATGAGAGGGGGTACCATATGTAAGGGGAGATGAACAACATGAGGGGTAGAAAAGAGGGGCCACAATATAAGGGGGAAAGAGAGGGGCAAAAATATGATGGGGAAAAGAGAGGGGCCACAATATGAGGGGTAGATAAGAGGGGCCACAATATAAGGGGGAAAGAGAGGGGCCAAAATATGAGGGGGAAATGAGAGGGACCCCAATATGAAAAGGAGATGAGTGGGGTCAACAATATGAATTAGAGATGTGAGGGGCCACAATATGAGAGAGATGAGAGGGGCCAAGGGGCGTAACTATAGCAGCTGCTATGGGGCCCACAGTGTCAGGGGGTCCCAACATCCGACCTGACACACTAAAGAATGGAGGATGGGCCCTTCCTCTCCTAGTTACGTCCCTGGAGGGGTCATATTATGAGTTGTCACAATATGAGGGGGAGAAGAGAGGGGCCACATTATGAGGGGGAGATGCCGTCACACTGATTGCTTTTAATAAGACGTCCTACCTATTGCTGCACCTTAAGGCTGTGTGCACAAGATATGCTTAAGTTGCGTTTTGAAGTGCATTTCATGCTCCTCTGGAGAATCTGCTTCCCTATAAGTTTATACTTGTGTCTGGTAAATATACTCTGTAAAAGTGTTGTTGCTCGCCAGACACAAGCTTTTAGGTCTGAACATGTACATGTTCTTCCCATAGAGATTCTTTGAATAAAGATCATTTTATTTTTCTATTGAAAACAAAAGGAGAGCTGTGGCTTTTCGCTTTCTGGATTATGTACAGGCAAGGGCAGGAAATATTTCAAATGTGCTTAAAATGCATTATGAGGGAGAGGTGGGAGGGTTCACACTATGAGGTGAGGGGCGCCAGGGGGGCCACAACACGGGGTTGAGAGTCACAATACGAGGAGCTAAGAGGGTCACCATATGAGGGAGGGGGCATCATCTCCTCTTCATATTGTGACTAGTCTCATAATAATAATTCTTTATTTATATAGCGCACACAGATCATGCAGCGCAGCACAAAACATGACAAATCGGACCCTGTGCTCATGGGGCTCACAATCTAATCATCCTACCAGTATGTCTTTTTGGAGTGTGGGAGGAAACCGGAGTACCAGGAGGAAACCCACAAAAACATGGAGAGAACATACAAACTCTTTGCAGATGTTGACCTGAGTGGAATTAGAACCCAGGACCCCAGCGCTGCAAGGTAGAAGTGCGACCCACTCAGCCACCGTGCTGCCCCTATTGTTGTTCTCACTCATCTCCCCTTCACATTGTACCACCCTCTTCATTTCCCCCATCACATTGTAGTCCCCATCATATTGTGGCCTCTCAGATTGTGGGCCTCCTCTTATGTCCCTCTTATATTGTGGCTTCTCATCTCCCCCTTATGTTGTGGCTCCTCTCCTCTCCCCCTGATATTGTGGCCCCTCTAGTCTCTCTCTCATATTGTCGCCTCATCATATGAACCTTTCCTCTTCCTTTTCTTTTTGAAGTATAGTATAAAAAATAACAAACACCACATACTCGCCTGCCCCCGTTCTCCCGCAGCTCTCCTCTTCTCCCTCTGCTGCTGCTGTGAGCAGTGATGCTGGCAGACAGGATCATGTCATCACACCGCATCTGCTGACCACTGCAGCACATGGGGTTAAAACATACTTCAGAATCTCCAAAACTTAAGTGATCCCCAAACTGTGGATGAAAGTTGTTGGAGAAAGCTGAAACTTGTAGTCTCAGGAGTGCTAAAGAGAACTAAATGGGAAGCAAGTCTATCCTGGACCTGAATATGGGTAAAGCTGGATGAACTGGGGACCACGTATACGCCTATTGCACGGAATCAGCCAGGAAGAAGAAAAACACCCAGAAGAGTTTATTGAATTGTCAGTGACCGTGTAATGCAAGTGCTACATTATATATATTATAATACAGTATGATACAGTATGCAGTGAGCTCCCTCTAGAGGCAGGAGCAGGCAGCCCATATATTGTGCAGCTCTCCGCTTCTTATACTATGTCCTTGACATATAATTTACATAGAGAATGACTACATCATGTCCTTCATCTTCTCATATTATTCCTCACAGTGAACAACACTAAAAGTTATTATTATTAAAAGTGTGATGTGATAGATTCATTTGCACATTATTACCGTAAATGACTACTATAAAAAATACTTCTTATCAATAACTTTTTAATCATTTAGATTTTTATTTTCTCATGGTAACAGATATCTGGATAATATGAATTTCGATGAGAATATTGATTATAGAAAACATACATTTCCCTCAGTTGTAGTTCCCTTATCTCACAGCTAGATGGCAGTCTGCTACCTCCGATGTCTCATCCATGTTCACACATGATTCTGCGGTCTAACACATGATATTACATACCCATGCAAAAAAAGATGAGTAATATACACACATTGAATAAACTTTGGGTATGCAAATGAGCTGGGCATAAATGTGGGTCACACCAGTCACATGACCAGGGATATAACAAGCCTTGCACCTGTGTGACATCACATGACCAGGGATATAACGAGCTGTGCACGTGCACCTGTGTGACATCACATGGCCAGGGATATAACGAGCTGTGCACCGGTGTGACATCACATGACCAAGGACAGATTTCTATCCACAGAAAACAAACAATGAAGCTTCCTATAAAATGACAGCAAACAGAGATCTAGAAAACCATGAGAAATTGATAAAGTAAAGTAAATTGGAAATTTGTGTCATTTTTCATTACACAAACAATATCAAATATTTGATGAAAGTGGACGACCCCTTTCAACATTAAACATTCCAGTCTCACCTGATTCAGCGATGGCTCGTTATATATCTCTGATGAAAGGATGAGCAAGTTTCTAGGAATACAAAATAAGTCCTACTCCCTCCATCAGGCCGTGCACCATGTATTATTCAATGAATTACCGTAGTTTTGACTGGAGCGTTCCTCTAAAGAAAATTGGCCTTAAAAATCCATCCTGACAAACCAGGGACATTACTCATAGATCCGGGCACCGTGACTGTGGTAATCTGCTTATATTCGTTATTTACGGTCTCCTTAATTCTAACATCAACTTATATAATTATGCTAATGAGCCATTAGGGCTCTTACCTGAGCCCCATCATGCTGTAGCTTAACAGCCTCTGCTCCCTCAGCACTTCCCACTCCCTCTGCCTGATGTAATCTCACTGTAGCAGAGGAAGTTTCAGCACACAGTGGGAGGGGGAAGTGTTCTTCACAGTGTAACAGCCTGTGAATCTGCAGCACAGAGGAGTTCTGGTAATGCCTTCCAGAACCCAACTGGCTAATTAGAATAATTTTAACAGTTGATTTTAGAAGGAAATAGGCCATATAAACATAGAATACCCACTACCATTACCAAAAAAATTCTAGTTGTTGTTATCCATTACTGATTTCCCATCCTGCTTGCATCCCTAATAATGAAAAAGACAAAACTGCACTCTCTTTTCCCCTCCTTTTTGTCTGAGATGAGTGATTTTTAGAGGCTGGAGAGAGAGCATCACTTCAGACACCCCTATCTCGGGCTCTATGGAAATCATAACCATCATTTTGGTGTCATATTAAATTAAGAATCTCATCTTTCAAAATACATCAGAATTTTGGTTCTGGGATCTACAGAACTGGAGAGGTGAGCAGTTAATTAAAAGGCAGGGACTGGACTTTTCTCTACTTCTCACATTTCCAATTATGGGCATACAAGCCGTGATTTAGTTGCAATTCTCAGCGACTTTCTCGCGTAATTTGCCGGTTTGCCAAGGAGGGGGCGGTACTGTGCTGTGCAATGGGCCAGCACAGGGTGTTGCTGCCCCGCACCTATGGACTGCCTATACCCTGCATCCATTGGTAGTTGTACTGCCAGCTGCTGGGACTTATTAGAAGGCCGGAGGCGCTTGATACACTGGTGCTAAACACTAATTAGATAATTTCTAATTATGATATATATGACCCTATGTGTTTACCTGTCAGTATCTCGGGTTCTGCAGATCACAGATACCAGCCTGATGCGATCTGAAAGTTAAGATTCTTATCTTTAACACGATACCTAGACTGTTTCAAGAAAATTAAACTTATCTCTCATCCTCTAAAAGTGACTCATCTCAAGCAAAAAATTCTCAGCTTATTTCCATTTGACTTTGAAAGTGATTTTTTTTCTTTTTTTTTTTAAAAAAACCTAAACGGGAAAAATTATAGAAAGGATATTATATATTCTGGTGTTTTAGTTATTTAAAAGATGGTGACAGGTTCCCTTGAAAGGGAACCTGTCACCAGGAGAGCCATTTTTAGCTCTCCCCCAGTCCCCACAGAGCATAGTACATACACTGCCAAAGTGTTTTTGTACAAAAAATTGGTTTTACAGAAAAAAGATATGTTATATTGTACCTTTCATTAGCATCTGCTATGTGACGAGGCAGTGCCTTTTGGGAGGACTGGAAGGACAGTTCCCCCCCACCCTTGGAAACGTTTCCTTTTCAAATATATGAATAACTCCCCACACTCGGATTGGTGGTAGGGAGCAGGGGGCGTCGCTTAGCCAGTGATGGGTTGTTTTCATATATTTGAAAAGGTCACTGGAGGAGCTGTTTCCCAGGGTTCGGGAGAAACTGCTCCTTTCCAGTCTCCCAATTGGCAACTCCTAGTCCACACAGCAGATGCTAATGAAAGGTAACAATATAACATATCTTTTTCGTGCTGTAAAAACCATTTTTAGATACCAAAAACACTTGGCATGATGGGACTATGCTCTGTGGGGACTGGGGGAGTGCTAAAAATGGCTCTCCTGGTGACAGGTTCCCTTTAAACCCAGTATAAATTTTATGAATCTGTATTTAAAAAGCTCCCCCTTGTGGCTGCTTCTCCAGATGAAAAAGAAAAGTTTCTGGGTTCTATAAAAGAAGACTAATACATATTTCCCTGCCCTGGTGGAAAATACAGTATAAAGAAGTTTGTTGCGTTAGTTTGCCCTTGAGAAACAGTAAATGTAGATATCCAGACAATATTAGAAGAAAATATTAAATTTTTATGAATTCACAGCTCAAATTTCGAAGGCAGATTGTAAAATGAGAACATAAACCGTATTAATTTCCTTCCATTATCACTTTCAGTGCTGGAGTCATTCTGCCAGCCAGTACCTCTGTGTGATGACAAGGGGTCGCTGCCCCCCTCCCCTCTATTCCTGACCTGACTTCTGCAGCGAGGTCTTATGGCAGATTCTGTTTTCCTAGGTTGTTATGTTGCATAAGAAATACTATTTATACTCCAGTGAGCTAAGTTATTTGTGATATTGTACAAGTGCCCGGCCCAGCTGTGGCATCTTACATCTCGCTGTTTGAAATACTTGGCACGAGAGGACGAATTTACTGCATGAAATGAATAGCCCCAATGACGCGGAGAGGCATGAGCTGCAATTAGACACCGCTTGTATTTCATTATGTATGTGGCATCAGATGGATGGGTAGATAGATAGATAGATAGATAGATAGATAGATAGATAGGGGATAGATAGATAGATAGATAGATAGATAGATAGATAGATAGATAGATAGATAGATAGATATCCTGTAGATATGGCCACAGCACAGTACTACTACTCCTATCCTGTATATATGGACACAGCACAGTACTACTACCCCTATCCTGTATATATGGACACAGCACAGTACTACTACTCCTATCCTGTATATATGTACACAGCGTAGTACTACTCCTCCTATCCTTGATATATGGACACAGCACAGTACTACTACTCCTATCCTGTATATATGTACATAGCACAGTACTATTACTCCTATACTTGATATATGGACACAGCACAGTACTACTACTCCTATCCTGTATATATGGACAAAGCACAGTACTACTACTCCTACACTGTATATATGTACACAGCACAGTACTACTACTCCTATCCTGTATATATGGACACAGCACAGTACTATTACTCCTACCCTGTAAATATGGGGACAGCACAGTACTACTACTCTTATCCTGTATATATGGACACTGCAGAGAACTACAATTCCTATCCTGTATACACGGCACAATACTACTACTACCACCCTGTAAATAAAGGCACTGGACAGAATTACTACTCTTACCCTTAATATATGGGCATAGCATGGTACTACTACTCCTACCCTGTATATATGGGCACAGCACAGTACTACTACTCCAACCCTGAAAATATGTGCACAGCACAGTACTACTACTCCTATCCTGTATCTATGTGCACAGCACAGTACTACTACTCCTATACTTAATATATGGGCACAGCACAGTACTATTACTCATACCCTGTATATATAGGCACAGTGCAGTACTACTACTCCTATCCTGTAGACATGAGCACAGCACAGTACTACTACTCCTATCCTGTATAAATGATAGTACATTATTGGGCACATCACAACCCTACTAGTGTTTATTCTCATATGTCACTGCTGGGACTTGTAGTTCCATCACAGATAGAGTGACACATTGCAGACCACAATCTGGTGACCTCAGGAAGTTGCATTGGGCTTCTCCTCTCTCTCTGCTCTTCAGAACCTCTCAGTAACATAGTTGCGGTTGATGTTACTGGGTGCTTGTAGTGGGTCTTGTATCAATCACATCATGGGGTGACCCAATACTGTAAGTGCAGGTTATCACTCCCATACGGCGCCAGCACCCTACAGCTCCACATCTCAGCAATGACATCAATATACTCATCTATATTTACATCCAGCTTAAAATAGATCACTAAATCGTCTCAACTTAGATGTAGTGTTAAGCCCAGCATCAGCTTACAAATACCAAGTATCATCTGCATTAACGGGAATTACGCAGCAGCGCACCCTGATATCAGGCCCGGCTCAGATATTTGTCCCCGCAGCCAGTGGAGGCGACATGTACTCTTCATAGAGACTGGAACGAGTCTTATTAATCCCTTTAAGGTAACCTGTACTGGGTATTAAAGGAAATCTACCACCAGGATGACGGACTGTAAACCAAGCACACTGACATACTGGCGTGTGCCCCCTCTGGCAGGATCTGCTCTTTATTTAGATTCTTAAACCCTAGTTTTTACGAACAAAAAGTTTTTTTTAAATATGCAAATGAGTCTATGGGGCTCCAGTTCCATAGATGTCAATGAAGCCTGGAGCCCCTTAGGCTCATTTGTATAGTTTTTTTTTGTAAAAACAAGGCCATTAGAAGCTAAAATAAAGCAGATCCTGGTAGAAGGGGCACACACCAGTATGTCAGTGTGCTTGGTTTACAATCCTTCATCCTGGTGGTAGATGTCCTTTAAACGGGTTCCCTGACTGTCCTATGAGGATAGATTATCAGTATGTAACCGGAGTGGGTCCAACAGTTGCTTCTGCTTCTGGCTCCATCAACTGTGTAAGTTCTGGTGTCTTGAACATTGTGTGGTATGGGCATCAGACCGCTACTGATCTAATACTGATCTTATCTTCTGGAACTACCCTTTTAGTATTCAGTTCCAACATCATACTTTTTTGGTAGATGTCACCAGGGGTTAAATATAACAACAGAACCAAGTTCATTACAGTAAAGTAGAACCAGAACCAAGTTTGTACATTAACTCAGCTTCAGTACCAAGTTTAATTTTAAATACATACAATACAACACCAGAACAGGGCTCCATACGACATAACAGCATTGCTTGTACTGTAAATATAGCACCAGAACCAGGCTCCTTACAGAAATACATCATTACACCAATGCTTCTGTTCTAAATATAGCACCAGAACCAGGCTCCTTACAGAAATACATCATTACAGCAATGCTTGTATTCTAAATATAGCACCAGAACCAGGCTCCATACGGAAATACAGCATTACAGTAATATTTGTACAGCAATATAAATACAGCACCAGAATTGGGCTCCGTATAGAAATACAGCCCCAGAAATGCGCATTCATACATAAATACAGCATCACAGCAATGCTTGTACCATAAATACAGCACCAGAAACAGGCCCCATACAAAAATATAGAATTACAGCAATGCTCTTACTATAAATACAGAACCAGAACCATGCACCAAATAGAAATACAACATTACAGCAATGCTCGTACTATAAATGCAGTACACCTATAAATACTGTCAGCAACAGAAAACTGCCCCCAGCACAGAAAAAAAACTCAGTACTCGCCACTTTCCTTGGCTCCTCTATATACTGGGGTGGACGCATACTGGGCTATCTATATACATGCAGGGCAGTGTGCTGGCTACCTACATACTGGGGAGGCAGTGTGTTGACTATATATTTATATTTATATTGGGGGCAGTGCAATGGCTACATATATACTGGGGGAGGGAGTTGTGCTAAATACCTATACACTGGGGATAGTGTGCTGTATACCTATATACTGGGGGCAGTGTGCTGGATACATATATACTGGGAGCAGTGTGCTGGATACATATATACTGGGGGCAGTGTGCTGGATACATATATACTGGGGGCAATGTGCTGGATACATTTAAACTGGGGGGACTGTTCTGGATATATATATATATATATATATATATATATATATATATATATATATACATATGCTGTATACATATATACTGGGGACTGTTTGCTGGATACAAATATACTGGGACCAATGAGCTGGGTACATACATACTGGGGGCAGTGTGCTGGATACATATATACTGGTGGCAGTGTCCTGGATACATAAACACTGGGGGCAGTGTGCTGGATACACATATACTGGGGACTATTTGCTTGATATACATATACTGGGCTATCTATATACATGCAGGGCAGTGTGCTGACTACCTACATACTGGGGAGGCAGTGTGTTGACTACCTTTATATTGGGGGCAGTGCAATGGCTACATATATACTGGGGGAGGGAGTTGTGCTAAATACCTATACACTGGGGATAGTGTGCTGTATACCTATATACTGGGGGCAGTGTGCTGGATACATATATACTGGGGGCAGTGTGCTGGATACATTTAAACTGGGGGCAGTGTCCTGGATACACATATACTGGGGACTGTTTGCTTGATATACATACACTGGGGGCAGTGTGCTGGATACATAAACACTGGGGACAGTGTGCTGGATACACATAAACTGGGGGGCTGTTTGCTGTATACATATATACTTAGAACAGTGGCTGGGGAACCCTATATACTGTGGCGAGTACACCTGGTAGAATTGCGTCACCAGCAACCTCAAGTCCGGCTTTCACGTCAGCCAGGCTGTGGAGAGGAGCCTGTGCAAGTTAACAGAGTTCTTCTCACCGATCAGGGACTGATTTGGCAAACTCTGTGCAGCGCTGAATAATCTGTGTGCCCTATATAAATAAAGGAATTATTATTATTATTATTATATTATTACACAGTCCATGAAATACATCCTCCTCCTCCTGCTGCTTCAGCTTCTTCTGAGGACTCGGCAGGATGATGATGTCACTCTCTGTCACAGCGAGGTCATAGGCATAGGAGCTCAGAGAATGAGTTTATAGTATAACTTGCAGCAGCACCTGCTCCAAATGACCATTTCCCCAGGCGGCCGCACCCTCCGCCCCGTGCTAGAAATGGTCCTACCTCAGTTTACCTCTATTGGTAGTTGGGTTGTATATGATTGTAATATTTTACTATCATATGGAGGTACGAGGTCATCCTAACATGTCGCATATAAACAGTCGTTTATTAATAATAATAATAATAATTCTATATTATTTATATATCACACACAGATTAATCAACCTACCAGTATGTTTTGGAGTGTGGGAGGAAACCGGAGGACCTGGAGGGAACCCCATACAAACACGGAGAGAACATACAAACTCTCTATATGGAAACTGTAAATTATAAATGTGCAGCGTATCAATTCTTGTTGAAGACTTTGCAACAGAGAAGGTAACAATCCATGGAAATCTGCAACACAGTTGTGTGCAATTTGTAGCTATAAAGATAGCAAACCCCTAAGTTATATTGTCATTGTCTACAGACTGTGAGTCTTCGTGGTCAGTTTTGTACTTATTTGATCATGTTTTTATGTAGGTGAAATTGTTTTCGAACGTATAATAACTTAAAGGAATGGATCTATAAATAAATAAATGATAACACTAAATATTTACATATTACAAATATAAATAAAGAACATAAGCTTATACAGTTATGAGGATGACATGTTGATGTAGGATCTTTGGTAGCCACACCTGAATTTTAGGCTTCTCTGTACACACTCTGAACACCCCCCAGTCTATCCCTCCTCTCCCTCTTCACACTTGCACGCTAGGATTTCCAGAACTGTATTAATTGCTTTACAAAGTCAGAGGTAAAGTGATTTGCTTGCAGTCTGTACACAGCGCCCTCTAGTGCTCCTGCCAGGTATGACACACTCCTTGCACTGCCCCCTGGTTTGTGTAGTTCCCTGCACTCACACTGCAGCTTGTAGCACTGGGTGCTGGTGATAGAAGGAGACTACATTACCCATGATGCTCTGGTGCTTTCTTGCCTGCGCTATAGCTGTCCCAGAGACATTTATCAGCTCGGTGCTGAAGATAAGGAGGAGGGGACAGTGGAGGAGAAGAGGAGCCTAGGACTGGGAGCATCTGCTGCAGATGGCAGAGAGCAGGGGGTGACATTCATGCACATCCATGGGGCTGATGTGTAACAGGTAGAGGATTGTCTGGAGCTACACATTGCACGGATCTGGATGGAAACCAGGGGCTAGCAGCTCCAGCATGAGTGCAGGTGAGTGCTCTACACCCTATAGCATGGCTGGAGAGATTCTGCATCATCACCCATAGTAACCTGACATGAGGGGACTATATATCCCAGTATGTATTTCTGCTATCCCAGTATATATTGTATATTATCTATAATAATATATATGGGGTGGGGGCAGCTGGGCATAAGACATGCAGGCTCTTGTCCAAGTATATATTGTTCTTATTCCAGTATATATTCCTCCAATCCCAGTATATATTTCTCCTATCCCAGTATATACTGCTCCTATCCCAGTATATATTCCTCCTATCCCAGTATATACTGCTCTTATCTCAGCATATATTGTTCTTATCCCAGTATATATTTCTCCTATCCCAGGATATATTGTTCCTATCCCAGGATATATTGCCCTTACCCCAGAATATATTGCTATTATCCCAGTATATATTGTTCTTATCCCAGTATATATTTCTCCTATCCCAGTATATATTGCCCTTACCACAGTATATATTGCTCCTATCCCAGTATATATTACATATGTTCTGCATCATCACCTATAGTAACCTTACATGCAATGAGGGCAGCTGGAATGTTAATTCCAGTGTTTATGGATCATGTTCAGTATATATTGCTACTACCCCAGTATATATTGCTCCATTCTCAGGATATATTGCTTCTATCCCAGTATATATTGTTCCTATCCCAGTATATATGTTGCTCCTATCCCACTATATATGTTGCTCCTATCCCAGTATATATTGCTCCAATCTCAGTATATATGTTGCTTCTATCCCAGTATATATTGTTCCTATGCCAGTATATATTGCTTCTATCCCAGTATATATTGGTCCAATCTCAGTATATAGTACTCTTATCCCAGTGTATATTGTAAGATAACCTATAATAACCTGACATGGGACTGGGGGGGGGGGGGTACTTGGATTGTATACTACAGTGTATATTGCTCCTATTCCAGTTCATATTGT
Source organism: Engystomops pustulosus (assembly GCA_019512145.1). Classification (NCBI taxonomy): domain Eukaryota; kingdom Metazoa; phylum Chordata; class Amphibia; order Anura; family Leptodactylidae; genus Engystomops; species Engystomops pustulosus. The sequence goes on from CM033641.1 coordinate 21,062,595, forward strand.
GTAATGAGTGCATTATTGCCTATAGTTATATATAAGGGTGGGGGCAGATGGGCATAAGACATGCATGCTCCAATGTCAGTATATATTGCTCTTATGCCAGTATATATTGCTCCTATTGCATGATCACATCGAATAACCATATATAAGGCTGGAGGCAGCTGGGCATCAGCTATGACTACAAGATACCCCTGTATATATTATATACCTCTGCATAAGGCTGGTCATGAGACATGCCATGTAGCATAGTGCCCACCTTCCCTTTGAGTACCACTGCTGCATTCTCTGTTCTCATCTTCATAGATAGCAGTGGGGCAGTGCCATTATTAGGCATCTCTTTGGCTGTGAAGGGGTTAAATCTCCATGTGGGTGAACGCCTTGCCAGGGAAAGGGATGCTCCTGTCAATCAGGAGGGCTAGCCTTCCCTGCGTCTTATACCCAGCAAGCCTTTCTGCGCACCCTCCTCCTTACTATTGTGTATGGCAGAGGGCATGAGCATGGATACATTAGATGTATTTATAAACATACTGATACATTGTAGCAGATGACAAGCGGCAGGTGGAGGGGGGTGGCCAGGTTGTGGCTTACTGTAGCTTATTGTAACTCTGTCCATGCTCTGGAGGAGCGGCCAGGAATATGTGGCCCACTTTATACAGCGCCACCCATTGCAGAATAAGGGAAATCCAATTATCTGGATGTTGCATTTTCCTAACAAGTGAGACTTTACACTGATCTACTGAATACAGCCAGATATCAGTCAGAAGGAAGATATAAATATTGTTAGGTGTCTTTAGTGGTCAGCAATACAGCTCTAACCCAGCTTTCCCAGATTCCTGGATTATCACTATAGCCTCCTGCTCCTATCACTGCAGTATTAGTCAGAATCTCCTTACCTACACCAGGGAAAGCTGAGTGCCACATCACAGGTTACATACCTGAATAGCGACTTGATAGTCTGTTTCTAGGAAAGTTTGGTTAAAACCTTTCAAGGTAACAACAACAACTTCCATCTAAAGGTTTCTTCGGCTTCTAAATATAATTTTGGAATGATTAAGCTGCTCCTATTGTAACACTGCAAAACTTGACAGCTCTGCCCTAGAGGAATAAGAAAAAGTTGGGTAATAACCCTTTGTTAGCTGTATTAGGAATTATATTAGATGTCTTGTTGTGTTATGTTTGGCTTTTTTGATGGTTAATGCTGTTCTTGGGAAAGTTGGGTGACAGGTTCGGTAGTCTATATTGTAGCTCCCACTTGAGTTTTCACTCAGCTTTTCCAGTCCTCCGAGTGACAACCTCGTTTCAAGCTGTAAAATAAAGTAGTATGAGATAGATCTGATTGTTGTATCGATGTCCTCAGAATAACAAATCTCGACTGAGTTGAAGTCGCCTTTCCGAGACTCCTGGACACATATACAGAGTGATACATAACCTGCTGTCATATTGCTACCTACCTAATCAGTTGTTTCCCGAGGTGTCCAGGAAAGCTGGGTGACAACCTGTAGTAGCCTAGTCATAGAAGTTGATGACTTGTGGTGTGAAAAATTTAATGTAGTAATTTCTTGTTTTTAGAAAAGTCTATTATAAATCTAATTGAGACAAAAGAAGTGGAATTTAGTGGATGGGGTTAACAGGGAGCCCACGTTACCAAAAATTGTTGGTCCAAGAAAAAGTTGTTTTTTGTTACTATTCTTATATAAAGCTATCATTTCTGGTTTGTCTCACCTCTATGTGTTGTAATCTCCAGAATTGTACATGTGTCTTCTTACTTTATTGTTGCCTACAGGACTCTTTTGACTTTAACACAGAACTCCTTTTACTATAATACAGAACTCCTTTTAATATAATACAGGACTCCTTTTACTATAAAACAGGACTCCTTTTACTATAACACAGAACTCCTTTTGCTATAATACAGAACTCCTTTTGCTATAACACAGAACTCCTTTTGCTATAACACAGAACTCCTTTGACTATAACGCAGAACTCCTTTGACTATAATACAGAACTCCTTTGACTATAATACAGGACTCCTTTTACTATAATACAGAACTCCTTTTACTATAATACAGGACTCCTTTTACTATAATACAGAACTCCTTTTACTATAATAAAGAACTCAGTTGACTATAATATAGGACTCCTTTGACTATAATACAGAACTCCTTTGACTATAATACAGGACTCCTTTTACTATAATACAGGACTCCTTTTACTATAATACAGAACTCCTTTGACTATAATGCAGCACTCCTTTTGCTTTAATACAGGACTCCTTTTACTATAATAAAGAACTCAGTTGACTATAATACAGAACTCCTTTGACTGTAATACAGGACTCCTTTTACTATAATACAGGACTCCTTTTACTATAATACAGGACTCCTTTTACTATAATACAGGACTCCTTTTACTATAATACAGAACTCCTTTGACATAATCGCACTCCTTTACTATGATATAGAACTCCTTTTACTATAATACAGGACTCCTTTTACTATAATACAGAACTCCTTTTACTATAATACAGAACTCCTTTTACTATAATACAGGACTCCTTTTGCTATAATACTGCAGTCCTTTTACAATAATAAAGGACTCCTTTTACTATAATACAGGACTCCTTTTACTATAATACAGGGCTCGTTTTACTATAATACAGAACTCCTTTTACTATAATACAGGGCTCCTTTTACTATAATACAGGGCTCCTTTTACTATAATACAGGACTCGTTTTGCTATAATACAGGACTCGTTTTGCTATAATACAGGACTCCTTTTACTATAATACAGCAATCCTTTTGCTATAATACTGCAGTCCTTTCACTATAATACAGGACTCCTTTTACTATAATACAGCAATCCTTTTGCTATAATACAGGACTCTCAGAGATTAGGGCATCCACAATGTGGCTCAAATGAGCAGACTAGTAACAACTTAGGGGTCATTTTTTAAATTATGGATTGGGGCCCAGAAGCCTCTGCTACCAGGGTTCCGATATCATGAATATATTGGACTTAAAGGACATCTACCACCAGGATGAAGGATTGTAAACCACGCAAAATAAAATACTGGTGCGTGTCCCCTCTGCTCTTTGTTTAGCTTTTTATGTCCTTGTTTTTCAGGGAAAAAAAGGCCTTAAAAATTATGCAAATGAGCCTGAGGGGCTCCAGGTTCTATTAACACCTATGGAGCTCAGAGCCCCTCAGGCTCATTTGCATAATTGTTAAAGCCTTTTTTTTCCTGAAAAACAAGAACATAAAAAGCTAAACAATGAGCAGATCCTGTCAGAGGGGGCACACACCAGTATGTCAGTGTGCTTGGTTTACACTCCTTCATCCTGGTGGTAGATGCTCTTTAACATCACTTCTGCCTCTGAAATTGATTCTCTGTAAGAAATAAGCAAATACATTTTCAGGGATGGGAAAATGAAATCAATTTTCTTTAGTGTTACCTCTAATAAATCAACTTTGACTCAAGAATTCTGGTGACATTATATGGGATAATCGTAGGTTTCTTGAAAGTCACACAATGATGTATAGAGAGCTGGCTTCTTTAGGCATAGCTTTCCGTTTCTCACCCTTCAAAGCTGATTTGTATATTCCTTACCCAGAATCTCCAGGCATGTATTTTAAAGGGTATCAAAACCCATCCTGATAAACCAGGGCACTTATAGATCCAGGTGGTAATCTTCTTTTATTTGTTATCCATGGCCTCCTTCCTTCTCAAATCAAATTTTATAATTATGCTAAGTCTGAAGAACTCTGGGGGGATTAAAAGAGACCCTCAATGGTGCATCTTCATAGCCTGTTACACTGTGTAGGAGCACTTCCACACTCCACTGTGTGCTGAAACTTCCTCTGCTGCAGTGAAATTACACCAGGCAGAGAGAGGGGAGAAGTGCCTTGGGGGAGGGAGAGACAGTGTAACAGCCTGTGAAGCTGCATAATGCAGAGATTCCGGTAACACCAATAGGCTTCTTAATTTTCACAGTTGATTTTAAAATGAAGGAGGCCATGGATAAGAAATATAAGAAGATTACCACATTCATGATGCCTGGATCTACGCGTAATGTCCCTGGTTTATCAGGATGGATTTGATGTTAGATTTCCATTAAAATACATACTTGATTTTGATGGAAGACTTTACTCCTGAAAATGTGAACACTCTCCATAAGGAAAATGAATTCCCTTCTTGTCTGTATGTTTGGTTGAATTATACATAGACATAGAGAAATGGACAACAAGAGGGGGGCCCCTCCGCACATGGGGCGTTGTTCCAGGTTTTGCCATGTTGGAAAGATGACAGAAGATCACATGATTGATCGGGATAAGGTTAGAATTAACGTATAGATGTGATATCTGTCGTGCATCTGTGAAGTACGCTGGATTCTCACACATGGGCTGGATGTCAGCTGTCTTGTCACTGCCTTATGTACATTAATTAGATCAAGGGGGGACAAAACGCTTCCATCATGTGAGCCGTGAAGCCGGCGGACAGCGCACAGAGAGCGCATTCACAATGACATGGCTTCTGTCTGCTTACGTACTGCAAACACTGGATGGATTCATCCTCACATATGTCCCCTAATGGGTAGCATGCGCCGCCACTTGTCCTGTCTGCAGGGCTTATCACGCTACATCTGCCCATAACCAAACTTACAGGTGCCATAGGCAGAGCACAGGTGCTATCGGTGGTCGTCTCTTCCAGTTACACAATACAGGCTGCTATGACTCTTCTCATCCTAAATTCACATGAGATGAGTCAAATTTAGTGGTTGCAGGGGTAGTGTCACTTTAGAAGCCCCTATCTTCTGTTCTATAGCACCTAGAAACACACTGTCATATTAAACATAAGAATTTCATCTTTCAAAACGCACCAGGCTTTCGGTTCTGTGATCTACAGAACTGGACATACAGGAAATTAAAAAATAGTCGGGACATTGATCTTTATCTGCAGCTCATGCATTTTAAACTATGTCTTCAGTTGCCTGTATCTCCAGTTCTTTAAAACACAGAATCATATTCCTTTATTATCTTTAATAGAACATAAAAATCATGTCTCCAGGTGTTATAGAACCAAAGCTTCTAAAATGACCCTCCCCTGCAACCACTAAACTTGACTCATCTCAAGTGAAAATGAGCTGAGAAGAGTCATATTTGCCTGGATTATGGAGAGACTTTTTTATCAGTAAACAGGGGAGATTTGACATAAAAAGGGGAGTTCTAGAAATTACATTTCATCCCCTACCTGAGAGGACTAGTAGTTTAGTAGGGTAAAACCTGGTGACAGGTTCCCTTTAAGTTGCCCATGTGAATTTACTGCCTTAATAATAATCCCTGAATGTTCATCAAGTGATTCAGCAGTCCTGATACTTTCTTTAGTGCTGTCTGCAAACTCTCAGTGATTTTTCGTCTACGGGTCTGAGCTGAGCTGAATAGGAGGAGCTGTAGTAGGAGATTATGCTTTATCTTACTCACCCTCTTCTTGTGTCTCTTTTTAGGCCTATAAATTTTTTTGCTTGGTCCTAAGGTAAATGGTTTGACAATTTGTTGACAATCTGTACAGTTTTAGTTAGGTAATGCCTGGAAGGAGGGGCTTATCTAATGGGCAGGGCTTACCAGTCCTAGGGCAAAGGCGAAGGCTCCTGCTACAGACAGTTGTCTTACAGTCAGACACAGAAGATTAAGGACAGGAACATGTGGGGGCCTTGGCTGATCTCCTGCGATATGAAGATTTCATGAAATATTTTTCAGCTGTAATAGGATTCAAATTATGATCAGGTAGTTGAGGATTGGCTAGGAAAAGAAGCTGGAATATTTTCGATGCCTTTTCCATGTTTAGTGTTCCTTTAAGCCTTGCTCATACATAACCTAGTGACATTTGAAGATAAATGTCATCTGTTAGCTGGAAACTGATTGGACTTCTACGGTGGGACTGGGCCATAGATCATCCCATCAGGCTGCACATGTATATATTCTATATATTGTATGACTGTAGGATGGAGATTGTATGACGTGGCATCTGAAGCCTTCGTGGTGCGATGCAGTTTCTCATTGTGTAGAGGGACGTGTCATCTCGCTGCATTATTCTACGTGTAACTGGCTGTCATTGTGCTCGGTGGAGTACGGTGCGGATCAGCGCATACATTGGCGCCGAGTTGTTATATTTCTGCTCCTGTCATTTTTGCAGAATAATGGATGAATCGGGGTGTTGGCACGTACTGTACAGTGATGGGAATATTGTTGTCAAGCTTTCATTTGCCAGAGGGGTAAATATTTCGGGAGCCAGATGATCCCTGGGCTAAGAATAGAAACGGCGACATCTCATTTGGATACAACTCGTACGGAGGTGGGGATTTTAGATCCAAATATTAAAAAAATCTAAAAATTTGGGTTTCAACTTAACGGAGGTCATTTATCTTATCTCTGTTTGTTTTGGCTTGTTTTTGCCTGTCTTTTTCCCCATCTACTTCTTCGGTAATTTATCAATCTCGCTTTTTCCTTGTGTTATATGGGGGATTTTTTAAAGATCTTTTTGAGACATTTGCTACAAATGTCGCAAAAACGTCACACAAATGTCGCAAGTAACTTCTTTCCATTTTCTAAGTTTTCCTAAAGTATGGTTTAGTCTGGAGTTTTTTGCACCAAAAAAGGTCGCAAATTTTAGACAATTTGAAATGATAAAAGTCATTTGCGACATTTAGCACATCGGGAATAGAAGATAAATGTGTCTCATTGACGTAAAACAAATGTCCGATGGAGACATTTTAGAATGTCCCGAAAAAGGCGCAAAAATTGCAATGTGCCAAAAAAAAGTCTAAAAAAATCCCCCAAAACAGGAAGAAAAATAAAGATAAATGACCCGCAATGCGTATGTTTTCCTGTAAAATCTGTGTGTAATAGTCTATATCAGTGATGGTGAGACAAAAACTATATTTGCTACAAACTACAAACAAAATCCACTTATTGTGAAGTGCCAACATGGCATTTTAACTAGTAACTTATTGCTACTTGTTCTTCCACATCTTTCAATCGTATCGACCCCCTGAGGCAACCAATACAGTTGAAAGAAGAAGGGAAAGTTCAGACGTTGTAGCTTCTCTCCAGGGTCTCTCTGTAGAGGAAGAATGGTGGGTCCAACAGGAGAACCTCCAGAGATAATGCAGTCCTGTCCACACCTTCTCACTTTTCCCACAGTTCCAAACTGCTTTAAAATAGCGCTGAGAGCAGCATCTCTTAAGTTGCATTGGACTGCAGGAAGATTTGGTGGATTTGGTTGTATTAGGTGAACTCTGTTCTGGGGCGATGGTCTGAGTGCCCACAGAAATGGCTCTGAGTGCCACCCCTGGCACCCGTGCCATAGGTTTGCCACCACTGGTCTATATGATCAGTAGAGAGGCACAGGGTTTTGATGTGTAGAGCTGGACCCAGAAAACCCTATGATTGTGATGGATTAGAGATCCTACCACCCTGATGAGGTCAGTCATTGGGGAGGTTAATAACGGATGGCTTTGGAGGTTTTTAATTAAAGAGGAACACCTTTCTGACAATAGGGAGGTACTAGAAGATGGAGTTCATCAAAATGGAGGTTAATAGGCCACGTTTGTGTTTTTGCTCCCGACGTGGTGTTTTGGCAATGGTCCTATACTGGCAATGGATGACGCAACGTTCGTTGAGGTAAAATGGCCTAAGATTCTTCTTGTCAAGAACGATGAGTCTAGTTCATGTTGTATGTTTCCTTATAGTGTCTGTAGAGAGAATAGGCGATGGTGCGGGAGCCACCATGATCTGGAAGACTGGAGGGTCATAGATGGAAGACTGGGGGTGTCTACTATAAGTTATACGCCATTGACTTCATCTTGTGTTTCATCTGTGCTAAGATTATTTAATAGCGTCACAAGTTGGAGACCGCTAGCTGACCTCTCTTAAAACTATGCTAATAAGGCTTATTCTAGACAGAAACAACAGTGGGTAGGTTGGTGATTCCAGACAACCACTGATCACTAGGAGACCTCATTTTCCTCAGGTCTGGGAACAAGAAGTCTTAATGAAGCAGCGGTGGTCCATGTACTAATGTGTATTGGTTTGAGAATGGAAAAAAGATTAAGTTTATTGATATTGTGATAATCTGAGAGTTTGATCAATGGAAAAACCTGCACTGCCAAGGTAGAATCAGGTTGGGAGCTTACTTGACTTCTACATTTACTATAGCATTTATCTGGATAAGCATACAATGGGTATTATACATATACAAAATTGTGGTCCTTAAAGGGAACTTGTCTCCTGTGACTCCCCACCCCCCTGTGACTGTACATTTTAGATATCATACATATGTTCCATTGATGCCTCTATCCATTGGATTAGAGCCACAATTCTTCTAAAAGAGACATAAAAGACACCCCTTCTAATTGACGCTGACACTGCTAGCCCTGCTGAATAGAATTCCTGAGGGAGGAGTGATGAGGGACATGGGAGAGATGCAAAAGAGAATTCCTGAGAAAGGAGTGAATGAGGAGGTTGAGAGAGACAGTGGCTTGGTGTGACTTTGCTCAACTACATTTGTGGGACTTGTGAGAAATCAGCTCCTCACTTACCCCTCTCTTAGGAATTCTCTAAAGCAAATCACACAGCAATTGTCTCCCTCAACTCCATCATTCCAGAGGGGGTCCCAGTTAGCAGTGTCGGCGTCAGTGAGGAGGTGGGGTCGCTTGACTGTTTGCTGAAGCTCTCCCACCTCCATGACTGGATCTTTAGTAACAGGGGGTATCTATAAAAGTCTTTTTTAGAAGCATGGTTCCTCCAATCCCATGGATAAAGGCATCTTATAATACTTTATTGTAATAGGTTTTTAATCACTTACATAACCTCTCAGCCGCATTATCACATGGCATTGACAAGGATCATACCACCTGTTGCTGTTGACATTTGTAAGGCAGAGAACCAGAGACGAGCATAAGATGGGTCTTAGGAAACGGTATCACTGCATAATATTAGGATTACTTTCCAAAATCTATGTACATTTTCAGAATTGGACAGTCATGTTAAGTCAATCATACCCTAGGACGGGAATCAAACCCTTATGATGGGATCCATAGATTTTGGATCCAATGGCCCAGTCCACCTAACTAGAGCACGTAATTTATGCAGTTTTATGATTTTAGATTATGTTTTATACCTTGAGTGTTTGAGTGACCGCCCTTTGATTTTAGTGGACACAGTGTAATGCTTTATTTCTCCTGTGGTGGCGCTGCACAGAAATTGAAGACAATTACCATTGACCCAGACGCGCTGATTACCAAAAACGTGACTTCTAATTGTTTAACCACAGCGGACATAGTACGATCTGACATTTTCATCAAAATTTACTTAACATTTTTATTTAAATTCATTATGTAAATTCATAACTCTGTTAAAATATGTTCACTGATGCAGAAAATGGCCAAATTACAGCGCTCTGTTCTTTCCCGCTTTCTGTTATGTTTAATGGCACTTATTTTATTTGTTCTATAATATTTACCCAGAACAGAAAATTACTGGAATCTGGCAAATTTTTAGCGCATTTAAAACATTTTGAAAGAATTATTATTACCGCTGCACCATATGAACAATGCGCCAGTCTGTGCCTCTGCGCCCCATAGTCATCGACAGAGCGGTATATTACAAGCCTTATTCTGCTTAGTAATCTTTTATAACTGAGTCATAGAGCAAGTCTGAAGCTGTGACTACTGTATTCAGGCTTGTGCCTACACTAGAAAGTTGTACAGTCCCCTACTTAAGAACACCCGACTTACAGACGACCCCTAGTTACAAACGGACCTCTGGATGTTGGTAACTTACTGTATTTTAGTCCTTGGCTACAATAATCAGTTATAACAGTTATCAAAGGCGTCTGTAATTAACTTTATTGTAAGAACCTATCCTGTACATAACCCTATTTCTGATTTGCCCTGAATTGTCCCAGATTTTCGGCGCACTCGATCAGATTGTGGCGCATTGGCACCAGCTTTCATGCGACACAAATCGGGGGCGTGGTCGTCAGACAACCCGACTAATTCGGACAAACCGTAGAATTTAAAATTCTAATTGTGTCGCAAGATCAGCATTTACATGCACCGGGAAGAAGATGGTGAACTCCGGCGGACCTCAGCGGGGGAAGCGACACATGCAGGATATCGGGTGCATGATCTTAGTGAATCGCGGCAGCTCCGAATCCTCGTTGGATATTCCAGAACGGGGATTGCGTCAGGACAGGTCAGAAAATGTGCCCCATTGTGTTCAACACACAGTAATGGGTTCTGTGTAAATGCAACATTCAGCTTGTAGACAGTTTTTCCACGGAACACTCTCAACCCCTCTTAGTCCTCCTAAAGATTAGATGAGAATGTCATCCAGCAATTCTATGAGAATAGGACTGATAGGTATGTTTTTCATGGAAGGATCGCCAGGAAAAGTCTCCTTCCTTAGAAAAACATATCCACATAGTATAGAGCATGGGTAGAACCAAAGACGTCACAAAGTTATCCTCTGGACAGACAAGAAGAAGCTGTTTCTTTCCATGAGCGGTAGCCAGCAGCTACTTCACCAGGCAGGATAAGGGTCGGTGACCCCTATGCTGGACAAAAGTGCAAGTTCCAGCAGTGGGACCAATATCATGCATACATTTTTAAGATGGTAATACCCCTTTAAGTTGATAAACTTGGGTTGGGTTCCCATTGGAACCTTCTTCTTGGTTGACCACAGCAGTAGGTCTTCTGCTTAGGTCTTCTGTAGCCGTGACAGCACAGATGGCACGTATTCTCCAGCGTGGATTCAGTTTTTAGCAAAATATCTCAAAGATTCAAGCTACGTGTTACTCTTATCCTAATTATCCACAGGGTCTCCTCTATCTTGAGCCTTGACAATGCAGAAAAAGATAATTGAGCTCTTCCTTTCTGAAGGAGACACTGAGTGAGTGCAGTGATTTGCAAGGTCAGACGTCGTTCCCCTGGGATATCATTATTATTAGTGCTCCTGTAGTATTTTAAATGGAGATAATGTGACCTGTGACTAGCTAACCTCCATATTGTTTAGTGCCTAACAGTCCCCATAGACTTACTAACTGGAGCATTGGGGTGATTGAGGTTACACCTAATCTCTTATGAAGACCACATATTTTTTATTATATAATGTAATTAAACTAAAAGGATGTTGCACTGAAATTTAGTTTTCATTGTTTTCTTTGGTTCACACAGTACAACTTACAAGTTAGAGAATGCATAAAAAATGCTTACTCAGCCTGTTTTCTGTGGTCCTTACTGGCTTAGATAAAAGCAAAAAAAAGTTAGAAGATATGCCCGTTCTACTACTTAGTATGTCAGATAAAGAAAATCCAGGTGATTATTGGGTCTCCCCACTCACTGGACAGGAGAAGAAGATAGATGGTGGCCCAATGTCCTATTTGCCAATGTCAAGGCTCCATTGCCCACATGGTTCCACTTCCCTGTTCGGGATCTGCAGAGATTCCTCGATACACTTGGGAGGGCACATAGCATAAATCATACAAACATAAGGATAAAGGTCATTTTAATTAGGATACTTATGATGTAATGTATGTAAAAACATACTTATCAATAATCAATGTCTACAATATGCCAAACACCTTGCCCAACCAGGTTTTACCTCTTCGGGCTTCACCTGAAGCATGATGCTCCAGAAGAAGCTGGCAGAAGTGCTATCTTGCCTTCCCAATTAGGAATTTCTCTAGATCCCGAACACAGAAGTGGAACAGTATTGGTGGTAGAGCGTTGATATTGGGAAATAGGACAGTGGAGGGTCCACCATACATCTTCTTCTCTTGTCCATGAAAGGGTGGTGAGACCCAATAATCATCTAGGACGTCTACAAGACGGAATTAATCCTTGAAGTTCTAATTTATACATGGAACAGTGTTATGTCCTAGTTGAGCGTTTTTTATCTGCATCCCAGGCCATGCTAGACAATATTGTAATGACATGTCTCATCTTATGGGTCTCTAAAAAACATGGTACATCACCCTCTATGCGGTACATCCATAGAGCCCCTATCCAGGGCCGGATTAAAGGAGGGGCTCATGGGGCTCGAGCCCCGGGGCCCCCACCAGTTTCCGACAGTCAGCGACTCAGCTCGGCTGAGTCGCTGACTGTCTCTGTGTGCAATGCGCAGCGGCCCGTGGCCGCCCGCAATGCACATATAGGTCTAGGATGACAGCTGTGTCAGTGAGACTGGGGGAGATCGCCGAGATCGCCATTTTCTACAGGGGACTAGCGGCTAAAGTCTACAGGGGGCTGGTGGCTTTATACTACAGGGGGGCTGGCTGGCTATATACTACAGGGGTCTGGCAGGCTATATACTACAGGGGGCTGGTAGGCTACATACTAGAGGGGGCTGGGAGGCTATATACTACAGGGGGCTGGCAGGCTATATACCTTGTTGGAAGGGCCCCCACCAGTTTGCGCCCAGGGGCCCCCACCACCCTTAATCCGGCCCTGCCCCTATCACTTCCAATCTCTGTCCACCACCTCCATTTGCAATTTTCCAGGATTGAATGAACTAACAAGACACCAATGTTCCAGCGTCGCAGCTCCATGGTGCCAGGTTTTTTTTTACATTTCCTGCCTCTGGCTAAATCTTTTTTGTCCCAGAAAACTTCTCATAACTTCATATTAGTAATGAGCTTTGAATGGATTTTGCTCATCTTCCATTATTTGCTGTGATTCTGTTGACAGCTTTGTGTGTCCTTTTAACAACTTTTTTCGTGACTTCTCGATTTTTCCTCCCGTTTTCAGCAGGCTTCCCACTCTTAAGATTCACAAGCTGATGTTATTATTCTCTGAAACAATATTATCTTCTGTGAAATTCCCAAGTGTGTGGCAATGTTCCTAAAATGTCCAACCCTCTCATCAACCCTCCAAAATACACTCTGTAGGGTCCTCAAGTCTTTCCTGACAGGATATCCTACGCTGGCAGTCGCTGAGATTCGGAATCTTTTAATAATGTTCCTGAGTGAATAATGAATCAGAAACTAAATAACAGAGCCAGAAAACAGAGCAGATGTGTCGTCCCACTGTAGCCTTCTTCCCGACTTCTCCTGCTGTTTCCATTGGTGAGACAAGAGTTAGGCAGGATAGGCAGCTGCCTAGAGCACCATCAGGATGGGAGGGCGGAATATAAAAATGAAAAGAAAGGATTGACATTAGAAATTGAACCAGATACATAGTAGTTGGTGTAGTAGGGGGGGGGGGGGTTAGAGAAAATGCATTATAAGATAAGAATCATAGGGGCTGCTGGGTAAAAAATGAGACTATAGAAGGATATTAAAGAGTTTTCTGGGAATATGATGTTTTGGCACCGCTCCAGTAGGAGATGTGGGATTTAGACTGAGTTGCAGATTTTGATAATTATGGGCCATGGGCTGTATAAAAATTATGGGCCACCCACAAATGTATCTTTTTTTTTGTTTGAACAATACTTCCAACATACAGCACCAGAACCAAGCTTCTTTGGAACGGAGGGGGTTGGTGCCTTCTATCCGCTTTCAGTTTTGCAGTTTGTGGACATTCAAAAGCTCTAGAAGGGATCTTGTATATTTCTAAAGAGGCTTCATGGATGGAAGTCCCTCTCGTTGTAGGATAGGTGACCATGGGCCAGACCCGGTCAAATTCTTCTCATCATGAAAGCTTGTCACACCCCGTGACATCATTGGGGGTAACAATCATTGGATGGCAGTGCACATTTAATGGTCAAGCTGAGTGTTGAACCGGAACGTCTTGCCGGTGGCCCGCTCATCACTACCCAAATTATAATCTGCTACTGGAACCAGGCCCAGCCACTATGAAATATATGGAGCTTTAACTGGTATACAGTGATGGGAGTCTACATGCCCATCAATCAGCTGGTTCCGATGACTGTGCTCTGGACCCCCGATGAATGTGCTCTACGCATGGTGAAGCCAAGGACCCTACATCTTGCTTCATTGGGCCCCAGCGGGCTCAAGTAACCAAATTCTCTACCTTCTTTACCCTCTGGAATCTCAAAACCATGGCCTCAGACACAAGTAAGGCTTTGGGAACCTAAACCCGAGCTGCATGAAGGTGTAGAGGTCCCCTCCTTTTATCATCGAGGAGTAAAGGGGGCTGATTCAGGAACCTCTGCCTTAGGCACCAGGAGAGCGCTCCCCTCCCTGACTATATCCATATTTCATATCTATTGATCTCTGGAGCTCTCTATACAGTAATGTGTCGGCATTGTTAATCTCATTTCTAGAGCGTCCTCCCACCTGCTAAGTGAACACTTGGAGAGAGGTTACAGAAACACAGAAACATTTCCTGAATTGTACTTCACAAGATTTGCTCATCTCCTGTAGAATCCCTAATGGCTATTTCCAAGCATTCAGTGGATTATGCTGCCGCACTGCGAGCTGACAAGAGGAATAATCAGATTTTTGGAGACGAGCTTGTTTTGCTGGAGTAATTTGTTACAAAGGTTTTGCCCTTTACATGTTTGACATTTTTGATAATTTCTCACTCTGCCTTTATGGACGACTGAATATCAGATATCGGATTAACTCATTGGAGTATGTTGTATTAGAATGATAGAAATTATTAAAGGGAACTCGACAGAAATATAAATAAGTCATTTTTCTTCCAGAAATAGTGCCGCCGTTAATTATAGGCTGTGTCTGGTATTGCAGCTCACAGTTTCAGCACACAGTGGGAGGGCGAAGTGCTCCTGCACAGTGTAACTGCTTGTGAAGCTGCAGCACAGAGGGACTCTTCTGCCCTTCTGGATCATTAGCATATTCCTTAACTTATGCTAATGACCCTTAAGGGTGCTAGTGGCGTTACTAGAACCCCTCAGTGCTCTATCTTCACAGGCTGTTACAATGAGCTGAACATGTATCACCCAAACCCCTGCTCTCTCACTCTGCCGGGGTAATTTAGCAGCAGCAGGAGTTGCAGGGAAGGGTGGAGACCTGTTCTGCTCATTGTAACAGCTTGTGTACCTACGGCACTGAGGGGCTCTGGAAACACCCCATAGTGTCTTCATTAGCATAATTATAAAAGTTGATTTTAGAAGGAAGGAGGCCGTGGATAACAAATATAAGAAGATTACCACAGTCACGGTGCCTGGATCTATGAGTAATGTCCCTGGTTTATCAGGATGGATTTTCATGGTAGATTTCCTTTAAGATCATTCAGGTCAGTTGTATGTCTCCTATAGCTGCCTTATATTTCTTTAAGTCAGATTTTAAAATTGAATTTCTTGGAAATGCTTTGTAAGATTCCAGGCACAGCAAGGCTCCGGTAACCAGTGGACCAGGATAATTTGTTTTGCTGGGCCAGCAGGAGTTAAAGAGATTTAGTTCTACATTCTAATGAAGATAATTATAGTCTTATGAACGAGAGGGGGAAAAAAAGAGGAATCTGACAACAAGCTGCGGAAATAAAGCAAACAAGATCGGCTTTATTGCGTTTCAGTGTGTCAGTGAGCGGGGAGCGGCATTAGAAATAGTTCTCATTTCTTGTTTAAGTCCTGTGAAATCAAGTCATGGGGACGTCCAATTACTGTAACTTAATTGACCTACTTGCTCCTGATTATAAGACTCAGATGTTACTATCGGTCTACTGCAGGCGCCCCACTGAGATGGTCTTAACTTTGACCTTTATTGAAGAATCTGAACATCAATTAGAAAAGGCCAAAAGATAGAACAGCGGAGAAGTCATAAACATATCCATTCTCTATACTGGGGAATCAGCTATTTGGTGACTATAAATGGGAACTTGTCGAACCTGCACCAATAGTTTTTGATAGATCCCCCCCATCCACGGACTATTAAGCTGATGGAAGGATGGAGACAAAGTTAATAGATCTTTCAAAACATTGTAAGGGTTTTTGTGGTTCCATTTGCTGTATCCCTTATTTTTGCCACAATTTAGCAATTTTGCTGTAAACTTAAAGAACCTGTTGAGAACATGTAGAGTAAATGATATATTTGATCAGGTTTTAATACAGCACATTTTCCATTATGAGCATGTTTTACATAAGGTGTATGCGTATACAATTACACATGTCTAGGATATAATGGAGCTTCGTTAGAGAGTAGCTAAGGCAGAGGGTTGAATATACAGGTTTTACTCGAAATTTCATGATCACTACATGTCCACAGCTATCTTTCATCACTGCATAACCACAGCTTATCTTCATTGCTGCACAACTACATCTCTACTTCATTGCTGCATATCCACAACCAGCATCAGTCCATGTCCCTTTAGACTTAAATAGGATTATCTGCCAACAACTTAGCAGATCCACATGAGTGCGAGCATAATATCACCAGGGTGATGTGGTTCTTGTGATTTATAAAATTCATTCATGTAATGACTATCAATATAGATAAATGTTGATTTATTGAGGTAATGAAAACTAAGACGTGGAAAGTACTAACATAAAACAACATGTTTGCTGACAAATTCGACTCTTTTTAAATGCCACTTTTTACCACTCCCTGCTTCATAGAGATAAGTGTTATGCTCTTGTAATTCATTATGTTGGAGTGCACACAATAGATTTACTGAAGTACAAATTGTGAAACAAGGCCATGCATGAATTAAATAAGCTTGGGTTATAGAGCATGATTTGCAGTATTGGAATAGGTTAGGCATAGCAGACATGTTGGCCATATTCAGGGCATCGGGAGCGCCCATCCTTTTGAAGAACATACTGGGGAACTTTTTTTTTTGGCAAGGAGCATTTGGAGTTTATGATATTCAGCCACTTATATTTGGTCTTAGATTCAATTAACTTCCAATTAACCTTATCTGACGACTTGAACTGTCTCGCTTTGGTGAGTTGTGTGGAGTTAGCTTTTTGGTGCTACTCACACAGTCGGCGGAGGAGCTGATACTTACATCAGGGGGTAAGTGAAGTCATGGGGCTCGCCACCAGTGTGTCGTGCTGGCAGGTGGGAGATTGACCAAAATTATTTTGAACAAGACCACATGACAGGGGGTCGATCCAATTATTTTTTACATTTGGAAACAACATTCAAAAGAGTAGATGGTGTGAACTGTGGTATATGCCAGAGTAGAGGAGATCTGATGGTGGCCGATACTTTTTTGAAGTAATTATATGAAATGATACACACAACATTGTTACCGATCCTGCTGGACATAGTATAATAATATGGGCACTATTCTCTTTGGTTGACTGCCAAGCCAAAGGTAGTCTTCTCCATCACTTCGATCCTGGCCAAGACATGGGGGACATACAATGTAGAACACACCAGCACCATAAACTGTTTACCTGGATCACAGAATGGATAAAAAAGCAGCACCTGTCCTGTTCCATTTGCCTCAGATATTCCTTTCAATCCGCAGTCACGGTTCACGGGCTACAGGGACCATAGTCTATCGTGTTCTCTGGATTCCCACAATGGACAATGTGCTTTTCTATGTTGCTCGTGTAAAGGAGAGGTCTATGACCAAAATGAAGGAATGATGGAGACAAAGGAACAATTTAATTAGAAATTTTGGAACGTTCTGTTTTAGGGAAACAGTATGATATTATTATATGATGTTCTTTTTAATTGTAGCAGCTGGAGCATCCACAAGTATTTTCTGAGTCACTGTAAATCTCTGGGGGGCTGAAGTTGTCTAATTCACATATGATGGTAGGTTTCATACCTCAAATTGGTTTGCCATTAAAAATACTTGTCACGTATAAGTCAGACGCCCACCACCACCTTGATTGTGAGAATGGGAGACTGGAGGTGCCTTGAAGGGCCCCATAACATATGGAGTACAGGTGCCCATGCTCAGTCTGTTCTAATTTACTTCTACGGAACCTCAGTGGTGACCTAAAGGACCGTTGTCCCAGAAGTCCCATAGAACATATAGGGGCTTTTTTTTACTTAGGGTCACAGATCGCACTTTCATCGAACTGTTCATGGTTTTCGAGATTTGCGCAGCCTTGACAGGTATTTAACAGGGGTTTGCGCTGGGATTGTGTCGCATGCGATCGGATTGTGGCACAGCGGCGCTGGCTTCCATGCAACAGAAATTGGAGGACGAGCCATCGGACGATCTGACTGATTCGGACAGATCTCGGGATCGCAGGATTTAACTTTCAAATTGTGTCGCAAGACAATGCACTTACATGCACCAGGAAGAAGGTGAACTGGGGCGGACCTGAGCGGGGAAGCGACACATGCAGGATATCGGGTGCCCGATCTTAGTGAATCGCGTTTTTGTGGGACAGTGCACTTTCGTGAACTCCGCAGGACCGGGTAAGTAAATGTGCCCCATAGAGTGCAGATGGTGTATGTGCATCTTGGAGAATCTAGGTTGAAGTTCTCCCAAACTCCTAGTTGTCATACACTTGTTTCATACACCTGTCCAGTGTCTTTTATAGAACAACCCTTTAGCATGTACTTTTTTTGACTGTGGAAAACTCCTAAATGACCAAAAATAATTGTGTATTTTAAGCATCTGTTAGTAGCCCTTTATTTCTTTTGGAGCAGCCATATTGTAGATGCATAATTGAGTATGGGCCCTAATGACCCTGTTCTAAAAGACTGGGTATGGCAGTGGATCTAGCAGCAGTACAGCTCTGTCATTTACACTGTCCTCTGCAGACTTGTTTCCAGTCTGTACAGCAAAGCATTTTCTACAGCAGGTTTTTATCCTTGTACTACTTTAGCAGAACAGTAATGTCATTGTCACTAACCTCTGCTGACTTTGTCCCAGTCTACTCTGTAGAGCCTTATCAGGATATGTATAATGTGACTATCCTGATGTTTGTTCTCTGAAAACTCTGTCCTAGTCTGCAGAGCAAAGCCATAAATGTGTGAGTATAGTGTGAACTTCCTGGTATATTTAGCACTTTAGTACAGGCGGTCCCCTACTTAAGAACACTCGACTTGCTTACGACCCCTAGTTACAAATGGATCTCTGGATGCTGGTAATTTACTGTACTTTAGTCCTAGGCTACAATAGAAAGCTGTAACAGGTATCACAGGTGTCTGTAATGAAGCTTTAGTGTTAATTCTGATTCTTATGACAACCCAACATTTTTAAAATCCAATTGTCACAGAGACCAAAAAAAGTTCTGTCTGGGGTTACAGTGATAAAATATACAGTTCCGAGTTACATACAAATTCAACTTAAGAACAAACCTACAGACCCTCTTGTATGTAACCCGGGGACCGCCTGTACAGCATTGTCTTTGTCACTTGTCCTCTACTGATGTGTCCCAGTCTACACAGTAAAGTGAACTACAGAAAGTTAGCCTATCATAAACTTCCTTTTGATACATTTTCCCTTTGCCCCAATGATGCCAGGTTTCCTTGTGTATTGTACTTATTCCTGGCGCAGCGACCAGTCTGGGCATATGCTGACAATTCGACTGTAACTCATCTATTTTGGTCACTGCATTGCAGTGTAACAGATATCTTCCTGAGGATCCCACAGTGAATACTCCATTAATATTAATAATAATAAGACCCCGGCAGCAGGAGATAAATGTAGCGTCCTTGTGAGCGTATGTCACTAATTTAATATCTTCCTTGCATATCTTTATTAATCTGGTAATCTACTGACACCACGAGCCGTGACCTCGCTGTTACTGTTTATTCTGGAGCATTTATCACACTTAGCTGGAAATCCTCAGCCTGTCCTGTTAGGTATTTCAAGAATAAAATTGAAATTTTAACCATTTGGTGGAAGAGTATAACTCAAGGCATTGTATGAGGCAGGGCATAACAAATATTTATAACGACCCATAGCCAACTTGTCTGTGGGTTCCAGATGACAACCACCATCACCAGCACTGGAGTTTAAGAAATGCAAAGGTTGTGAGTGACCCCTTTTTTTCTCCTTTTTGTGATGATACAGGACTGTGATTTAACAGAAGAATCAAAGAAGTTATTTCTGCCAGGTGTCATGTTTTTTTGGTTTTTTTTTAGTTTCCATAGCCTTAAGGCCTAAATTAGGAGGCATCTTTAAGGGGTTAAAGGGTTGTCAACTATCCTTACAACCATTTAGGGTGCTGTTGTTCATGAGTTCCCCTTTAATTTAGAACAGGAAGTCTTGGAACTAGAACAGGAAGTCTTGGAACTAGAACAGGAAATCTTGGAACTAGAACAGGAAGTCACAGAAAGGAAATCACTGAGCAAGAACAGAAAGTCACTGAACAGGAAGTCACTGAACTGGAACAGGAAGTCAGACCAGCAAATCACTGAACTAGAACAGGGAATTACTGAACTAGAACAGGAAGTCTTGGAACTAGAATAGAAAGTCAGAGAAAGGAAATCACTGAACAAAAACAGGAAGTCACAGAACTAAAACAGGAAGTCGGGACAGGATGTTACTGAACTGGAACAGGAAGTCACAGAACTGCAACAGGAAGTCACAGAACAGGAACAGGAAGTCGCAGAACTAGAACAGGAAGTCACTAAACTAGAACAGAAAGGCAATTATCAAGAAGATAATTAAGTAAGTATCAAGGATTAAATATTTCTCAGAAATAATTGTGAGTGGGAAAGTTATAAAAGTGGGAAGAACTGAAAGAGATGGGGGAGAACTGAAGAAACTAGATATGAAACTAGGGTATTTTATACTATACAAGCAATAAAGGATAAAAAAGTAAAAGTTCTGGAGATGGACTGACCCTCTTTTGGATATGGTAACAAGAAAGTACTCTGAAGGTAAATTGCAATTAAAAACCTAATATTAAACTACGATGGTAATAATCTCAGACACTATGAATTTTAAAAGTGTAAGGAAATTGCAGACTCTGGTGGATGGATTAGATGAACAAAGCTGGAGAAGAATATATGAAAAAACAAAAATATGCTCAATGAATTTTAATTATAAAATTATACAGTGCAACATTATTAAAAGAATATATTACTCTCCGGTATTGCTGAGTAAATGGGATAAAGCCAAACACTTGAGTTGTCCAAAATGTGGTATGGAGGGTGCAGATTTTGATAATTTATTATGGTCTTTAGAATCATCATTAGTAAATATTGGACAGAAATATTGGAAAGTTTTAATAGGGAATCAGATTAAATATACAATTTTCTATTAATTTACGTATATTGGGAGATGTCCAAGAAGTAAAAGTAACTCACAATATAGACAAAGTTGATAAAAATAAGTTATTTATTGCTAAACTTTTGATAGTAAGGAATTGGATGAATGAGTGTATATACCCAATGTCAAAGCCCGGGAAAAACATGTGGAAAAAATTGGAAAGTATGAAAGGATGTTTAACAAAGCATAAAGATGTGTTATTGATTATCGTTTAAATGGCAGTAAGTTAGATTTTGTTCTCACCAGGCAGGAGTGAAGAGGATGGGGGTAGGAAAATATGTAATTTTTGAAAAAGTAGCAACTCTTTTGCTGGTGGCCATGCATGCAATACTACATTTCCCCTGGAGAAGTGAGCAGCCAAATAGCAGCTTATCCATATGGGTAATGTTTTCTAAGTCTTCTGTTTAAGGAAGGAAAATCCATTTCATGTTGTCACTGTGCTTTCTCCTTTGTCTATAGACTGCCTCTGGAGGTAGAGCGTCTTATCTGCTGGATCGGTAGCAGGTGCTATGCCTTCTACGCCGGTAGTCAGGCACATGATCTTTGCACTTTAGAAGAGGCATTTCATTTTCTAGCTCCCCATATTTAGGCGGCATAGTAAACGACTCTCAGATATGTCAGTAAGGATAGGTATTTCCCAAATGTTAGCGTGGGAGTCTTCACACGAACTGGAAGCCGCTAATTTTAGACGTGAGCGCCGACAACTTGGCTAAGTCTGTCCTTGTGTGTGGGAGATGATGGAGTCAAATAACCATCTGCTGTGAGGCAAGAACCAGCAGCTCAGCCTGTGTCACCTCACTAGTCTCCACGCAGTGACCTTCCCAGTGACTCATCTAGTGCCCCATAGTACTCACCGGGTCCCGAGCATTGGCAAGTGCACATCCAGCAGCTTGCCAGCACTTACTGGGATTACAAACCCTCTGGGCCTGTCTGATGCCGGAAGATATAGGTACAGTTGTGTCTTCTGCATGCTTGTATGTGTCACATAACACCCAATGGCTAGTCACGTGTGCCGTGTCCTGTGTGGGATATATTTACATATGACAGCACATGTCTAGGCGTCTCTGTACAGCGCCACAGAATATGTCGGTGCTGAGTGAATTTTTGGACAAAATAATAGGGTGAAATAGCACTTTTATGAAAATTAGAACAGTCATACAATTAGGATATGTTCATTAATACCAGGATACTAATTGTTTGGATTGTTATTTTATCAAAGTATCCATGGAAGTCCTTGGAATTCTCATCAATGATGAGGGTTCCGTGTCTTCCTGTGATAGTCACACACATAATTTGTTCAGCCCCTTGTCTATCTTCATCAGTCCCATAGACTGAATCAAACAGCAGATAAGAGACCCCTTTACTCCTGATCACCGGTGGTCCTCTCCTGGAAATAGGGGATTAGTGACGCAACACAATTTCAGTGAGATTGCAAAAATGTTAATGTTTTTGACTTGTCCCCCAGTCATACATGGATTCTAATAAATGTCTTCCATTTGCCAAACATGTGACCCTACAGCTTAACCCTGTGGTGTCATCAGTTCTGCTCAGCCGAGCATGCATGTCACGTTAATAGCTGAGGATAAGCACCTGTCAGACCTACCTGCCGCCACTTATTGGAGGATAAGTTTATAATTTACGTATCTTCTCCAAATCTGTGCCATGTGGCTCCAGTATTTTGGCGTCTTTATTTTGTTTCTCATGTCTATTTAGTAAACTCTGTATCTTTATGCAGGGAATTTAGCAGTTCTGGAATCTATACCCCCTCCTAGTCATTAAACAGTGGTGCTTAGGGCAAAGGTTAAAGGTCAGGTGCTCTTTAAAGCAAGAAAATCTGAATCACATGCAAACTCAGATGCAAATACGCTATGTCTTTTTTGTCTGAAAATTTACAGCTGATTTAATACAACATTGTCAAAATATGAAATGTTCCATTGACCACCCAGCTCCAGCACCTCAGTATCTCATTAGACCGTAGTTAATAATAATAATAATTCTTTATTTATATAGCGCACACAGATTACACAGCGCTGCACAAATCATGTCAAATTGGTCCAGTTAGATGCCTGTAAGGGCAAGTCACCACTGCAGCACATCACAGACCCCAGCAGTGATATGTCACGTGTACAGAGGTCGCCACTGAGGCTGGTAATACCTCTACAGCTGTGCTCTGACCTTTATATAGCTTGTCACAAGATTACAGCGGCCATTGGATTGCCACGGTAGTGCAGATAGGAGACTATGTAAGATCTGCTCATCTCCTCCTGCTCTATAACTTTCTGCCTGCAGATAGGACACCATGTACAATCTGCTCAGCTCCTCCTGCTCTATAACATGCCGCCTGCAGACAGGACACCATGTACAATCTGCTCAGCTCATCCTACTCTATAACATGCTGCCTGCAGATGGGACACTATGTACAATCTGTTAAGCTCCTTCTGCTCTATAACATGCTGCCTGCAGATGAGACACCATGTACAATTTGTTCAGCTCCTCCTGCTCTATAACATGCAGCCTGCAGATAGGACACTATGTGCAATCTAAGCACCTCCTGATCTATAACATGCAGCCTGAAGATAGGACACTATGTAAAATCTGCTCAGCTCCTCCGCCTCTATAGCATGCTGCCTGCAGACAGGACACCATGTACAATCTGCTCAGCTCATCCTACTCTATAACATGCTTCCTGCAGATAGGACATTATGTACAATCTGTTAAGCTCCTTCTGCTCTATAACATGCTTCCTGCAGATAGGACATTATGTACAATCTGTTAAACTCCTTCTGCTCTATAACATGCTGCCTGCAGATAGGACACTCTTTACAAAGCCTTAGCCCTTAACAAAGTATCATATAAAATAAATGATATTCCTTGATTCTACCATTTTCCGAAGAAGAATCTGAAGGTTTCCTTTAGTGATATTGTATAAATCTATCTTGAGGAGCGTAGACAGAGATGAACCATGTGCAGTTCTGGCTGTATGACATAGCACTGGGAACATCAGTGTCTGTTACCATGGAGGGAGATTCTCCGCTAATGATGAATGTGAATGTTGTATAACTGTGGGAGCCGCACAGAAGACACAGGAGGAGAGCACAGAGCCGGCTGAGACCCGAAATAGAACCGGACTACAATAAGCCAAATATTATACCACCCAGTGACTTGCATGTGCACCAGCGCTCCATGCTATAATCGTAGAAGGAAGGACAAATACAGGAATATTTAACCCTTTAATATTTTAATATTAAAGAAACAAATCCACATATTAACCCAAAATTGCCTCAAAGATTATGACTAGAGATGAGCGAGCACTAAAATGCACGGGTGCTCGTTATTCGAGACAAACTTTTCCTGATGCTCGAGTGCTCGTCTCGAATAACGTGCCCCATTGAAGTCAATGGGAGACTCGAGCATTTTTCAAGGGGACCATGGTTTGGGAATAAAATGTGTTATTTAATTGAAAAAGAATGTCTTCTGATAAGTGATCAGATGTATGCAAACAGCTGCAATCTAGTTTCACTGTTTCCGCGCGTATATTATCTCCCGACAAAGTTAACAGATGTGAGAACAGTGACGATAAAAAAACAGTGAACCAGGATCATTTAAGGTGAAAAACCGCAGTGAGAACACAGTGAAGAATAGATTGCAGATGTTCTGCATAATTTGCTTACTTGCCGGAATACGCTCCTCTTCTTCCACTGAGTCTCCGTGCCTGCCCCGATTGTCCCATGTGCTGCCTGATTCGTCTCCATAGTGCCTGCCCCCGATGTGTCTCCGTGCTGCCCCGATGTGCTCTCCGTGCTGCCTGATGTGTCCATTGCCGCTGACCCGTATGTCTCCGTGCAACTGCCCGATGTCCTCCATGTGCTGCTCCCCCGTGTGTCCTCCATGTGCTGCTCCCCGTGGTCTCCGATGTGCCTGCTCTTCCCCGGTGTCTCCAAGTCTGGCTCCCGGTGTTCTCCATGTCTGCCTCCCGGTGTCTCATGTGCTGCTCCCCGGTGTCTCCATGTGTGCGGCTCCGATGTGTCTCCGTGCTGCCCGATGTGTCCACTGCGCTGGCCGCCGATGTCTCCATGTGGCCTGCTTTCCCCGGTTTCTCCCCATGTGCTCCCCCGGTGTTCTCCATGTGCTGCTCCCCGGTGTCTCCATGTGCTGCTCCCCGTTGTCTTTGTGCTGCTCCCCGGTGTCTCTGTGCTGCTCCCTGGTGTCTCTGTGCTGCTCTCTGGTGTCTCTGTGCTGCTCACCGTGTTCTTCAATGTGTTCTTCACATACTATTTTGGTTGCACCGTTTCGCACGTATCTTCCGACAAGTAAGCTGATGTGCCGAACATCTGTAATCTATTCTTCACTGTGTTCTTCACTGTCTTTCTCACTTAAATGATCCTGTGTTCACTGTGTTCACTGTTTTTATTCTATTCTTCATTGTTCTTCACTGTGTTTTTTAAATTAAATGCTCGATCTCGAGCAGGGGAAATACTGGTCCGAGCAACGAGCCGTCTCGAGTACCTTAATACTCGAACGAGCATCAAGCTCGGACGAGTATACTCGCTCATCTCTAATTATGACACCTATTTTTTCGATACTATACAATCCGAATTTTTATAGCATTAAGGTAACCTGCATGCAAGGGTGTTGTGTGGGTGCAGTGGGTAATCCCTGGTTGGTTATCAGATGCTGCACATCCCTGTATATGACCTTTACACTGGAGCATAAGTAATCCATAGCAATGAATTATTAATATCTCTTGTGAATATTATTCATACAGTCAGCAGGAAGAGACAAAAAGTGCCGTCCTAAGATCCGCCAGCCCTGAACACAAGGCCAGTGGAACGCTCTATAACCAATGGTGGCCTAGAGGCACATTGTCCCATCCCAAATTTTAGAATTCAATGCTGATTGGATAATATAGTGGTCAGCAATGGGGGTTGTATGTCTAACCTCTACACTATAACACCAAATACAAAGTATAACTGCACATACAGTAATTCCTCCATCACTCCAGTATTTCAGATGTTTTTACGCTGTGACAACTTATATGACGATTGTTGGAGCTAGCGTGGGGGTTGTCAGCCAGTCCTGCATAGCGATTGTATGTATTCATTGAAGATGTATTGCATAAGGTTACAACAAAATACATGGAAACTTATGTATTCATCAGATATGCCAGGATCTGCAACAGAGACTATGACGCTCATGTGAATGGTGCCTTATTTTATAAGGATCGTGTACAAAAAGCGACAACCACTTTTTTGTGTAATAATTTGTTAAAACATCTGTACTTATGCTGTGATAGATGGGCACTAGGCTGTGACCTGATCATCCTGTTATTAAGGGATACGTTTTTCATAGGGGTCAACAAAGAACAGTGATCTGGATTGAAATTCTATACTAAGGACTATGTTACATTGTTGGATATAGAGGGGGGTTGTAACCACCTTCTTGTTGCTTTTTGACTCAGGTAACCACTAAGTTTGTTGCCTCTTGTTAAATGTGTGTGACCACTCATTTTTTGCTTCTTGTTAGATGTTCGGTACCACCTACATATTGCTTCTTGTAAGACCCTGGTATCCCCTAAGTTTGTCGTCCTCTAGTAAAATGTTTGGAAACGCCTTACAAACAGATCTAGGTCATGCTGTGTTGTCTTCCCCTTTTGGTGGACAAACCACTGGCAGATATATTTCTGCTTAACAGAATCTATTGAGGGTTTTTTGGGGGGTGGAACAAAGATTCGGATGTTGGTAGGTAGGAGTCATATGAGACTTTCATTGATGTCACTTTCCCGGTTGATGTCACAGCTTCTGGATCTTCAATCCGGCATATGTAACTTACAGGTTTTGTTTATATCCAAGGAATCTCTGTGGATAGCTGAACACGTAGAACGTGTCCATTGTATATGGTTTGTTCGTTGTGACTTGCAGCCGGGGCACAGTCCGGTGTGCTCCAGATCCAGATGGACCAGCGCCAGTTATTTGTTTATCTCCTCTAAACAAGCAGTCCCCTACTTAAGAACACCCAACTTACAGGCGACCCCTAGTTACAGACGGACCCCTCTGACCACTGTGACCTCTGGTGAAGCTCCCTGAATTCTTTACTATTGTTCCAGACTGCAATAATCAGCTGTAATGTGTCTGTAATGAGGTTTTATTGATAATCCTTGGTCCCATTACAGCAAAAAAATGTAGAAAATCCAATTGTTACTGGGACTAAAAAAAATGTTGTCTGGAGCTACAATTATAAAATATACAACTTTTACAACTTACTTACAAATTCAACTTAAGTACAAACCAAGGAACTTATCTTGAACGTAACCCGAGGATTGCCGGTGAATACCTTACCTCCCAAATCCAACGCCATCACCCTGACAAAGGAGTTTGCTCCGAAACGTGATTCGGGAGACACACTGGATTCGGGACCCCAAGCCTCTGTTCCTCCATCCCTGTTTTGGTTTACATGTAATTTCCTTATGATGGACATTTGATGGCAGCTTCCTATAATATATTTATTTCTGCCATCTGGCTTTCTTATTCTCATACTTCATGGGTTACATCTGATAAATGTGAGGAGCGTTATGTAATGTATAGAACACTTGTTTCTTTACTTCTGAGGAGTCTCGTTCCATTGTTTTTTAATCAAGGGATGTGCCCTGTGGGTTTTTCTTAAGGGCTGTGCTCTGTGGGTTTTTCTTAAGGGCTGTGCTCTGAGGGTTTTTCTTTGTCTTATATACTATTTGATATATTTTCCAAATGGAATAATAAAGTTATACCTTTTTTTTTCCAAACCTAATTTTTTTATTTTCTTATTTTTAAGAATAAAACATAATAACAGACACAAACATATATTGTCAGGATATTCACATCAGAGCGATACAAGTAACTTATGTCGCTGGACTGTACAAAGGTGACACTATATGAATCTGACTGGACCTTGATAAATTCAGAGCTCGCCACAGTTAGTCTTCTCGAGGCCTATCTTCAGCGGAGCTCAGTCTGTTGTGCTATCCTAAAACCAAAACATCAGGTGCTGAATGAATTGTAGAGATAACAGGATGGCCGGCCTATCCTGAGTACTGTGTTCCCAGGGACTTCATGCCCTCGCCATTATAGTCACTGGCCTGGTCCAGAACAAAGAGCAGGGACACCCAATAAGTTACAAAAGTCAACGCTAACTCAAGGTAGGGGCAGAGATGGAAGGGGAGGATTCTCTCCATATCTTGGAATATCGATACGTATCAGCTTCTTACTTTACCTAATATAATGGAACCACATGTTTTGGGAATGTTATGAAGAACCCTACAAATACTGGAGACCAGCTGGTGGTAATGCCAAATATGTCTCTTGACCTCAACTGTGCAGAGGGACTAATCTCCCATTAACATCTCTTTCCAGATACCAAGTAGTCAAATGGAAAGGGGTCAGTGCAAGGCTTCAGGGGTAGTGAACCCACTGGACCACCGCGGACGATGACGTAAGCCAACACCTGGGACCAGAGTCTAAATAATACCAAGTTTTCAATAGATACCACCTGGTCGTTCGACAGGCGCGACTTTGTCGGTGGTGGCAGCCAAGGCGAGGTACAGTGACGTTGAACAGAATCGTAGTCGGGGAAAGGCAGGTCCGGATGGGCAGCACAGGATCAGAGTCGGGGATGTAGCAACAGGTCAAAGCAGGCAGGCAGCAGAGGAGCGTAGTCATGAACCACGGGAAATCCCAATATCAGCACAAGGCATGAGACAGGTTTTTCTAAGGCATAAGGCACAAAGAACATGCAGGGTGTGCAGGGAGAGGTTGGTTTATATAGATTTCTGGGAAATGGCCAGCGCCAATTAACGGGGCGCTGGCCCTTTAAAGTTTCTGAAGCCGGCGCACGCACCCTAGGAGACAGGGATGCACGCACAGCCCGAGGACCGAGATCAAGAGCGGGGAGAGGTGAGAAGAGTGGGTGCCACGCCAGCGTGTAGAGAGGGGCACCGGTGAGCCCACGACCCGACAGTCATGAGCTGTTTGATCTCTTTAGCATTTAGGTCCCTTTGAGACAAGACGTCATAACGCTCCAATGTTTGCTGTGTCTTTAATTGATTTATGAGGTCTACCTTCATGGGAGGAGAGGGAACTAGCCAAAGTTGTAGAAGACAAATATATAAAATTTAATATTCTCTATGTGTACTAGCTTTTTTCTTTTGATATGCATACATATATTTGGGAGCACTCAAGTTGTCCATATGGATATCTATATGGAATTATTTTATGCATGTGGCAGCTTTTTTCCTCTTTTAGCTTGGTTGGATTATATTGAGGTTGCTCCTCGGGGGTTGGGCAGGGGGTGGGGCTTGTCATATCTTTGATGTTGGTTGGTAGGACACATATCAGACTCTCATGGATAATAATACGTCAGAATATCCCTTTAAATGTTTTTGTTGTTTAGACCTGAATGCACGTTCAGCATTAATGGATGTTTACATGATCCTTCATGTAAATGTAGAGTATATATAGCAGCGGTTAAGTGTCCGGTCTATATGTCTCCTCCATGGTGAGGCACTTAGGGGGCCACTTACTGAGTGTACTTCCCTGGTACTCCACAGATCAGAGGCTTTCCTCTCTTCGTAATGTCAGGATATGCACATTCTGCGCTCAGTTACTACTGATCTTTTTCCATGATTAATTTATTCACACTTTCATGGTTTCTCAAGTTTTGCAAGCAAAGCACAAGACATCAATGATGTATCCTGGAAGATGACTTAATAAGCTCATCTGCTGGATTCACCATCTGTAGTCGTATTTGCAAGTCATACTTTTGTAGGGATAGAAAGAAGGAATTTTTTTTCATTTACTTAAAGGAACACTCCAGTCACGGCTGATTCATCTAATAATACATGGTGCAGGGCCTGAAGGGAGGAGCAGGACTCAGTTTCATTGTATTCCTAGCTTACATTGTGGCGGTGCCTGCTCTCCTTTTGTGTAATTGTATTCCTAGACTTCGCTAGAACCTAGAGTCCTGCTTGTCCCTTCAGGCCGTGCACAGGGTATAAGTTACTGAATCAGCTGTGACTGGACTATTCCTTTAACCCGTAACCCGATGCACAGAGCCCTCTCAATACACGGTAGGAGTGTACCTCAAAGCTGCTGCCATCTTGGCTTTGATTATCTATCCCTGTGATGTCATTGCCGAGCAGCGATCTGTCGCCATGACAGCTCCGGGTCTTGCAAAGAGGACTTGTCATTTCACGCTCAGTGGTTAGCACTATAGCCTTGCAGCACTGGGGTCCTGGGTTCAAGTCCCATCCAGGTCAACATCTGGAAAGAGTTTGTATGTTCTCTCCATGTTTGTGTGGGTTTCCTCCAGTTCCTCCGGTTTCCTCCCACACTCCAAAACATACTGGTAGGATGATTAGATTGTGAGCCCCATTGGGGGCAGGGACTGATTAGGGAAGATCTGTTCAGCGCTGCATAATCTGTGTGTGCTATATAAATACAGGAAGTATTATTATTATCATAAGATCTGTTCTAATGTGCCGGTGGCAACGTCACTTTCAATTTGTGAACTCTCACCCAATCGTTGAGTTTGCCAGTCATGTGCCGATCATTGCCAAGGAACCTGGACACCTGAACCTGTTTCTGTAGTCTTGGGGAGTCCTTCAGATGCACAGATTTTTTTTTTTAAGAAACTTTTTTTTAAGTCCTTTTGAGAAAAGCAGAACACCCCTTTAAGTAATCTAGAAAAACATATACACTGACATGTAAGAAACTTCTTGCAGTCACTGCTTTCCGGGATGTAGAGTTTTGGAACTTTTTTGAAAAAAAAAATCCCATACAGAAAATAGACCATAAGAACATTTATTAAAGGGTCAATTTAATGAATGTGATGGGCAGCGAAGCCCCAAAAACAGACTTAGAACAGTCCCTAATTTCTAATTGGGTAAATTCTACACTGTCTCATTTTACTTTTGCAACCATTACTAAAGGACATCTACCACATGTATGTTGTGCTTCTAAACCAAGCACACTTACATGCTGGCGTGTGCCTCCAGAAACCAGATGTGCTCTTCTTTCTGCTTGTAATAGCTCAGTTTATGAGAAAACCGTGCTTTCCAATTATGCAAATTAGCCTCAGGGGCTCTCGACTCCATCTCAGAAGCCCCTTCTGACTAAGCCATCTGCTAATTATTTATGTTCTGTGCCCGCCTCCTCCCTCTCCTCCCCAACCAGAGAGCCAAATGGAGACATGAATAATTTGCAGTAGACTGAGCCAGAAGCGGCTTCTGAGATAGAACCAGGGGCCCCTGAGGCTCATTTGCTTAATTATAAAGGAATATTTTCTCAAAACTAAGCTATTATAAACAAAAAGAAGGAATCCTTGTTTAGCAGCACTCCATCCATGCAGTAGACAGACAATTTTTAACCTAAGCACACTTACATGTATCCTTGTGTTGTACCTGAAAATTATCTTCATTGGACCTGAATTTGGTGGTATTTTGTGTAATTTTGAGTTTTAAAACATATGCTCAGTGTTTTGTTAATTTTTCCTGCCTCTTGCAGGCAATTATGACCTCCTCTCCCTCCCCTTCCCCTTGCTGAGAACCAGTGAAAGCCAAATTCCGGAGCATGTGCGTTCTCTACAGGGCCGGCTTAAAACTGCCTTGGGCCCTGGGCTGTATGAATATTATAGCCCCTACAATTCTGTAATTCACCTCCGACATTTGGTACTAGAATCAGCTTCTTGGGAAATTAAGGATGTGTCTGATTTCAATCTGGGGTTCCAGGACCTTTGGAGGACCTTTAAAGATCTGGAAATGGCTCTTGTGTACGTATGTATTGAGAGCAGGAACAGATGTATGAGGATTTCATGAGGAAGGTCCTTCTCAGTATTAAATTTGGTGCATGGTTTCGTGGCCATCGACCCCTTAGAAGGTTTGCTGCCGAAACCGCTTTTATTATAATCCACTACTGGTTTGCTCTCCATAGAGCCCAAGAGCTCATGAAGCTGTCGTGCAAGTGAAGAGGAGGGAGGAGGAGCCTGCAAGAGACGTGAATAATTAGTGAAACAAAGTGCAAGAAGGGGCTACTGTGACGGAACCAGTAGCCCCTGAACCTAATTAGCATATTAAAAATGACTCCCGATTTCAGGGCTGATGAAGCTCCAGGATGAGCAGGCACACGGCTACATGTAAGTGCGCTTACGGTTGACAATTATTTCTACTGGTGGTAGATTTCCTTTAATTGTTTTTTTTTTTTACTAAAAGTTGCAGTACATTATAAAAAAAAATAGAGAAGAATTCCGTGCCAGCGAGTAAGAGAAGCAGCGGAACCCCAGGTATCCATGGAAATGGACGATTCCCTTGACTCTGGGTATCCATTCTATGACAAATAACACGTAGAACAATAACATCTACCTACGTGAGTCACTGTCTCTGCCAATCCTACTTACCACAGAGGATATTGGGCGAAATTCAACTAAATATATCCAGAGACACATGATGGGAACACAGTGTATTATGTCTCCACATCACATAGACGCCACGTGTATTATCCTATTATAGTGTTTATACTGTAGAAGGGTCTTTTATGTTATTACTTTGCCCTTAAGACATTGGGAAATAACATGGAACTTACATGAGGCCGGATTTCCTGTTTGTCTCTTCAGTGTAAAGTACAGAACTACATGAACCCTGTGGCCATGTCTGGTACAAGTAGGACCACACACAGCTTCTTGGATCACTAGGACCCCCCAGACCATTATAAAGCCCCTCCATTAAAGCATACCTTGCTGATATTAGGAATAAGAATACGTTTCTGGTCATTATGTGACCAGTAATATTTATTACCCAGGTCTTTGAAGTCTCTGCCTGAATTTGCAATCCGCCTTGAGTCGCTGGATGGAGACCTAGCAGCTGTGACTCATTGCCCCCTCCCCTCTGCATAGACTTATATGTCATCTGACATCTCAGTGTCCTTTTGTTCATCTCTGTTTTGATATATTTTAGGCCCTGCAGATCTGTTTGATTCTTTTCTTTCATGGACTTAGAAACTATTTTGCAATAAGTATTGAATTCTATGTCCTTGTGACAATGATGTTCTGCTTTGGATTCTTTGGATTCCGATTTCCCGGGATCCATATAGAACTATTTATCCTTCAGATGCTGCTCTGTTGTGGATACAAAGCCTTATATGTCGGCTAAGTTGAAAAATTGATTTGATGGGGAATTTATGTCCGTCAGTTCTTGCATGGGGTGTCTGTGATATGTGCGGGGTAGCACGCTAACAACTAATATTCTGTCATGTTATAAAGGAACATATTAAAATTTTCCATTGGACTTTTGATAATTGCTTCAACCATTAACGAGCATTAATGAGCAGGCTAGCATTTGCTATTTCTGATTATAATTATCATGAAGATGGAATGTGGGTTACATTATATAGTTATATGCCCCCTGGTGGTGGTTCCTGCATCTCCCGTTTCCTGGTCCGTTGTTGTCAGATGCCGTATGATTAGGCGCCGGTCACTACTCGATTTTCTTGTCAAAGACATTACTATTATACGTTATAAAGACATTACCATTAACATTATATACATGTGGGGTGCATTTATTATTTTTGGAACTAGGTGTTGTTTTTTGGCACCCGATTTTAACGGTGTTTTGCACAACGTAAGATGAGCACCAGAAATAACACTCCACATTCATGAAGGAAATTAGAAGGTTGCTTTTCGTTGATCTTTTTATGCGCCAAAAATTGCACCAGAAAAGGTGTCTGGATTATAAAGCGGTGCCCAGATTGAATGAAGAAAAAAAATGTTTTGATGTCGACATGTAACAAATATGGCACACATGGCACAGCAGCAACAAAAAACGTGGATCCCATTATTGGCACGAAGCCAATAATAAATGCCCTCCCTTTGAGTCTCCTTTTAAAGAAAATCTATTCCTTGAGACTGCTGTAGCTACACTGATGCAGAAGCATATCTTGTTTAATCCCTGAGCTGAGTGGTTTTGCTGAAAAACAATTATAAAATTATGATAATGAAGCTCTCTCGCTCCTTTGCCTGGCCCGGCACTTCTCCTCTCACATTAGTTATGCACTGAACGAGAGGATAATGTAATCACTGTGTTATCCCTGACAGGCAGCAGTAATCAATCACTGCGCCATCCCCCAGCTGCTGTGTGATCCAGCTCAGGTTGATTAGTTCTGTCTGCACAGTTTAGAAAGCTCAGTGTAATGTGTTTATCTATGGCAGGAGGAAGCAATCCAGCTTTCCCAAGAATAATTATTCTTTCAGCAAAACCACTCAACTCGGGGATTAAACAAGATATGTTTCTGCATCAGTGTAGCTACAGCATTCTCAAGGTATGTTCGGTTCATAATGCATGAAATCAAATGGTAGTTTTCCTTTAAATGGCGGTCCTCTTGGTGTTCCTGAACAGTGGGAAGAAAATCTCTCCGGCTTGGTAGAATCTGCTATGTTTTTCAACTTTTTTACATGTGATATAAGCATTTTTTAGGCCATGTCACATACCACAAATGTAACATATTTTACAATGTGTTAGAGATGTGTAGCTAAAGGAAGCAGACCCATCATCTCGGTGAGGGGGTCAAAACTCTATTTTACACAGATATCGGTCTTCCACATGGGACGTGGTAGGAGGGGTTAAAGATTTGAGTTACACCTTTGGTTCTAATTTAATATACAGGAGAGATAAGCGAATCTGCACTTTGGTCAGGGATGCCACCCTATGCAGTAGAAATATATCATTTTTGTTTTTTTGGTAGGTGGGTACTTGATGTATTACACCCCTATTGAAATTTGATGTGAAGAGACACTGGGGCACATTTACTTAGGCTACATTCACACGATGTGTGCCTGCCGTACCGTCGTAAGGGGAGAGGAGGAGCGCTGCTCACCCTCGCCCCTCTCCATAGCGATATATGGCAGATAGTGCCGTATACCAAGGAAAGATAGAACATATCCTATCTTTCTCCCAGCTATGGAACGGTACGGCACAGCACACGTGCGGTGCCGTGCGCGCTGTTGTGCTGTCAATGGGGGGGGGGGGCGTATATATGGCGTATATACATCGGCCGTATATACGTCCCACATTCGGCAGTGTGAATGTAGTCTAAGAATGTGGGAAACTGCACTAAAATGCAGCGTGTGACAAATTCATTAAGAATGTCCTGTCGGGCAAGAGCAGGGAAGCGCCAGATTCATAAATTCTGGCGCTACCCTGCTCTTGCCCGACAGGGTTCACCAACTTTTTTGTGGTGCACTTTTAACATAGGGCATGCGACAGACTTTGCATGTTAATGAGGTCCGACTTAGCGCTGGAAGCCCTCTAATTTGTGTCGCATGGAACCCAGTGCAGCTGTGCCACCATAGGGTCACATGTGACATAATCGCAATGTGGACACTTCTTAAATACCTGTGCAAACAGTTTACACCTGTAAGAACGTGCAAAGTCCGACAGAAAACTGGTGCAAAGCCCTTAGTAAATGTGCCCCACTATTTTTAAGCGCCAGGACCTTCTTTGTACCAGGCGACTGCACCTCTGATGCTGCCCTGTACTTAACTGCAGGTGGAGCTGCCTGAGGGGAGAGGCTCAACTCGCCTCATGGCTGGTGCACCCCTGACTTCAGTTCATAGTTTGGATACAAATTTGGCATTTTTCATGCACTGAAGCGAATCTGAATCTTCTCTGCTTCACTTTGGACTAATCTTTCAAAATGACTGCTAACTCGGGAGGAACAAGTTGCTGAGGGATAATTTAAAAATTGTTAAAAATTACCAAAACTTTTTGTGAAAAATCTGTTGTTTAGAGCACTACAAGGAAGAGATGAGTAGACCCAACTTTCAAGTTCGGGTTTGGTTGCCTGACCTGGGCACCCCGGGCAATTATAGCCATGGCTAATTGTTGCGGGCATCCATTTGCCGGATTGGCTGTTCTGGCACCAATCCGGCAATTTGTTCAGGTCAGGTGGCCAAACCCGAAATCTGAACATCAGGTCCTCCCATCTCTACTAGGGAGGGTTACATACCAATTTCCAGGACAATTGGAACAACATCTGGTTGGAACAATTCGCTTAGGAACCAAACCAAATCTTTGGAAAAATGTCATGAAGCTTCAGGAAGTCTTGGATGATTCTTTCATCTCTAGATATTTTTCACGTCATTGATCATTATTTTTGATTTTTAGTTTTTTACATGGAATCCTCACTCTCCAGGAGAGGTTTTAGCTGTGAGCAGGAGGCAGTGATAATAAGAGATATCTGTGTGTGGGTGAGTAAGAGTGGATCACTTAACTATCACTGTGAAAAACAACTTCACGCCGAGTGAGTCACGGAGGGAGGAAAAGCTGCAATTGTCACGACACACCTGTGCAGCGCCGCAACCACTCATTTTACTGCCGAGTAAAGTAATGGAGGGAAATCGCTTAAGAAAAGAGTAAAATAGACGATCAGCTGAGATTTGTCACTGACACTGCTAGTTCTGGCACAATAGCTGTCAAAAACCGTGTTCTGCCTGTGATGTGAGGTGTTATACAGTTATTTTAGGATAACGTAATTGCAGGGCTTCTCTGCATTTTGTAAGTGGTGTTTGCTTTTTTTTTTTCCTGAAATGGCGCCCCTTATGTCCACAGGCTGTTTCTGGTATTGCCCCTCATTAAGGGAATGTAGGGTCTTCTCATGTTTCTTATAGTGACAAGTACCATTGGAGGAAATGGAGCTAAGCAGCACTAGCAGACAATGTCCCTCAGTATAATGCCCCACTCATTGCCCCCACACAGCATAATGTCCCACTCAATGCCCCCACACAGCATAATGTCCCACTCAGTTCCCCCACACAGCATAATGTCCCACACGGTGCCCCCACACAGCATAATTTTCCACTCATTGCCCCCACACAGCATAATGTCCCACTCATTGCCCCCACACAGTATAATCCCCCCTCAGTGCCCCCACACAGCATAATGTCCCACTCATTACCCCCACACAGCCTAATGTCCCTACAGATAGTGATAACACCCCTGATGCCCCCATGTGGCACCCTCATTGTATAAAACCGTTTTGTACCCCTGACACAGTACAATGCTTCTTCGTGGCCTTACCCAGTGTATTATTTCTTTTGTTTCCTCACACTAATGTCCCAAACACTAACAACCCCATTGAACCCTCATTGGCCTTCACCATGAAATTGTGCCCCATAGCAAAATTTGTCAATATACCCCCCGCCCATTCCTCTACACCCCCCATTGGGATGTGCAAATTATCCTAAATATACCGGCCACCAGGAGGTACAGTAACCCCTTAATTAAAGTATGTAGCCCCCATTTTTTGTTTCCCTTACTGTCCCCCTACACTTTATGCCCCTTTAGGTAGTTCCCCCCACACACATATATTTTTTTTACATGATGTAGCCCCCCAAAACAGCTGTGGGAAAATGAAAGCTGAGCTCTGATTGGTTGCAATGGACTAGAACAGTAGTGCTCTAAGAGACTTATGATAAATCTCCCCCCATGTTACCAGTTTATGATCTCAGGGGTACGACGCCACACCCTGTGTATATTATTCACGCCGCTATTTTACTTCATTTGTATTGGTAAATTACCCCCCTTGATCCTGCCTGGGACTGCACACGCCGCGATTGTACGAGTTATTTTACGTCTAGCGCAATGATTTCTCTGCCCTGACGTGAGGATTAATGAAGTGTTTTTCATCTGCTTCTCTGTCTGCAGTGCACGTCAGGGATGTATTATTCATTATAATTTTCCCAATTATTACTGGAACATTTCTACACTCGAAAACCCATCGCCGACAGCCATATTTCTTTTTGTGAAAACGTCTATTCGATTTGACGACAAGTTGAACGTCCGTAAAATGTTCACTTTATCATCCGTAGTCTCTTCTTCTATCCCTGCCGTGTGCTGTTCCTCTGTTATTCCTCCCGGAACTGTGTGTTTCCTTGATAGGTGGTGTCAGGCTGTGTAGGGATACATCGTAGTGACAGGGGAGACACTCAGTCACCAGTTTTATATATTTGATTAAATCCATATAGTGTTCTGTATCCAATCTTCATTCATGTTCTCCTGTCCTGCGAATATTGCTATACTTTATACTGCAGCTCCACTCCTTTCATTTGAATATTAAAGGAAATCTACAATGAAACTCCATTATGATAAACCAGGACAGTTACTCATAGATCCAGGTAATCTTCTTATACTTGTTATCCATGGGCTTGTTCATTCTAAAATCAACTTTTACAATAATGCTAATTAACCTGAAGGGTTCTGGAAGGGCATTACCAGAGGCCCTCCATGCTGTAGCTTCACAGGCTGTTACATTGTGCAGAAAAACTTCCACCCTCCTACTGTGTGCTGTAAATTCCTGTATGGCAGTGAGATTACAGCAGGTAGAAGGAAGGGGAAAGTTCTGAGAGAGCAGGGGGGAGGGTGAGACAGTTTGTCAAACTACAGCACTGAGGAGCTCTGGTAACACCCAGAGGAGTATTTTAGGTACATTAGCATATTTTTAAAACTTGATTTTAGAAGGAATGAGACCATGGATAACAAATATAAGAAGATTACCGCAATCATGGTGCCTGGATCTATGAGTAATGTCCCTGGTTTATCAGGATGGATTCTGATGGTAGATTGTGGTACCATTGCTCCTTTGTATCAATCAAAATGTATATTTTTATTCTGCCAGTGATATATTGTGGCCAGGCTAACCAACACCCAATGTACTTATATGTAAAAATGCAAATACTAAATTTTCCCTGTTTTCCTTTTCTTTTGCCCCAGTTTCCCAGCACCAGGCTCTACAGAGCCACCTAGAGAAACCGGCTGGAAATGCAATTCTCTGCAACAACTGCAGCAGTCCTTGTAAAGGAGAGGTCCTCCGGGTCCAGAATAAATATTTCCACATCAAATGCTTCACATGTAAAGGTAGGAACCTCTACTGCATGTATATAAAGATTTCCATGCCCTGTAGGGCCACACTTGTACTGTTATGGCTGTAAAGATGTAGCAGGCTTCAAGTTGAATCACTTAGAGGTTTATAGAGCAATTCAGTGCTCAAGTCCAGCTACAATCCTGGAATATAAATCTATTTTCACAGCCCTGCTAGTAATAATACACAAAGGTATGGCTAAAAAGAACTCCAGGGGCAATACATAGAGGGGGAGATTTATCAATCTTTGTATTCCAGAATACAGTATTTTGCACCTGAGATGACCTGCAAAACATTAAGGGATATTCCAGGAATCAGCATAATTCATATACAAGTGGGTCATTAAAATATAAGCTAATATGTAATTAGTTGGTTATTTAAAATGTCGCCTGGGCAGGTCATGTGATCACCACTATGTTTGGCTGAAGTTGTTTGGTTGCAGTGCATCCAGTATGGCCGGTGTTGTGGTGAGACGTCATCTCAGTGAGGTAATGTGCAGTCATGGTAGATGCACATTATTATTATGGTAACAGAGCAGGACAGTCTGTTACATCATCACTGGGAGCAGAGCATAAGAGGGAGGAGAGGAGGAGTTACTGAGAACTGAGGGACCATGGGAGTTGTAGTCATAGCTGGCGGCCAGTTTGGTGATAACTCTGCATACTGTAGAAAGCTCAAAACATTTTCTGAATCATAAAAGCAAACTATTTAGGCTTTGCTTTGTGATTAATGACATTAAGATTTGTTGCATTGACTTATTTATAGCATTATGGATTTTTGTATTAGATAGTCATAATTCCTGAATACCCCATTGAAGATATTGAATATCAACATCTGAAAAAAACCATAATGCTATAAATAAATGAACATAACTTTAATAGTTTGATTTTATGATTCACAAAATGTTATGGGTTTTCTAAAGTAGGCGGAGTTATCACCAAGATGCCCACCACTGCAAACTACAAGTCCCATGATCCTTCAGGTCTCAGTAACTCCTCCTCCCTCTCATACTTTGCTCCCAGTGATGATCTAACAGACTTTCTTGCTGTTAGTAATGATGTGTGTTACTGTCACCACAACACTGGCCATACTGGATGCACTGCAACCAACCGACTACAGCCTAACAAAGTGATGATCACATGACCCACTCAGGCAGGTGCATGACATGTGATGTGTACATGTGACCAGCGGCCATCTTCTGTCCCATGTCTGCTCCACGTATACTGATTAAAGGGCCAGTAGCATTTTAATTCTCCATTACAGGGGAACAACATTTTAAAATAACAACTAATTACACATTAGCTTATATTTTAATGACCAATTGGTATATGAATTATGCAGATTACTGGAATACCCCTTTAAGGCTTTTAGATCATTTTTGGCAGTTTTCTGACTTTTCCCAGAAAAGGGGTGTGGCATCTGGAAAAGGGCGGGGAGCTATCATGTGTACCAGAATATACAGTCCCTATGTTGGAAATTCACTGGGTGCACCAGAAAATTTTGTCAGAAACTAGACCAACTAGTAGCTGGTATAAAATACAACTCCACAGTCCTAAACTACTCCATATACATCACTCATCATGATTTATCTGGCACAGAACACGGCTGTATAGTCTAGCTCTGCACTGGTCTATTCAC
Source organism: Engystomops pustulosus (assembly GCA_019512145.1). Taxonomy (NCBI): domain Eukaryota; kingdom Metazoa; phylum Chordata; class Amphibia; order Anura; family Leptodactylidae; genus Engystomops; species Engystomops pustulosus. The sequence continues at coordinate 21,103,274 of CM033641.1, forward strand.
AGACTCTATAAGAAATCTCGGCCAATATGTTCCAACATTGTCGATAATGGGTATTAACCTGATATTTTGGGGTGGCGCATTCCAGATAACTAGTGCAGCTGCAGAGAAGTCTTGGAAAGAGGAGTGGAAGAGGTTTGGATTATAGAGATGGGTAGGGAGATGAGGAAGAAGAGTTATAGAGGTGTCTGCGCCTATTTTATGAGGATATATTTTGTTTTCCTTGATAAGAAACTTGATAAAATGTAAAAATAAAATAAAAAGGTAAAATGGAACTTTCCTATTGAATGGAATTAGTTGTTCCACACTTTGTAAGTCCATTACATGTCACAGCCGGGGCCTGGATGGAGAAAGAGGCAGGTCACTAAATCTCTCCAAAACAGGATCCATCTGTGTAGATCCAGAGCAGACGCCATGACCTTTCAGATGAAGCGAGGAATTGTACAGCGTGTGCAGCCCGGACTATTATCTGTCCCCTCCTCTCACGGACTGGGTCATGTCATAGAACATTTCCAAGACAACGAGCCAAACGCATCCGAGTGATGACCAGGAATCACATATTGTCTCCCAATGTTACAAAATCTGCGAATGTAGTTGCTATGTGAACGTGTGTAATATTTACCCTGTGGTCAGGCGTAGGGAGGAGGGGCCGTTATCTCCCCTTATCTTCCACATAACTGTCCAACAAAAACCTTATATTAGGAGAGAAGAGATTGTTTCCTCCCTTATAAAATTATTATAGCTTCCAGTTCTTTCGCAAACAAAATACGTTTTGGAACTTTGATTGAAGCTGAAACCTGAAAATTCTTTCAGAATCCCACATGCTACAATGTATCCAGTCCATGGAAATATTATGAAACATCAAACCTCCACTGATACATTGTAGCAGACCCTCAGCTAGGCAGACAAATCTGCCCTGGGAGATCCAGTATTTACGGTAATATACATACAGGGTCACATGAGATAGTAAAATCCAGTCCTAGCTCGGGGGACGCAGAGCATAAGGTGATTTAAGGAAAGCAGAAGGTGATAAATGTTCATATTTAGGGAGTGCCCTGGAGCCAGCGATGCAGCCGGGCATGAATATATTCTAGAGCTGTGAAAATACTGAATAGTAAAAGCTGAGACGTAATAAGAATGAAACAGTAATATTTTGGATTAGAATGTGGTTATGGATGATCTGTAGATTATGGTGCAGGATGGTTGTGGATGTAGCAGAAAAATTCTGCTGTGGGGAGTAGAAGGGGTTTTCATCAAATTTCTATTTCCTATCCAACGAATAATGGACACCAGTCTGATCAGAGGAAGTCCTGACGCTCCATTGAAGAGTGTCAGAAATTGCCGAGCACAGCGCCCATGTATCTCCAGCACTCCCATTCACTGTCTGTGAGAGTGTTGTGTGTTGTGATATCAGCACTCCTGTAATATTGAGTGGAGGGACAGCACACATGCCTGACCTGCTGCTTTATGCAAAGTGTAAGGCCCCTTTTGGCTGGGTGCAGTAGAGGGGAGCAGTGAGCACCTCTCCCCTCTTCATAGAAATCAGAGCAGCTTCTACTGTAATATGGAAAACTATATAACATGTCTTATATGAAACATGGCGGCCGCATGACTCAATCACAGTGTGAGAGACTGTGTGCTCACTGCACTGTGAGCTTTATGGGGGCTCCAAATCTGGCTTCAATTGTGCTGCTGTATCAAGGGGCCAACAGGAAATCTACCATCAAAATCCATCATGGCTAAACTGGCACCACTTAATCATAGATCCAGGCACCGTACCCTATATCTTCTTATATTTGTTATCCATGGCCTCCTTCCTTCTAACATCTACTCTTTAAATTATGCTAATGATCCTGCAGATACACAGTCTGTTACACTGTGCAAGGAGGACTTCCCCTCTCTCACTGTGTTCTCTCTGATGTCGAGATTACAGGAGACAGATGGAGGGGTGAAGTGCTGAGGGAGCAGGGGGGATGTTGGGACAGTGAACCAGCTTCCATTAGACATGTCTCTGCCTCCTTTGAGAGCTTCCTTGTTCTCACCATGCTGCCTTCGGCATATACACACAGCTTCCTTTCTCTTACTGCTCTGGGACGGCTTCATGGCGTCTCCCACTGTCTCTCTCTAACAGTCTGCCCTCACTAACAGAGACAGAAAAAGGGGAGGGGGAGCAGGATGAGTCATAACACTCCTCCTACAGCTTCTCCTATTCCTTAGTGCTCACACTTGTAAACAAAGAGTCACGGAGAGTCTGCACACTGGACAAATATAAGTAGCAGGACTGCAGAATCACTTGATGAAGATTCAGGGATAATTATAAAGGCAGTAAAGGCACATGGGCAGCTTATGTAAAAGAGTGGCCAACCCCTTCAACATAATGGTTAAACTTTATTTTAGAAGGAAGGAGGCCATTGATAACTAATATAAGAAGATTCCCATGGTGCCTGGGTCTATGAGTAATGTCCCTGGTTTATCAGGATGGACTTTGATGGTGTTGCCGTATCCAGCACACGGAACCCCTTTGGTCTGTAATGGGGGCAGGGGGTGCACACATTACACAGGTTGGTAGCCAGGCCTTGAGGCTGAGCAGTGTTCTCCATTTGTAGTAACCACCTTCTCTCCTTCTTCTAGTCTGCAGCTGTGACCTTGCCCAGGGTGGATTTTTTGTACGGCAGGGAGATTACATATGTACTCTGGATTATCAGAAACTTTACGGAACCAGATGCTTCAGTTGTGATGAGTTTATAGAGGGGGAGGTGGTCTCTGCACTCGGAAAAACCTACCACCCCCGCTGCTTCGTGTGCGCTATATGCAAGTAAGTGAGTCTTTATTGTGCACCAGAATATGGGACCATCATTTTGGGGGGAAAGGAAAGGGTCAGCGCCAGGACATACCTCTATCACAATCCATCACTAATGTATACACGTTCTGTGTTGTAGAAACCCATTCCCTCCTGGTGATCGTGTTACTTTCAACGGCAAGGAGTGCGTGTGCCAAAAATGTACTGTCTCCCCCACTGTTGGCAACAGCAATTTCTCAATCCAGTCTCTGAGAAGTAAGTTTGTTTAGTTCCTTGTCATGATATTGTCTTTATCCATAAATTACTTATTATCTACATATTGTACAGTGCTATATGAAACACTATATACTGCAGAGCTGTATTCACAATTCTGCTGTCCATTTATTGTATGATCCGCTCGATCTGACATGTACTGAAATCAGAAGTGGAGATGGACCAGGCTCCTGCCTAACATCATTATCTGACCTCATACATGCTCTTCTGGATAGAGGGCAAACATTCCCATAACCCCCCCCCCCCCCCCAACACTCACACACACACACACACCAATAATGTTCTAGAAAACCTTCACAAAATTGGAAGGAGGGACCCAACTCTATATTAATAACTTTGTATTCAGACTGGAAAGCCATAAAATCTCCTCTAGGTGTAATGTGTAGGAGTCCCGATACTTGTGTCTATTAGTATTTGTCTGTCCATGGTTACAGGATACAAGTAAGTAACTATGTAGTCAAAACGTGCAGTCTTAAAGGGAACCTGTCACCAGGAATGTCACTTTTAGCTGGTGACAGTTTCCAATAGCCTATGCTATGCTGATTTTAAAAATGCCTTTGCCAGCATTCAGAATCATTGCAGTACTATATAAAAGTTTTTTTTTTCACATTACCTGGCTCCCTGCCAGAAGCATGTGGTGAGTCCCGGGGTAGGGGGGCATCTGCAGACTAAAATATCACCCAAACAAAAACCACATAATAAGGTAGATCAGATAGTAGGTTGCTAATATCTACCTCATTCTTAGTCTACATGCACACTGCCGTGTGCCCGCCACACCATAGCACGGCGGGCACACGGCTGCGCGGGGAGAGGAGGAGGAGGTGAGCGCTGCTCACCCCCGCCCCTCTCCATAGGAAGTTATGGCGCACGGCGCCGTAATACGGGAAAAGATAGGACATGTCCTATCTTTTCCCGGGCTACGGAGCGGTACGGTGCCGCACGTGTGCTGCACCGTACCGCTCCCGTACAGGGCCGTGAGCCCATAGAAGTGTATGGGGGACGTATATCGGCCATATATACGTCCCCCATACATGTGTGTGAATGTAGCCTTATAGTGTCCTGTCTATTCTAAAATTTATGCAAATGAACCATTTCATTCCACTTTTTGGTCCCGAAGCTGGAGATCTGCGCATGCGCAAGCGCTCTGTGTAGATAGTTTCTTGCATAGCGGCGTTCCCTTAGACCCTGAAGCCTGAGCTATTGTTCATGCGCAGATTTCCAGCTTCAGGGCCAGATAACAGAACGAAGGGAAGGAGCGCTCCGAGCATGCGCTGGTAGGCATGATCGGCAGAGGCTACTAGTACGTGGAGGAGCCCCTGTCAATCATTTGCATAACTCTGAAATTTTTCTTTGCTTCTGCCAGCTAAAAAGATTAGACAGGGACCCTATAGGAATGTAGCAACCTACCGTCGTAACTACCTTATTAGGTGGATCCCTCATAGTAGGTTTCCTTTAAGAGTTTTGTGTACATTGGTATATAGCCTACTCCACACTGCTGCATTTGACAAACACAGCTCTGCTACATCACAATAAAGCCACATGTAGCAGACTCGTTAGCTGGGTGAAGTTTTCGGAGCGTCAGTAAATGGATACAGGACACAAATGCCTGGTGCGTGCTGAGAAGCAGATGTGCAGCGAGCTCCGAGCACAGTGGGTGCTTTACAAAGTAAGTCATTAAATCTTCCATGCAGAGGGATGACTGCGAGGAAATATGTAACGTGTACAGGATGATGTGCACTGTACTCAGCGGGACATTGTCTTCAGCAAGGTTTTGGTTAAATTGCTAATCAGATGTATCTAAAATATCATTACCAACCTTTACACTGTATTTGAATTGTATTAATTATGGTGCTGATCCTGAGTTACTCCAGAGCTGCACTCACTATTCTGCTGCTGGTGCAGTCACTGTGTGTTTTTCCCTGTAATCCATTTTACTGGACGCTCCGGCAAAACTTCAAAAACTTCATTAAAAAACGTTTCAACCCAGCTAACGTGGTCTGCCTACATTGTTGGCTTTTATTTTTGTATGTAGCAGAGCTGTGTTTGTCAAATGCAGCAGTGTGGAGTAGGCTATATACCAATGTACACAAAGGGAACTCTTAAAGGAAACCTACTATGAAGGGTCTACATAATAAGGTAGATCCGATGGTAGGTTGCTACTATCTACCTCATTCCTATAGGGTCCCCTGTCTAATCTTTTTAGCTGGCAGAAGCAAAGAGAAATCTCATATTTATGCAAATGATCGACAGAGGCTCCTCCACGTACTAGTAGCCTCTGCCGACCAGCGCATGCTCGGAGCGCTCCTTCCTTTCGTTCTGCTATCTGGCCCTGAAGTCGGAGATCTGCGCATGAACAATAGCTCAGGCTTCAGGGTCTAAGGGAACGCCGCTATGCAAGAGACTATCTATGTAGAGCACTTGCGCATGCGCTGATCTCCAGCTTCAGGACCAGAAATTGGAATGGAAAGAAGGAGCGTGCCAAGCATGTGCTGGTAGGCAGAATCGGCAAAGGCTACTGGGGTGTTAGGTAGTCTTTGCTCCCACACTCCAGTAGACTCTGCCGATCATTTGCATACATTTTAGAATAGACAGGACACTATAAGAATGAGGTAGATATTAGCAACCTACTATCCGATCTACCTTATCATGTGGTTTTTGTTTGTGTGGTATTTTATAAGGTTACCTGCACACACAGGCTGCAGATGCCCCCTTACCGGGGGATCACACAATGTGCTGGCAGGCAGGGAGCAGGGTGAATGTGAAATAAACTTTTATAAAGTACTGCAATGATTTGGAATGCCCACAAAGGTATTTTTAAAATCAGAATAGTATATGCTATTGGAAACTGTTACCAGCTTGGAGTGACAACACTCCTGGTGACAGGTTCCCTTTAATACAAAGTTATTAATATAGAGTTGGGTCCCTCCTTCCAATTTGTGTGATGTGAAGGTTTTCTAGAACATTATAGGGAGGGGGGGGGGGTATGAGAATGTTTGCCCTCTTTGCCAGAAGAGCATGTAATGAGGTCAGATAATGATGTAGGCAGGAGCCTGGTCCATCTCCACTTCTGATTTCAGTACATGTCAGATCGAGCCGATCATACAATAAATGGACAGCAATTGTGAATACAGCTCTGCAGTATATAGTGTTTATATAGCACTGTACAATAGATATGTATAATAGTATTTATGGATAAACGACAATATACATGACAGGGACTAAACAAACTTACTTCTCGAGAGACGGGTTGAGAAATTGCTGTTGCCAAACAGTGGGGGAGACAGTACATTTTTGGCACACCGCACTCCTTGCCGTTGAAAAGTAACACGATCACCAGGAGGGAATGGGTTTCTACAACACAGAACGTGTTATACATTAGTGATGGATTGTGATAGAGGTATGTCCTGGGCGCTGACCCTTTCCTTTCCCCCCAAAATGATGATGTCCCATATTCTGGTGCACCAATAAAGACTCACTTACTTGCATATAGCGCAACACGAAGCAGCGCGGGGGGGTAGGTTGGGTTCGCGAGTGCAGAGGACCACCTCCCCCCTCTATAAACTCATCACAACTGAAGCATCTGGTTCCGTAAAGTTTCTATATCCAGAGTACATATGTAATCTCCCTGCCGTACAAAAAAATCCACCTGGGCAAGGTCACAGCTGTCAGAGACTAGAAGAAGGGAAGAGGTGGTTACTACAAATGGAAGAACACTGCTCAGCCTCAAGGCCTGGCTACCAACCTGTAATGTGTGCACCCCCTGCCCCCATTACAGACCAAGGGGTTCCGTGTGCTGGATACGGCAACACATCAAAGTCCATCTGAATAAACCGGGACAATTCTCATAGACCCAGGCACCATGGGAATCTTTCTTATATTAGTTATCAATGCCTCCTTCCTTCTAAAAATAAAGTTAACCTTATGTTGAAGGGGTTGGCCACTCTTTTAACATAAGCTGCCCCATGTGCCTTTACTTTCTTATCTAATTATCCCTGAATCTTCATCAAGTGATTCTGCAGTCCTGCTACTTATATTTGTCCAGTGTGCAGACTCTTCCGTGACTCTTTGTTACAAGTGTGAGCACTAAGGAATAGGAGAAGCTGTAGGAGGAGGTGTATGACTCATCCTGCTCCCCCTCCCCTTTTCTGTCTCTGTTAGTGAGGGCAGACTGTTAGAGAGAGACAGTGGGAGACGCATGAAGCCGTCCCAGAGCAGTAAGAGAAGGAAGCTGTGTGTATATGCCGAAGGCAGCATGGTGAGAACAAGGAAGCTCTCAAAGAGAGGCAGAGACATGTCTAATGGAAGCTGGTTCACTGTCCCACATCCCCCCTGCTCCTCTCAGCACTTCACCCCTCCATCCTGTCGTTCTCTGTAATCCTCGACATCAAGGAGACACAGTGAGAGAGGGAAGTCCTCCTTGCACAGTGTAACAGACTGTGTATCTGCAGGATCATTAGCATAATTTAAAGAGTAGATGTTAGAAGGAAGGAGGCCATGGATAACAAATATAAGAAGATATAGGGTAACGGTGCCTGGATTCTATGATTAAGTGGTTTAGCCATGATGGATTTTGAGGTAGATTTCCTGTTGGCCCCATAGGGGCCCCTTGATACAGAAGCAGCAACATTGAAGCCAAGATTTGGAGCCCCCATAAAGCTCCACAGTTGCAGTGAGCCACACAGTCTCTCACACTGTGATTGAGTCATGCGGCCGCCATGTTTCATATAAGACATGTTATATAGTTTTTCATATTAACAGTAGAAAGCTGCTCTGATTTCTATGAAGTAGGGGAGGGTGCTCCACTGGCTCCCCTCTACTGCACCCAGCCAAAAGGGGCCTTACATTTTGCATAAAGCAGCAGGTCAGGCATGTGTGCTGTCCCTCCACTCATATTACAGGAGTGCTGGTATCACAAACACACAACACTCTCACAGACAGATGAAAATGGGAGTGCTGGATAATACATGGGCGCTGTGCTCTGGCAATTTCTGAACTTTTTCAATGGAGCTGGGACTTCCTCTGATCAGACTGGTGTCCATTAGTCGTTGGATAGAAATAGAAATTGAATGAACCCTCTTCTACTCCCCACAAGCAGAATTTTCTGCTACAACATCCACAACCATCCTGCACCTAACTACAGATCATCCATACCACATTCTAATCAAAATATTACTGTTTTTCATTCTTATTTTCTACGGTACTCATCAAAGCTTTTTTTAACTATTCGTATGTAACTCAGGATCGCTACAGGTAAGTAATGTCATGTTTGTACACAGTGACTGCCACCCAGGCAGCAGAAAGTGAGTGACAGCTCTGGGGTATATAAAGGATTAACTCGGTCAGTACAGGATAAGTAATGTCATGATGTACACAGTGACTGCACCCCAGCAGAATAGTGAGTGCAGCTTGGAGTATAATACAGGATGTAACTCAGGTCAGTACAGGATTAAAGTAATGTCATGTATGTACACAGATGACTCCACCAGCAGCAGAATAGTGAGTGCAGCTGGAGTATAATACAGGATGTGTAACTCCAGGCCAGTACAGGTAAGTTGTAATGCATATATGTACACGTGATGCACACATAGCAGAAGTAGTGCGATGCAGCTATTGGGGGTATAATAAGGATGTAAAAGCAGGGCCCAGGACAGGATAAGTAATGTCATATATGTAACAAATGCCTGGTGCGTGCTGAGAAGCAGATGTGCAGCGAGCTCCGAGCACAGTGGGTGCTTTACAAAGTAAGTCATTAAATCTTCCATGCAGAGGGATGACTGCGAGGAAATATGTAACGTGTACAGGATGATGTGCACTGTACTCAGCGGGACATTGTCTACAGCAAGGTTTTTTGTTAAATTGCTAATCAGATGTATCTAAAATATCATTACCAACCTTTACACTGTATTTGAATTGTATTAATTATGGTGCTGATCCTGAGTTACTCCAGAGCTGCACTCACTATTCTGCTGCTGGTGCAGTCACTGTGTACATACATGACATTACTTATCCTGTACTGATTCTGAGTTACATTCTGTATTATACTCCAGAGCTGCACTCACTATTCTGCTGCTGGTGCAGTCACTGTGTACATACATGACATTACTTATCCTGTACTGATCCTGAGTTACATCCTGTATTATACTCCAGAGCTGCACTCACTTTTCTGCTGCTGGTGCAGTCACTGTGTACATACATGACATTACTTATCCTGTACTGATCCTGAGTTACATCCTGTATTATACTCCAGAGCTGCACTCACTATTCTGCTGCTGGTGCAGTCACTGTGTACATACATGACATTACTTATCCTGTACTGATCCTGAGCTACTTCAGAGCTGCGCTCACTATTCTGCTGGTGAAGTCACCTACCTCTCCCTCCTGCAGATAGATGGATCCCAGACGGAGGTAGATGGAGTGAATCTCTGAGGCATCAGCCACTAAGCTGAGTGCATGCTCGTAACACTGTCGTGCCTCGCCCTTCCTGCCGCTCATGTAGCGCACGTGCCCGGTGAGAGCCCATACATCCGGGTTCTGTAATGGGGAGAACATGATGCATACAGGACACTTCTCCTCTGTCTAAGCTCATGCTCTGGGGAGGGGGCACTCACCTGGTGGTCAATCTGTGAAGCTTCTTGCAGGTTCTCATTAGCGGCATCAAACTCTTTCCTCTGCAGGTGCACCTGGGCACAGAGGAGGTGGTACTGGCAGCCCGGCCCACCATCCGGGCTCAGGAGATCATGTGACAGCGCCCTCTGCACAAACTAAACCCAACAACATATCACATAAAGGTGTACAGGACATATCTGCAGACACTGAAGAGAACCTGTCATCAGCACCGCCGTGCTCTGCAGAGGCAGCGTTAGGTATTTTCCTTGGATGTGTAACCAGACCTTTGTGTATGTTGTGTCATTTTTACCCCCTAGTGATGTCTACACAATAAAGATCATTTTTACTTTACAATTTTACTCCGTGTTATTGCTGTTTTAGTTCCCATCACTCAGTGATGGTCGTGTAAGATCCCAGAGTGTGTGCAGGGACTCTAAGCAGACACTTCATGATTCCTCTGTGCTATGAGATGCTGTGTGCTGACAATGTGCTTAGATTATCAGGGTACAGGGTTTATCTACACTTTTATTTAGCTTCTGAACATTCTACTGGCATCTGACACATAGAAAGAGAGACAAGACAGATCAGAGATGAGATCCATGAGATGCATATAACAAGCAATGACACTCTCAGCTCTGTTACCTCACCTATAACACACACAGCTGGCTCTGGATAAAGGCCTTATCTGTCAATATCTTGTGGAGTAAGTCTCTGCACACTGCTTCTGGCCAGTAGGAAGAGCTTGTGTCTGAGCTGGCCTTGTGATGCAGGAGGGGGGAGGGGCAGGAGGTAGAGAGCACTGCAGTGTGCAGACAAGAGAAGCTATTCATGAGAAGAATCCGACCATAGTCAGAAGATTTACGGTCATATCCAGGGGCAACCAAAATTGGACTGATAGAGTTTGGAAATATCTTTATCTATGTTAATAACAGTGAATTACACAATTGGGCTCATTTACTAAGGGTCCGAACGCCACACTTTCGTCGGGTTTCCCGATTTTTTCTGTTTTGCCCTGAATTTCCCCAGATTTTTGGCGCACGCGATCCGATTGTGGCGCATCGGCGCCGGCTTGCACGCGACAGAAATGGGGGGGGGGGGGCGTGGACTTCGGACAACCCGACGGATTCGGACAAACCGCGGAATTTAAAAAAGGAAATGTGTCGCAAGAACAAGCACTCACATGCACCGGAAAGAAGCTGGTGAACTCCGGCGGACCTCGGCGAAGAACTCAGACGCACGATCTTAGTGAATCGCGCCAGACCCGAATCCTCGTCGGACAACGCACCGCGGATCGGGTAAGTAAATCTGCCCCAATGTGTTATTTTGTTATCCGGTGTCTACTGGGGAAACTTGTCTTGATGGGGATACCCCATAAGCTTCTCCACAGCCCTTCCTCTTTGTTCTGAGTCACTGCTGTAGTATCAAACCAGAAGCCTGCTGAAGTTTTTACTCACAGAGGAGCGACTGTGGACTATTTCAATGCACAAAGCACAGCAGTGTGAGGACACTACAATCCTGGAATGTAAATCTATATGTAGTATGTATACTACATAAAGATGGCTACACACTGGGATACCCATCAGCAGCTCACCCCAGCAATCCTGTCCTGCACTGATACACTGTAACAAACCACCAGGACAGAAGAGAAACCTCTGATGAGTTCTGCTCAGAGCGGAGACTCCAGACTAAATACAGATGTCCAGACCCTCAGCTGTGAGAGGCATTAGAGATCTGGAGCCTGTAACTGCTGCCCATCATACAGACCTGCGTGGCATTGACCTGTGCCAGGAATTTGGCAGCTTCCATGTAGATGCTGGTGGCAGCGGGTGAGGGGTTGTGGTCGGCGCTGGCGTCTGCCCCTGTAAACAGAAGATACAATGAGGCTACTGGGTGGGTAGAGAAGGACAACCCTTTCATTTAAACCCGCTATCCTGGATCATCTCAAATTTAGACCCCCAAAACCCTGATCCGACAGGACCCTCACTTCTGTCACTTCCAGCTTTGCTCTTGGAGACGACAGATGAAGCAGACTTGGGCACAGTGCGGGGGGTCTTCTCCCTGGGGGGCCGGTTGCTCCTGGAGGGAACTTCTGAGCGGGACTGTGCCCGCGGAGTGGTGGGTACACTGTCATCTGGGGCTGCCATCCCTGCCTTAGAGGCTTCACACCATGCAACAAGAATAAGGGATCATTATCTACTAGTGAGGAGCAGCACAGAGTATTTCAGGCCTCTCCAGTATATAACATCCTCCATTACCATTCTCACTTCCCCCTGCACCCGTGGTCTTCCCGCCGCTCAGGACTCCAGACTCAGCCCGCTCCCTAGCTCTGTCCACTGTTAGTGCCACCTGGTGGAGCTTCCCTGCCTCGGAGAAGGCCATCTCCATCCGGATGTCATTTCCCTGGATCTCATAGAACAGGCCTGGAGGAAGGACACAGAGAAGGGTGAGCGGCTCTGCTGTCCTCTATCCACAGCGGGCAGCCATGGTGGGAGTGGGGGCAGTGGGGGTCTTACCCAGCACAGTCCAGGCCAGGGCACTAGTGGGGGCCACACATGTAGCGTCCTCAAAGAAGACCTCAGCATCCTCAGGGTTGTCCATTATTAGAGCCACTATACCGCACAGGAGGAGGCTGCACAGAGCACAGGACGGTCATTACTACATGTCCACCACAAGGGGGCCCCCTGCACCAGCAGCAATGATGGCTGCCCCTCTGCCCTGTGGTCCTCACCTGTGCAGATGTTCCCGGTTTAGGACCAAAGCTTCGTGGAAACATTCCTGCGCCTTGATATAGTCACCGACCAAAAGCTTAAAGCAGCCGTAATCCAACCAGTGGTCGCAACGCTGCCGCTCCCGAGCCAACCTCTGGGGGCAAGACAAAGACAGAAAGGTGAGGGGTCACCTGCACCCCAACACATTAATCTCACCCCTAAAGCAATGGGAACAAACCTTGGGATAAAATATGTCCCTTAATTACAGTATGCATGCCCCGGCATGGCGCTGTGTGTGCCCGGCGTGTGTCACAGTATATGTGCCCGGCGTGATGTAGTATATGTGCCCGGCGTGGTGCTGTATGTGTGCCCGGCGTGACACAGTATGCGTGCCCGGCGTGGTGCTGTATGCGTGCCCGGCGTGGTGCTGTATGTGTGCCCGGCGTGACACAGTATGCGTGCCCGGCGTGACACAGTATGCGTGCCCGGCGTGGTGCTGTATGCGTGCCCGGCGTGGTGCTGTATGCGTGCCCGGCATGACACAGTATGCTTGCCCGGCGTGGTGCTGTATGTGTGCCCGGCGTGGTGCAGTATGTGTGCCCAGTCACATGTTTTTATCCTTTTTTTCACCTCTTGGTAATACATTTCGGCTAAGTTATAATCCTCCATTGTTTCTGCCTCCTTGGCGAATCGCAGGAGCAGCTCGGTGTCTGTCATGGGGGGTGGTGCGGCCTCCTCTCTGTCATCAAACAGGGTCTGCACGGAAAATGAGGATCAGCACAAGAAAGTCCATCCGAAGTGAAAAACTGATTAATAAAAATGTCCTGTACACAGCCTCTCTGCTGATCTATGCGTTTCCATGGTTTCCATACCTTGTGTAGTCTGACCCTACAGCCACGTGTCGCTGTCTTTCATTAGACATAAGAGATTCAGACCACAAAGGATTTGTTTGTAGTCTGTCACCATAGAGACACACAGCTCAGCATTACAGTATAGAGCCTGCACCTTGTTGAGAGCGATGTGCATCTGATCTACGAGGTAGATGTAGAGCTCGCTCAGGAAGGTCTGCAGCTGATCGCGGTCCTCGAACGCCGTGGTCTTCAGATATTTCTCTCTGACAATCTTCACCACCGAGTGCTGCAAACAGACACAACACAAATGCCTCCTGCGTGACGAATACAAATCCAGAACTGCAGTAAAGACTGACACTGCTCTGGGCACTGAGGGCACTCATCATACACACCTTTAGCTGTTCCTTAAAGGCAAAGTATTTCCCGGAGCAGTTCAGCTCATAGTTCAGCTGACACTTCTGTTCCTCCAGGACTTGCGGATCCACATCTATGGCGCTGGACTCCTGCTGCTCGAATAGCTGGCAGTACTCATCCAAGATGGCGCTGGTGATGCTGGTGACCTGGCTATGGTAATCTGCCACCGCCTGAGGAGGACACATGAGCGGATCAGTACTGCCCCGTGTATGGCAGGCATCATGAGAAGACACCACAAACCCTCACCTTCTCTGCCCCGGCCGTGCGGCGCCCAATCTGAGGCCTGGAGGGTACAAGCTCCTTCACCCTGCAAAGATTTGGGGCATCACAGTAGGCCATAGAGACGCAGTCACACATCATGTAAAGATGCAGAGGAAGAGCCTAACTCCTTCTCCTTCACTTTCTTCCTAATTATCTTTACTGTGTCCCAGGAGGAGCCATATTTCCCTCCTCCTTCTCACTGTCCTGTAAGACAACTGGCTGCAGCAGGAGCCTCCCCCCTCTGCCCAGTCAACAGTAGGAAGATTGTGAAACCCTCCCCCTTGACTAAGCTCCACCCATTAACCCCTCCCATCTGTAAATGGAGCAAGTCATCGTAGGATAGGTGGCCAACATATCGGATTTGTAGAGGGTGTGACGCTTGAAGACCCCTGTGTCTTCTGTGGTGCAACAATCACAGCTCTGTGTAACGGCTGGACTGTGTAACGGCTGGACTGAGGGGCAGCTACAATTAGAGTTAATGGGAGCTTGGCTGCAGTAACACAGCTCAGCCACTACAAAGAGAATGGCGGTATGTTATCTGTTATCAGAGCAGCCGTGGGGACCCCTGCTTATATTCTGATGACTGTCTCCATTTTCAGATGGGTGGGGGCTTTGGGTGCAGAAGGGGGAGGCTCCTGCTCCATCCAGTTATCTTGGTTACAGGACAATGAGGTAGGATATAGCAGAGTTCCTGGAAGGGGAGCAATAGAACTGAGGGATAGGACATCAATATCAATACAATGGAGCCCCCCTGGTCATGTGACATCAGATGAGAGATGTTCATCACTTGCCTCAGTGCCATCTCCTCCGCCATGCGCTTGGGGACTAATGGCTTCTCCAGGGTCAGCTCCAGCACCAGGTACGTCCCGGACTCCACATATTGCTGCACAGAGATCAGATGTCATGTGATGTGACCCCCAAATGTATGTGTCCAGGGAGGACCATAACACCACTACATTGCGTGTCTTACCTGGGAGTAACATCCTCGCTATGGAGATTATTACCATATATACCAATATATATATATATAGTCCCATCACCACATATACAGCGTTCCCATAGGACAAGGCATTACATTATGTAAATTATTCCAAAGTGGAGGAAATGACATAAATTACAAAGCAAATTGGCAAAAGTTAGATTATAATAACCACTTATAATAATGACTTTTCTATAGTTCATATTTTGAGCGATTTAGGAAAGTGAATTAACTAATGTGACCACAAGATGGCAGCACGAGCGGTGCAGTCACTGTGTACATACATGACATTACTTATCCTGTGCTGATCCTGAGTTACATCCTGTATTATACCCCAGAGCTGCACTCACTATTCTGCTGCTGGTGAAGTCACTGTGTACTGTGCATACATGACATTAATTATCCTGCACTAACCCTGAGTTACTCCAGAGCTGCACTCACTATTTGCAGGTGCACTCACTATGCACATACATTGTGTATCCAGCACTTATAATAATGCTATAGGATCTGGATAAAATGTGATATTTCTTTTTTTTATATTTTATTCAAATCTTTATAAATATTTTATGCAATTCAATACATATTAAGATACAAATATAAAATGCATCGCCCACAGATTGCGGTGGCTGCGGATTGGAAATAAAGAATGGCCAATCATTGGTTGCCCTGGAAAAACACTGGCACTTGGACTGTTTTAAATGTAAGATCTGCGGGGTCCATTTGAAGGCAGAATATATAAGCAAGTAAGTGCAATCTATACATACAATGGGGTACAATGATATCTGAGGATATCCGGGTGATATAGACCTGTATGCGGATTGTATTGGCCATCACTGCTCAATGTTAACCCTTGACGTGTCTTGCAGAGATGGGATCCCCTATTGTGAAATGGACTACCACGCAAAGTTTGGCATAAAATGTGACCACTGCGAGAAGTTCATCACAGGTCGAGTGCTGGAGGTAAGTCTGAGGTGACCACCATTCCTGACCACCATTGTATGTGATACCACCCATCATGTGACCTATTATGAGACCACAATCTAGGAGAAGATAACCCATTCTGATGTTGAGTTTTCTGAGAAGGACCAACCAAAATCCAAATTCTGGTGTCATATCAAGGTCCTAGCCACAGCAGGTAGCATGGGGACCATAAGGGGACAACACCTTCTGATGCTGAGACCTACAGCAGGTTTCATGGGATACATGGGAAGATTACAAGAGGTTCTTAACAAAACCCCTCTCAATGTTTGAATCCAACCAGTAGTGGAATTTACTGGTTCTGGACAAGTAGTGGTTCAGCCCAGGTTACACAAAAAGTAATAATTCTTGTTTATTTTGGAAATTTCGGGTTTACATTACAATCCTCGTTCTGACCGTAGGCTGCAGAGCATGCGAAGGAAGACTTATTCACTAATGTCTCTCTAAGATGTGGTTACTGCGGTACATGACGGGATCCCCTCCCCGAGCAGCTTGTTGCCTAATGAATAGTTGATGGTTGTATTTGGGATTTCGGAAACAGAAAACAGGTTTTATTTTTTATTAGCAAATTTAAAAATAAGCAGAAAATAGATTTTTGTGTTAGAATTTGTCTCCACTGCCTTATACCTCGGGTGGAGCCAAAAAGTTTGTGAACCATGTGGAAATGGGAACTTTTGAGCAACTAAAATATTAATCAAAGATTTATAGTAATTGTCAGAGTATCCCCCTCAGTGGTAAAAGAGTTTCCTCTATAGTAATTGTCAGAGTATCCCCCTCAGTGGTAAAAGAGTTTCCTCTGTATGTTACAACATTGCTGGTGCCTGAAAAACTTTTGCTAGTGCCTGAACTATGTATACTGGTGCCTGAACTATGTATACTGGTGCTTGAACTATGTATACTGGTGCTTGAACAATCATGTATTCCAGAATAATGGAGGGGTTTGGGAGTATTTTGCCACATTGAGATGCCCGCAAAACATTAAGGGTTTCCAGGCATCAGATAATTCATAATACAAGTGGGTCATTAAACTATAAGCTAATATGTAATGTTGTTATTTAAAACCACTCTCCCCGAAGTACGTGCACGTGCTGGGCTAGATAATGTGAGTCACCATTATGGTTTGGCTTAGTGGAGTCTGGTTGCAGTGCATCCCAGTATGACCAAGTGTGGGGTGAGAGGTCATTCTCAGCGAGGTAATGTCAGTCATGTCGAGCACATTTATTATTATGTAACAGAGCAGGACAGTCTGTAACATCATCACGGGAGCGAGCATAAGAGGGAGGAGAGGAGGAAGTTTACGATCATTGAGGGACCATGGTAGTTGTAGTCATAGCTGGCGGCCAGTTGGTGATAACATCTGCATACTGTAGAAAGATCAAAACATTTTCTGAATCATTAAAAGCAAACATTTAGGATTTGCTTTGTGATAATGACATTTAAGATTGTGCATTGACTTATTTTAGCATTATGGATTTTTTGTATTAGTAATTTCCTGAATACCCCATTGAAGATCTTGAATATCAAATCTGACAAAAAACCCATAATGCTATAATAAATGAACGTAACTTTAATAGTTGGATTTTATGATTCACAAAAGTTATGGGTTTTCTAAAAGTAGGCGGAGTTATTCACCCCAGATGCCCACCACTGCAAACTACAATCCCATGATCTTAGGTCTCAGTAACTCTCCTCCTCTCATACTTTGCTACACAGTGATGATCTAACAGACTTTTGCTGTTGTAATGATGTGTGTTACTGTCACCACA
The DNA here is from genome assembly GCA_019512145.1 of Engystomops pustulosus. Classification (NCBI taxonomy): domain Eukaryota; kingdom Metazoa; phylum Chordata; class Amphibia; order Anura; family Leptodactylidae; genus Engystomops; species Engystomops pustulosus. Next base: position 21,120,907 of record CM033641.1, read on the forward strand.
AACACTGGCCATACTGGATTGCACTGCAACAACCCGACTACAGCCGAACAAAGTGATGATCACATGACCCACTCAGGCAGGTGCATGACATGTGAATTGTGTACATGTGACCAGCGGCCATATTCTGTACCAGGTCTACTCCACGATTATACCTGATTAAAGGGACAGTAGCATTTTAAGTCTCATTACAGGGGAACAACATTTTAAAATAAAAAAACTAAGTACATATTAGATTATTTTTAATGACAATTTGTATCAGGAATAGGATATTTACTGGAATACACCCCTTAAGGCTTCATTTTTGGCAGTGTTCTGACTTTGACCAGCAAAGGGGTGTGGCATCTGGAAAAAGGTGAGTGACCTATCATGGGTACCAGAAATATACAGTCCCTAGTTGGAAATTCACTGGGTGCAACAGAAAATTTTGTAGAAATTAGACCAACTAGTAGCTGTATAAAATACAACCCACCGTCCTAAAAATACTCCATATTTTACATCACTCATTCATGATTTATCTGGACCGAACAGGGGGGCGGTATAGTCAGCTCTGCCACTGGTCTATTCAACAGACTCTATTAAGAAAATCTAGGCCAATATGTTCAAACATTGTCGATAAGGGTATTAACCCTGAGATTTTGGGCGCAGGATGGTAATTGGGTGTTGGGGGGGTGAGCGGTGGCGCATTCCAGATAACGTGAGCTGCGAGAAGTATTGGAAAGAGGAGTGGAAGAGGTTGGATTATAGAGAGGGTGGTAGGGAGATGAGGAAGAAGATTATAGAGAGTGTCCTGCGCCTATTTTATGAGGATATATTTTGTTTTCCTTGATAAGAAACTTGATAAATGTAAAAATAAAATCAAAAGGTAAAATGGAACTTTCCTTATTGAATGGAAATTAGTTGTTCAACAATTGTAAGGCATTAAGGTCATGAGGGGCGGCGGATGGATGAAAGAGGCAGGTACACTAAATCTCTTCCAAAAACAGGATCCATCTGTGTAGATCAGAGCAGACGACATGACTTCAGAGGAACGAGGAAAGTGGTAAGCGTGTGCAGCCCGGGATAGTATTCTGTCCACCTTCGTCTCTACGGGCCTGGGTCATGTCATAGAACATTTCCAAAGACAACGAGCCAAAAGATCCGAGTGATGACCGGAATGCACATTATGTCTTCCCCAATGTACACAATCTGCCGAAGGTTAGTTGCTAGGTGCACTGTGTGTAATATTTACCTGTGGTCAGGCGTAGGGAATAGGGAAGGGGGGCAGTTATCTTACCCTTATCTTCCACATAACTGTCCACAATAAAATCCTTAATTAGGAGAGAGAGAGTTTTCCTACCTTATAAATTTATTATGCGTCCAGTTTCTTTCGCAAAACAAAATACGTTTTGGAACTTTGATTGAAGCTGAAACTGAATGAAAATTCTTAGATCCACCACATGCTACAATGTATCCAGCCATGGAAATAGTATGAAACATCAAACCTCCACTGTGAACATTGTTAGAGACCCTCAGATAGGCCGACAAATTCTGCCCTGGGAGTCCAGTATTACGGTAATATAAATACAGGGTCTCATGAGAGGATAGTAAAATCCAGGGTCCTAGCTCGGGGGAGGGGACGACGCGCACTGACATAAGGTGAGTTAAAGGAAGCAGAAAGGTGATACTGTTCATATTTAGGGAGTGCCATTGCGAGCCAGGATGCAGCCGGGCATGAAATTATTCTAGAGATGTGAAAGAAAATATGAATAGTAAAAGCTGAGCGTAATAAGAATGAAAACAGATATTTGGATTAGAAGGTGTTATGGATTGATCTGTAGATTATGGTGCAGGAGGTTGGGTTGTAGCAGAAAAATTCTGCTGTGGGAGTAGGAAGGGGGTTTTCATCAAATTTCTATTCCTATCCAACGAATAAGGGACACCAGTCTGATCATGAGGAAGTCTGACGCTCATTGAAAGTGTCAGAAATTGCCGAGACACGCCCATGTATCTCACAGCACTCCCATTAACTGTCTGTGAGAGGGTGGTGTTGTGATACCAGCCACTACTGTAATATTGATGGAGGGGACAGCACACATGCTGACTGCTGCTTTAGGCAAATGTGTAAGGCCCCTTTGGCTGGGTTGCAGTAGAGGGGAGCAGTGAGCACGCTCCCCTCTTCAGTAGAAATTCAGAGCAGGCTTTACTGGAATATGGAAAACTATTACATGTTTATATGCAAACATGGCGGCCCGCAGGACTCACTCACAGTGTGTGAGAGGACTGTGGTGATCATGCACACTGTGAGCTTGATGGGGCGCTTGTCCAAAGCGGGCTTCACTGTGCTGCTGTGATATCAAGGGGGCCCTATGGGGACCAACCAGGAATCTACCATCAAAATCCATCATGGCAAACCACCTTAATCATAGATCCAGGCACAGTACCCTATATCTTCTTATATTGTAATCCATGGACCCTCCTTACTTGATAAATCTACTCGTTAAATTATGCTTGATCATGCAGATCACATCTGGTACACTGGCAAGGAGGGAATTCCCATCTCTCACTGTGTTCTCTTGATGTCGAAGATGATAGATTAACAGGAGGACAGATGGAGGGGTGAAGTGCTGAGGGAGCAGGGGGGATGTTGGGCAGTGGACCAGCTTCCATTAGACAGTCTCTGCCTCCTTTGCGAGCTTCCTTGTTCTCACCATGCTGCTTCGGCATATACACAAAGCTTCCTTTCTTTACTGCTCTGGGAAGGCTTATGGCGGTATCCCACTGTCTCTCTCTAACAGTCTGCCCTCACTAAACAGAGACAGAAAAAGTGGGAGGGGGAGCAGGATGAGTCATAACAATCCTCCTACAGCTTCTCCTATTCACTTAGTGGCTCACCACTTTGTAAACAAGAGTCACGGAGAGTCTGCACATGGACAAAATAAGTAGCGAGGGATTGCAGAATCACGTGATGAAGATTCAGTGGATAATTATAAAGGCAGAGTTAAAGGAACAGGGCAGTTATGTAAAAAGATGGCAAAACCCCTTTCAACATAATGGTTAACTTTATTTTAGAAGGAAGGAGGCCATTGATAAACTAATATAAGAAGATTCCCATGGAGCCTGGGTCTATGGAGTAAGGTCCCTGGTTTATCAGGATGGAATTTGATGGTGTTGCCGTATTCCAGCACACGGAACCCCTTTGGTATGGAATGGGGGAGGGGGTGCACAACATTACCACCGGTTGGTAGCCAGGCCTTGAGGGGATGAGGCAGGTGTCTCCATTTTGTAAGTAAACCACCTTCTCTCCGTCTTCTAGTCTGCAGCTGGACCTTGCCAGGGTGGATTTTTTTTGTACGGCAGGGAGATTACATAGTACTCTGGATTATCAGAAAATTTACGGAAGCCAGATTGCGTCAGTTGTGATGAGTTTATTATAGAGGGGGAGGTGGTCTCTGCACTCGGAAGGGGAAAAAAAAAACACCCCCCGCTGCTTGTGTGCGCTTATGCAAGTAAGTTGAGTCTTATGTGCACCAGAAATATTGGGACCATCATTTTGGGGGGAAAGGAAAGGGTCAGCGCCAGGGAAATACCTCAGCACAATCCATCACAAATTATGACACGTTCTGTGTGTTAGAAACCCATTCCCTCCTGGTGATCGTGCGTACTTCAACGGCAAGGAGTGGACTGTGCCAAAAATGTACTGTATCAACCCCACTGTGGGCGACAAGCAATTTCTCAACCGTCTCTGAGAAGATAAGTTTGTTTAGTTCCTTGTCATGATAATGTCTTATCATTAAATTATATTATCTACATATTGTACAGTGCTATATGAACACGATATACTGCAGAGCTGTATTCACAATTATGCTGTCCATTTATTGGATGATCGGCGCGATCTGAGACATGTTACTGAAATCAGAAGGGGAGTTGGACCAGCTTTGCTCGAATTAACATCATTATCTGACCTCATACATTGCTCTTCTGGGCAAGGGGCAACATATCCCATACCCCCCCCCCTCCCCTATAATGTTCTAGAACACCTGCACAAAAATTGGAAGGAGTGGACCCAACCTATTTTACTAAATTTGTATTAAGGGAACCTGCACAAGGGGAGTGTTGTCAATTCCAAGCTGGGAACAGTTTCCAATAGCATATACTATTCTCGATTTTAAAAACCTTTGTGGGACATTCCAAATCATGTGACAGAATTTATAAAAAGTTTATGTCACATACCTGCTCCCTGCCAGCAGCACCATAGTGGGTGAGTTCCACCGGGTAAGGGGGCATCTGCCAGCACTGGTGGACTGTGTGCGGTGAAACCTTAAAAATACCCACAAACAAAACCACATGAGAAGGGTAGATCGGATAGTAGGTTGTAATATCTACATATTCTTATAGTGTCCTGTCTATTCTAAAATTATGCAATGATCGGCAGAGTCTACTGGCGTGTGGGCACGCAAAGACTACATAACACCCCAGTAGGCTTTGCGATTATGCCTAACAGAACATGTTGGCACGCTCCGTCTTTCCATTCCAATTTTGGTACTGACAGCTGGAGATCAGCGATATGCGCAAGTGCCTCTACAAGATAGTCTCATTGCATAGCCGGCTTCCCTTAGACCCTGAAGCCTGAGCTATTGCTTCATGCGCAGGATTCTCCGAATTCAGGGCCAGAAGCAGAACGAAAGGAAGGAGCGATACGAGCAATGCGCTGGTCGGGCAGAGGCTACTAGGCGGGAGGGAAGGCTCTGTCGATCATTTGCCTAAAATATGCGATTTTCTCTTTGCTTCTGGCCCGTAAAAAGATTAAAAGGGACCCTATAGGAATGAGTAGCTAGTAGCAACCTACCATCGGATCTACCTTATTATGTAGACCCTTAATAGTCGGGGTTGTCCTTTAAGAGGTTCCCTTTGTGTACATTGGTATATATAGCATATCCACACTTGCTGCATTGACAAACACAGATCGGCTACATGAGAATAAAGCCACATGCAGCAGACACGTTAGAGGGTGAAGTTTTTGGAGCGTCAGTTAAAGGGATGAAAGGGAACAAATGCCTGGTGCGTGCTGGAGCAGATGGGCAGCGAGCTCTGAGCACAGGGGTGCTTTACAAAGTAGTAAGTCATTAAATCTTCCATTGCAGAGGGATGACTGCGAGGAAATAATGTAACGTGGACGGATGCTTGTGCACTGTACTCCAGCGGGGACATTGGTCTACAGCAAGGTTTGTGTACTAGTTGCTAACAGCATGTATCTAAAATATTCATTACCAACCTTTTACACTGTATTTGAATGTATTAATTTATGGTTGCTGATCCTGGAGTTACTCCAGAGCTGCACTCACTATTCTGCTGATTGGTGGCAGTCAATGGTAATACATTGACATTCCTTATCACTGTACTGATCTGAGGTACATCTGTATTATACTCCAGAGAGTGCACTCCTATTCTGCTGTGGTGGCAGTCACTGTTACATACATGGAACATTACTTAATCCTGTACTGATCCTGAGTTACATCCGGTATTATACTCCAGAGCTGAACTCATTTCTGATGCGGGTGCATCACTGTGTACATACCTGACATCCTTATCCTGTGCTGCTGCTGCCTGAAGTTAATCCTGTATTATACCCCAGATGCTGCACTCACTATTTCTGCTTGCTGGTGAAGTCACTGGTACTGTGCATTACATGACAGTTATTATCCTGCACTAACCATGAGTACTCCACAGAGCTCAACTCACTTTGCAGGTGCACGCAACTATGCACATACATTACATGTTGTATCCAGCACTTATAATATGATATAGGATCTGGGATAAAAATGGTATTTCTTTTTTTTATTTTTCTATTTATTCAAATTTATTAATATTTTATGCAATTCAATACATATTAAGATACAAATATAAAATGCATCGCCCACAGATTGCGGTGGTGCGGATTTGGAAAATAAAGAATGGCCAATCAGGTGGTTGCCCTGGAAAAAACACTTGGCACTTGGACTGTTTTAATAAATGTAAGATATGCGGCGGTCCATTTGAAGCAGAATAAAAGCAAGTTAAGTGCCATCTATGCATACAATGGGTCAAGGATATCTGAGGATATCCGGGGATTATAGACATGTATGGCGGATGTATTGGCCATCAACCTGCTCAATGTTAAACCCTGAAGTGGTCTTGCAGAGACGGCATCCCCTAATTGTGAAAGGGACTACACGCAAAGTTGGATAAAATGTGACCACTGACGAGACAAGTTCATCACAGGTCGAGTGCTGGAGGGTAAAGTCTGAGGTGACACACCATTCCTGACCACCATTGTATGTGATACAACCCATCAGGACCTATTATGAGACCACAATCTAGGAGAAGATAACCATTATGATGTGAGTTTCTGAGAAGACCAACCAACATCCAAATTTCTGGTGGCATATCAATTGGTCCTAGGCCACAGCAGGTCAGCATGGGGACATAAGGGGAACAAACCCTTTGCTGCTGCGACCTACAGCAGGTTTCATGGGATAAATGGAACGATTACAAGAGGTTCTTAAGCAAAAACCCCTCTCAATGATTTGAATCCAACAGTAGTGGAATTTACTGGTTTGGACAAGTAGTGGTTCAAGCGCAGGTTCACAAAAAGTAATAATTCTGTTTATTTTGGGAAATTCGGGTTTTTTTAACGGTACAAAGTCCCTGATTTTGACCGTACGGCTGCAGAGCATTGTGAAGGAAGAATATCCTAATGTCTCTCTAAGATGTGGTTACTGCGGGTACTGACGGGATCCCTCCCCGAGCAGCTTGTTTGCCTCATGAATAGTTGCTGGTGGTATTTGGGATTTTCGGAGACAGAGAAACGGTTTTATTTTTATAGCAGATTTAAAAATAAGCAGAAAAAAGATTTTTGTGTTAGAATTGTCTCCATGCCTTATACTCGGGTGGAGCCAAAAAGTTTGTGAACCATGTGGAAATGGGAACTTTTAGCAACTAAAATATTAATCAAAGATTTATAGTCATTGTCAGGAGTATCCCTCAGTGGTTAAAGAGTTCCTCTGGATGTACAACATTGAGGTCGCCTGAAAAAACTTTTGCGTAGTGCCTGAACAGTTATACTGGTGCCTGTCTGAAAAAATATGTATATGGTGCTTGAACTCGGTATACTGGTGATTGACACCTATGTATACTGGTGCTTGAATATGATACTGGGCGCTGAACTATGTATACTGGTGCTTGACAATAGGTATACTGGGCATGAAATATGGATACTGGTGCCGAACTATGTATGACTGTGCCTGAACGATGTATATGGTGCGGCTGAACTATGTATACTGCGTGCCTGAACTATGTATTTGCAGGTTCCTGACTATGTATGCGGTTCCTTGAAATATGGATACTGGGGCCTGCTTAACTACTGTATGCGGTTCGCTGAAATATGTATACTGGCTGCCTGCATAGGTATGCAGTGCGCCTGAACCATGTGATGCAGGTTCCTGAACTATGTATTACTGGTGCCTGATAAAACCATTGTGGGCTGGTGCCTGAACCATGAGTGTGTGGTGCCTGAACCATGTGTGCTGGTTGCCTGAACAATGTGTGCTGGGCTGAAACCATGGTGCTGGTGTTGAACCATGTGTGCTGGTGCCGTCTGAACTAGTATGCTGCGTTGCTCTGAACTATGTATGCTGGTGCCTGAACTAGTTATGCAGGTTCCTGAATTAGGGTATAATGGGGAGGGTTGTCATTGAACTAAGGGTTATACTGATCTGAAATAGGATCTAGACTGCCGTGCAATGCTAATCGCTGAACTATGTATTAGCGGATTCGTATGAAACTATCGTCTATGTGCGACCTACGGCCTGTGAAATAGGTATACGGGTTCCCTGAACTATGTTTATGCTGGCGATACCTGTCGTGCATGTTCTGGTGAACTATGTATACTGGTTCCTGAACTATGTATACGGTTCCTGAACTATGTATGCTGGTGCCCGGAACATTTGCATCACTGTGCCTGAAATGATGATGCTGGTTGCCCTCTGAACTTATGTGATGATGGTTGCGTGAACTATGTAGGCTGGTGCTTGAACTATGTATTGCTGGGTCGCCGCGGGGTCTGAACATTTTTTTATGGTGCCAGCACCAATTAAAGGGGTATTCCCATAAAGAGAAAATTTTCTATTTACTCAGGATAACAAAAAGAACACATTTTTCTAATTCACTTGTTCTTAACAAAAATACAGCATTTCGATATATTAGTCCAACCTGTTCTATCAGTCCTGGGCCCAATCTTTTCAGTTGCCCCTAGACACGACCCTTTAATTTGTCCAACTTAGCGCGTCCCATGCCTGCGCCGGACAGAGTGCACCAACTTTTTGGTGGTGACCTTTACATGGGGTGTCGACACAATTTTGTTCAGGACACTGCATGGTAAATGTGGCGCCCGGTACGACTATGCACAGGAACGCCCTTTTGCAGTGCAGAAATTTGTCCTCGAAGTGCAACCGCTACACGATAATAGTGACAGCTTTATAAATACAGGCGCAATCAGTTAGACATGAAAGAACTAATAGTTTGTGACAAAAAAAACTGGCTCTGGGGTTTAAATAAGAGATGGTGCCTGATGCTGTCCTAAATTCTAAATCATGGTTAAAAGAGATTGGTTGCTGTTATCCATTTTAGTTGCCACTTTGATTCTCCAATGAATATGTAATACTTTGAACCTGGGTGGTACCCTTGCTTCTCAACAATAGTTGTACAAGTATGACCAGCATGGTACTTCAATGAGAACCAGTTCTAACCAATCAGTGTTGTTCCATGTAGGCCGAGAGAGAAACATTATCACCAACCTGCGCACGCTGTGTCCGCTGTAGCAGATGTTTGCCGGAAGGAGAGGAGGATGTAACTGCAAGGTGAGCAGTTACGGTATTCCATGTGCTGCTGTATTATGTACAGTGGTTTTTTTTTTTAGAAATATTTTGGGACAGTTTAATGACACCATGCAAGAGAAGCATGCTATGATTTAAAAAAGTAAGATTTTATTATATAGTACACACATTAAAGATTGTTCTACAGATTGTCCACTTACCCTTATTGTAAGCATTGATTAATCTATGGTCAGACAGGTTACATAGGGCAGGTAGGCTTAGAGTTAACTATAGTTATACCCATGCGGATGTAAGAAAGATGTGGCAGGTTTTAAAAGTTGGGAAAAACCCTGGTAAAATGGGCAAATTATGATATGGATACCAGATGGCACCACGGCAGCATGGTAGTTGCCACACACATTGGTTAAATGCAAGTCTCAACGGGGTGAGGTTGTTAAAAAAATACGCTTGTGTCTGAAAATTACTCATGTGCTGGTATAGGAAACCAGAATATAGATGTTGTTGTTGCTACCAAGCCTAGGGAGAAGGATGGCATGTGCTTGGACCCAGGGAGTCAGAGGCATAGGCATTAGAAGTCTGCATAGCCAGAGTATGCGTGTCGTGGCCAAACTTTGGCAACAAGCAGGGAGAAAGGGGTTGGTGTAAGAGGCGGCTAAGTGCCACCCCAATAAAGCTACGGCAGTGCGAGTATGGCTATATAGGAAGCTGGATTGGATACTGCCTATTTTCCTGACGCTGAGTTGTCCGTCTCTTCAGTACGCCCCATGATGGTTGCAGAGATGGTTCTTGACCATCACTGATGGGATAGCAAAAGAAAAACAATAGTCCTACTACACAGGAGTCATGCTTGAGTTGTAGTCAGGTACAGTAGATAGCCCACAGATCGTGTTAGGCAAAGGAAAAATTTCTACAAGTAGTTCCTGGCTACACAGGAGTCTGTTCATATCAAAATCCCACTAGAATAAACCTCATAAAATGGACAAGCAAAAAGAAAACTTCTGCCATTAGACCGCTGAAAAGGAGTCTTGATACTGTAGTCAGAGTCCAAGAAGATATCCACATGAATAGAAAAGTAAGGAAACTTCTACCAATAGTGCGCTGTACAACACAAGAAATGCTTGTAGAGTCGAGTCCAGAAGATATCAACAATAACTGGAAAGGTAAAGGAAAAATTCTGCAAATAGATACTGGACGTACAAAAGGAGGAATGCTTGTAGTCGAGTGCAACTAGATAGCACAGAAGGATAGGAAAGAAACTGGAAATCAAAGGAAAACTACTTGCCAATAGACCCGGGAACTACACAGGATACCCTCGTAGTCAGGTTCCACTAGATAAACCTCAGGAAACTGGAAAGCAAAGAAGACTTCTGCCTAGCCCCGGATACACAGGAGACTGAGTTGCTTTGTGAGGTCAGAGTCCAGGAGTAAACAACAAAGAAAGTGGAAGTAAAAGAACGACATTTTGGCAATACACCATGATCTGCAGGAAACTGGCTTGAGTCCATCCAAGTCTATACAATCACAAAAAATGAGGGTATAAGGACGCTAAGTAAGGAATATAAAGATACAGTATGAAATAATATATTTAAATATTTATGAGCTACTGACCCCAAAAGCCTATTGAGCTGGTTAGACACTTGGGGTAGGACCAATGCTGGGAGTTGGCCTGCCACATGCGCCTATGTTAAATAGTGACCAGATCTCTATACAGCAGATCGATTGTAAAGGACAGATGAATTTATAGACGCCGCCAGACATAACAGCGATGGTCCGATACAAGACCAAGTCTTTATTATATCAAAAAGGTCCGGACAGCGAAACCAGTGACGTGCAAACGATACAGTAAAGCGTTTTAATTAACGTGCCCGAAATTTGAACTGCGCTGTCCATGATCGCCACCACAATCATTTTATATAGACAGGTTGATTCTCGGACCATAGAACAAACTGGTTAAGGGCTAGGAAGAGTCATCCAAGGAAACAACATTGTCGTTTAATGTGGAAAGTTGCTTGAGGTTCTAGGGGGAACATGTGCGTCCACAGCCGGGATCAATGATTGCCTAATATGGAAAAACAATCACATTGCGGGCAGGGTATGCGCCTTTTATTTAGTCACTGTATAGTGATATATTTCAATGTTGCCATTTTGTGCTGTGTATGATGAATAAAGTGAATCAAATCATGTGCTATCTGTGCAGAGAATTCCAGTATAAACAAATAAGTCTAGCACAGAAATAGGAAAAAGGTGGGGCCAATGGGTAACAGAGGGTGCTAAACTGAGTCTCCGAATTAGTTTGACACAAATCCGACAGATACACATTGGTATACGAAAACCGTATGAAAAAGAACCCGTAGCAAGGAAAGTTGAAGGGGGGTAGGGGGGAGAATCAGACTACACACTAGGTTTGCTTGTAGTAGTATCCATGGAGGAAACACATCAACATGGGATTGCACAGAAGACTCGGACACAAAACAGTAGTAGATCTTATACAAGACAAACAAACTAACTCTGTTTTAAATTTACTATAAATAGTCGGTCAATTTCGCTTAACTCCAGAGTTCTTTTCTTTCTGGTGCATCGAAAGACACAGAGAAAATCAAAAGTGTCTTGGCAAATATCCCTCATTGTCTTTCGTTTTTACAGAGATAGGATCTCGCTTGGTGAGTCTACTGACCTCATCCTATATTTCTTAGCCATAGGGAATTCAATGAGGGCATCCAATTTGCAGACAAAGCTGCCAAAAGCAGAAGAAAGAAACAGGTTAAATGTTAACTAGCAACACTGATAAAAAGGTAAACAAAGTCAAAGTCACAAAGATCAACAGGGCCACTTTTAATATAAATCTGTTTTTTCGTAACAGAATATTACTTGTGAAGTCACAGCAGCTTTAACAGAGGCTTAGTTGTGATGGGGTTGGTACAGCAGTTACAGACAGAGGCTCCGTGGTGTGTCATAGATGGATTTCAGACATGGGGGGTCATAGATTCAGTATGAGTGTCAACAGCCCCTTACCCGATAGAGGCTAATTGGATTCCACAGCAGTCTACCTGAGAAGAGGCCATTTGTGTGTTCACAGCAGCTTACAGGAAAGAGGCTCAGTGGTGATGTCACAGCAGAGAATAGACAGAGGCTCATGTGATTTCATAGCGGTATCGACGAGGCTCAGTTGTGATGTCATAGCGGTTGTCAGAAGAGGCTCAGTTGTGATGTCATAGCGGGCTTATCAGACAGGCTCAGTGTCGTGTGATGTCACAGCAGCTAGCAGAAGAGGTCAGTTGTGAGTCATAGCAGTTATCAAGACAGAGGCCTCAGTTGTGATGTCATAGCAGCTTATCAGACAGAGGCTCAATTTGTGAGGTAACAGGCAGCCATCAGACAAGAGGCTCAGTTGTGATGTTATCATAGTGGCTGTATCAGACAGGAGGCTTCGGTTGTGATGTCACAGTAAACTTCTTCTTAATAATAATATTTCTTTTTAGGAAACGAAGGACGTCTTCGGAAAGTATATATCGAGTGCCATACCTCAAACAATTCGATCTCCAAGCAGAGTCAGATATTGTGGTTTCTAGGATATATTTATAATCATAAAATCTGTCTCGATATATTTGCCTTGCCTTGACTAAAAGTGGGTGTGTGGGGAGTCATTAACTCTGCATAAGCTCATGTCCGGGAAATCAATATGTTAAGCACCATATATGGGTCTATCTGGTACATTTTGAAGGAGGACAATTGACAATGTGTTTCTGTTGAATTAACCCTTTGCTGTCCTTGTAATTTTTGGTCTTAAAGGAAACCTACCATTCTGATGGGAGGATTAGTGTAAACACCGGCACCAGTCAGGGTGAGCTGGTGCCAGAGCTTACCCCCTTGGCTAGTTGTTTTAAACCGCCTATATGCGGGGGTTTTTTAAACAACAGTTGATGAACATGAACCCGACGCAGCTTCGGGCTCCATAGGAAGTGCCGGTGGAAGGTCACGCGTGCATGGTCAGCGGCGCAGGAGGGTCGTTCATCAAATGGTGTTTATAACCGCCGATATAGCGGTTTAAAACACTAGCAAGTACTGAGCTGGTTGCCGGTGTATAGCCTAATACCTACCCATGAGCATTCCGGTAGGGTTTCCTTTAAGTGGAACCTGTCAGTAGGTTGGTAATGTACCATGCTGCTGGGGTTTTCAGGTCCCAATTTGTTCAATGATTGGTGCACCAGGACACGTATGTGGTAAGCCATGGTGGGTACACTTGCTTACTGTCCATGACAGGCGGGGAGTCTGCACACTGCGGCCTCCAATTCCGGATTATTAACTTTGCCTTTCACTCCCGTAATTTGGGACGGGGCAACAGGAAGGCTGTTGTCCAGTTTTAAACAGAAGACCTAAAACCATATTACATAATGGTAATGCAGTGCTTAGTCGTAGGGATGCAGTACCAGGCAGAGCCCACAACTTACAATGGCGCCGTATGCAGGAAACAAAGCAAGGGATATGTGTGCAGAGGGGGTGAGAAATAGAGGGTTTTGATGGGCAATTCGTTGTCTACTTCAAAGAATTATTGGCCCTATAGAAAAGCGTCGGTCATCAGTAAGATCACCAAAACAAGATTTGAATGACTATATTGATACACTTCTTGGCCGCTCTGACACTTAGGTGTGCATGTTCTCTTGCTGCTCTGTTATTTTCTACCAAGGGAATCCGTCCAACATACTATGTGGTGCCTTGACTTGGAGCAGAATATTAGATAGAGAGAGAGAAGCTGAGCGCTAGAAGACAATGCGTGTATGACTGGAGGATTGTGGTGCAGGGTTGTTCCTGATTAAATTCTGACTAGATCACTAGAGGAGAGAACAGGGAAAATCTATGACTCCCACCCACACCCGTGATTGACAGTGAGAGGCATGATGACCCCTCCACCACACAGTGATTGACAGTTTGAGAGTCCTGATTACCCTCACCAACAACACGTGATTGACAATGAGAGTCCTGATTACCCCGCTCACACACAGTGATGACCCAGTGAAAGTACAGATTACCCCGCCCACAACAGTGATTGGCGAGGGAGAGTACTGATTACCCCACCCACACATATCCAGATTGACAGTGAGAGAGTCTGATCTACCCCGCCCACACACCGTGATGGACAGTGAGGGTCATGTAACCCCACGACTAGAGTGCTGATGGACAGTGAGAGGCTGATTACCCCGCTCACACACAGTGTATTGACAGTGAGAGTCCTTGATGCTCCTCCATTACACAGTGATTGACAGTGGAGTCCTGATACGCCATCCACCACAGTGGATTTGACTTGAGAGTCCTGAGACCCCACCACCACAGTGAGGACAAGGAGAGTCCTGATTACCCTCCCACACACAGTGAATTGACAGTGAGAGTCCTGATTGACCCCGCCCCAAACAGTGATTGAACGTGAGAGTCCTTGTCTGATTGCTCCTCCATACACAGTATTGGACAGGAGGAGTCCTGATTACACCGCCCACTCACAGTGATTGACAGGTCGAGTCTGATTACACCCACCCACAACCAGTGAGTGACAGTGAGAGTACTGAGACACTCCCACACACAGTGATTGACGGGAGGAGTCCTGATTACCATCCCACACACAGTGTGTTGACAGGGAGAGTCACGGAGTACCCCGACCAAAAAAAGTGATGACAGTGACTAGTCCTGATGACCACACCAACAACAGTGATGGACAGTGAGAGTCATGATGCTCGGTCCCACACACAGTGATTTGACAGTGATATCGTCCTGATGCTCCTCCCACACACAGTGATTGACAGCGATCAGTCCTGATTATTAACCACCCAACACAGTGGATGAAGGTGAGGTCATGATTACCCACCCACACACAGTGATTGAAAGTGAGAGTCTGATTACCCCACCCACCCACAGTGATTGACAGTGGAAATTACAGATTACCCCGCCACACACAGTGATTGATAGGGCGAGTCCTGATTACCCCACCCCACAATAATGATTGACAGTGAGAGTCCTGATTACCCCGCCCACACACAGTGGTGATGACAGGAGGAGTCTGATAACCCCACCGACCAGATGATGGACAGTGAGAGGCCTGATTACCGCTCACACACAGTGTGACAGTGAGAGTCCTGAGTACTCCGCCAACACACAGTGATTGGAAAGTGAGAGTCCTGATTAGCCCATCCACACACATGTGATGACAGTGAGGAGTCATGATACACCACCCACACACAGTGAATTGACAGGAGAGTCCGATTACCCCGCTCACAACACAGTGATTGACAGTGAGGCCTTGATTGCTCCTCCCATACACAGTTATGAAGTGAGAGTCCTGTAGTACAGGGCAAACACACAGTGGATTGACAGGGAGAGTCTGATGACCCCACCCACAAACAGTAGTGATTGACAGTGAGAGTCCTGATTACCCATCCCACCAACAGTGATGACAGGGAGAGTCCTGATTACCCTCCCACCACGTGATATGACAGTGAGAGTCATGAATTACGCCATCCACAACCAGTGATTGACAATGAGAGTCCTGATTACCCCACCCACACACAGTGAATTGAGACCAGTTGAGAGTCCTGATTACCCCGCTCACACACAGTGATTGACGTGAGATCCTGATGCTCCTCCATACACAGTTATTGACAGTGAGAGTCCTGATTAAACCGCCCCACAAACAGTGATTGACAGTGAGAGTCCTGATTACCCCACCACCACAGTGAGTGACAGTGAAGAGTCCTGATTCCCTCCCACACACAGTGATTGGCAGGGAGAGTCGATTACCCCCTCCCACACACAGTGAATTGACAGGAGAGTCCTTGATTACCGCCCCACACAGTGATGACAGTGACGTCTGATATTACCCCACCACACACAGGTGTGATGGACAGTGAGAGTCCTGATTGCTCCTCCCAACACAGTGATATGATAGTGATGTCATGATTGCTCCTCCCACACACAGTGATTGACAGAGATAGTTCCTGATTATACCACCCACACACAGTGATTGACAGTGAGAGTCCTGATTACCCCTCCCACACACAGTGATTGACAGTGAGAGTCCTGATTACTTCACCCACACACAGTGATTGACAGGGAGAGTCCTGATTACCCCTCCCACACACAGAGGTTGAGAGTGAGAGTCCTGATTACTCCACCCACACACACAGTGATTGATAGTGAGAGTCCTGATTACCCCGCTCACACACAGTGATTGACAGTGAGAGTCCTGATTGCTCCTCCCATACACAGTTATTGACAGTGAGAGTCCTGATTACTCCGCCCACACACAGTGATTGACAGTGAGAGTCCTGATTACTCCACCCACACACAGTGATTGACAGTGAGAGTCCTGATTACCCCTCCCACACACAGTGATTGACAGGGAGAGTCCTGATTACCCCTGCCACACACAGTGATTGACAGGGAGAGTCCTGATTACCCCTCCCACACACAGTGATTGACAGTGATAGTCCTGATTATACCACCCACACACAGTGATTGACAGTGATAGTCCTGATTGCTCCTCCCACACACAGTGATTGACAGTGATAGTCCTGATTGCTCCTCCCACACACAGTGATTGACAGGGAGAGTCCTGATTATACCACCCACACATAGTGATTGACAGTCTCCTCCAGTGGATATAGTCCACCATTATTCTCTGAAATTTAGGTCCAAATCACATAAAGCTGTACATCCCAGAGCTCAGTTCCTCTTCCTCTATAATGTCCTGCACTCATATAGAGCAGCAGAAATTACTAGACAAATTCACAGTAAGTCATTCCCTGGCCTCTGTTTCACCGTTTTTCCTGCTCTGTTTTCTGCTCTTACCTGTCTTTCGTTTCTTTCTTATCTTTCTTTCTTAGGCAAAACTTGGAGATGAGATCATTGACTACAAGGATTTGGCGGCTCTTCCCAAAAGTAAAGCCATCTATAATATTGACCGTCCTGATATGATCTCCTACTCTCCCTACATCAGTTACTCATCAGACGACAGACATAGTTATGGGGAGGTACTGGAACCGGTTTATTTATATTGTATCATAACCAATGGATGATGGAGTTGGCAAAGTGTAGGTCCGAGATAATATCAGAACTTAAAGGGGCCGCCCACTTTCAGCCAATATGTAATATTGTTTGTGTAATGAAAAGTTATACAATTCTCCAATATACTTTCTGTATCAATTCCTCACAGTTGTCTAGATCTCTGCTTGCTGACATTGTATAGGAAGCTTCTATGTGAACTTCCAGTAGATAGAAATCTGTCCCTGGTCATGTGATGTCACACAGGTGCACGGCTCGTTATATCACAAAGAATAATCACAGCTATGTGATATAACGAGCCGTGCACCTGTGTGACATCACATGACCGAGGATCGGTCTTTATCCTCAGGAAGTAGACAATGAAGCTTCCTTTTGAATGACAGCAAGCAGAGATCTAGAAAACCGTGAGTAATTGATACAGAAAGTATATTGGAAAATTCTTGATTACTTTTCACAACTTTTCATTACATAAACAATATCCATTATATGCTGAAAGTGGACAACTCCAGGGAAAGCTGATTCATTGAATACTACATGGTGCAGGGTCTGATGGGAGGAGCAGGACTCATTCTCATTGTATTCCTAGAGTCCTGCTCCTCCCTTCAGGTCCTGCACAAGGTATAATTCAATGAATAAGCTGTGACTGGATTGTTCCTTTAGGGTCTAATGAACATGACCCAATGAACCCCTATAGTCCCTACTACTGCCCCCACATAGCACTGTTTTATTTCCCCAAATAATTCCAGGTGAAAATATCTTTTCTTGGTAATAATTGTTAAATTATTCATTTAGTCAAAATAAAGAACAGCACAATACAGTAACTGTCACATACGTCGCATTACAGAATATTCGTCCAATTTTGGAAAACTTTCCCAAATTTAATAAATGCCTACAGCTGATTGATCTTAAAGGGGTTTTCCCACCAAGGCACGTTAGGCCCTATCCACGGGATAGGGCCTAACTTGCTGATCAGTGGGGGTCTTAGTGCTGAGACCCCCGCAGATCGCGAAAAGGAGGGGTCAGACTATCCCCTCGCTGCGCATGACCGTTCTGCTCCATTAATCTCTATGGAGCTGATGGTCTGTGAGCGCTGCGCTCAGCAATTTCCATCACATCCATAGAGATTAATGGAGCAGAACACTCATGCGTGGCCATCTGCTCCATTAGTCTGAGAAGGGGTCTCAGCACTGAGACTGCCACTGATCAGCAAGTTAGGCCCTATCCAGTGGATAGGGCCTAACTTGCCTTCGTGGGAAAAGCCCTTTAAATTATAATGTCCCTTGGTCCCTTAAAAAGATTAGCAGACCTGACGTTTGGGTTCAGTGTCGGCTGCTTGACCCGGACATATTGTCCCACCCAGGTCAACATCTGCAAAGAGTTTGTATGTTCTCTCTGTGTTTCCGTGGGTTTTCTCCTGGTCCTCCGGTTTCCTACCACCTTCCAAAACATACTGGTAGGTTGATTAGATTGTGAATCCCATGGTGATAGGGACTGATTTGGCAAGCTCTGTGCAGCGCTGCGTAATCTGTGTGTGCTATATACATAAAGAATTATTATTAATATTATTATTATTAATCTGGCAACGGACGTCCCTAGAAACTAGTCATGGCTACATTTGGCCATGGGTAACACGGGTCTGCTCATCTCTAGTCCCTAAGCATACTCATCTCATCAGCAGTAAAAATTTGAAAGAGTGCAATTTGGTGGGGGTGACTTTTTTGTTACCAGACCACACCCTTTTGTTCCTTGACCACACCAATTTATGTAGTCTGACACGCCCACTTATAAATGGGGCCTTTACCATGAACTCCGGACCCTTTTTAGGGATATAAGCAAGAGATAAAGTGCCCTTGTCATCAATAAATTACCTTGATCCCTATTAGTTGCAGGGGATCGGTCTACTCTTCCAGAATCAGGAGAACACCCCTTCTTTTAGGCACCTCTCAGTGGTACTGGATGAGTTGACCAATATTGTCTATATGGACCTGTATTATATATATGGACCTTCTTATGTGGACTTGTATGTATTATTCCCACACATTTTGGAGATTGTTTGGCTTTATAAACGGATGTGATGGCCATGATTTATGGGCTTCTCGGCGCGTGGAGCCTGTAAGACCCGCAGTCAGCAACATTTATACAGTCATTTTGTGTTTTATCCCGTATAAATATTTGTTGTGAAAACAAAGAGTCGAACCACATCCTTTGTTGTAATATAAGTGTATAATAAGTAGCCAAATGTAATAATCTAAAAATGAACATTGGAGCTTTTCCTGCAGAAACTTCCCTCCCACCGCAGAAGGCATCAAACATCGTTATTTTCACCGTTTATCTTTCATTCCTTCCAGACCACCATTATTTCACATGCTGAAAACAAAATGCTTCAATAAAATGATGTATTCCCTGACATTGTTTTATAGGTGCAGCATTTTAGTTGCGTCTTATTTGGATTAGTAACTAAGACACTATTTCCTTGTATGTAAAATTTAGAGCCCCGGGTGCATAGCCCCACTCCCAATGGCAGGGCAGGGAGTCTATTGCTCCCTGCTCTTCCATTGCATTACAATGTATTGACTTCATAAAGGAAACCTACCATTTGATTTGATGCATTATGAAGCAAACATACCTTGAGAATGCTGTAGCTACACTGATGCATGATCATATCTTGGTTAATCCCCGAGCTGAGTGGTTTTGCTGGAAAAAAAGATATAACGTTCTGGACCTTGGGAAAGCTGGGTCAAACTGGCTGCCTCGATAAACACTAAGTTTGTAATTACAAATGAAGGTTGGTCAAGCATGACTAATCAACCTGAGATGGATCACTCATACACAGCAGGTGGGGGATGGTGCAGCAATTGATTATTCTGTCTGGCAGTGATTGCATCATTATCTCCTGCAGAGCAGAACTCACATGCTGGGAGAATATGGAAGCAAGCTCTGAAGGAGCCATAGAAAGGACATAGCTTCATTATCATAATGTTACATCTGTTTTATCTGTACATTTGTAAAACCACTCAGCTCAGGGATTAACCAAGATATGCATCAGTGTAGCTACAGCATTCTCAAGGTATGTTTGCTTCAAATCAAATGGTAGGTTTCCTTTAAGGAGCCCCATGATTATTGTGACCCCAAGCTACTGCTTTGGTTTCTTAAAGGACATCGACCACCAGTATCCAGGATCCGCTCTTCTTGTAGCTTGTTATGCCCTTATTTTTAAGAAATAAAGGTTTTTAAAATTATGCAAATGAACTTGAGGGGTTCCAGGCTATGGAGCACAGATCCCCTCAGGTTAATTTAATTTAAAAAAAACTTTTTTTCAATAAAAATAAGGCCCTAAGAGGCTAAAAGAAGAGCAGATCCTGCCAGAGGGGACACACAACAGTATGTCACTGTCCTTGGTTCACAATCCTTCATCCTGGTGGTAGATGTCCTTTAAGAGTTAAATCCGCCTCTGTACATATGGGTAGCATGTGACAGCTGCCATATGACTGGCATCACATCTCCCATCACTGGTCAGCTGCAGCTGTCACACGTAGTGTCATTCCTCTGTTATTCCTTATGGAAATGTATTAATAAATTTACTATTGGTTGTTTCCGGTTATTGATCATTGCATCCGTGGAGACACATCTGATTGACAGGGGGAATTTTATTTGTCTTTTTTCAAAATTTTTATTGGTTTCCATAAGGGATTATAGAGGAACATATTTAATAGAACAGTTCTATTAAAGATTTCAAGTGTTGAATAACTAAAAATAGGAGATTTCCTATAAAAGGGGGTTTCTGGTGCCATCTTTGTTTAAAGAAAATCAGCTGCAGACGCTGTTAGGTATTGTCCCTGGAGATCCGTGTAATCCTATCTTTGTGTATATTGTTATTTGTCACAGGACTGGGAAAAGTGAAGTTATAATTCAGCGATGCAGCTTTTCCTTGGGCTTTGGGTGGATCTTTCAGCTTGAAGAGCTTTCTGCTCTCTGCCCTGTGCTGCTCCGCAGCCCCTCCCCTCTGCTAGGAGTTGCAACTGTATCTTGATTTTGGTTGGATATCCACAGTAGTCACTCAGAGCAGAGAGGAGGATCTATAGAACAGCTCTTTGCCAAGGATAAAGCTCTTCAAGATGAAAGACCCGCCCAGAGCACTTAATAGAGAGCTTAAAATCTTGATTAAAATTCACTTTTTAAAGCCCTGCTGCTACTTACTACATGCCCAATAGTATGACTACGCAGATCTCCAGGGGCTATACCTAGTACTGTGTGCAGTTTATGATGGTGAGTCAATTTTACTTCAATGACGCTAAGCTGCAGTACTCCGCACAACCTGGGAACGAGTGTGGCGCTGTTTTTGGAAGAAAGATAATCCTGAGCAGCCCCTGGTTTCTTACATCCTATATTATTGCATCATATTTTACATATTGAATGCCTGTAGATACATGCATGCTAACAGCTCTTATTTCCATTGCATTGAACCCGCTCACTAATTTCCTTACTTTGTGTTGCTGTTTGCAGTCACCTCAGTTGCTCTCCCCTACACCCACAGAGGTAAATGGCCACTTTTTTTTTAAATAGTATAATTTTTTAAAATATATTTTGTGTTATTTATTTGATGTTTTATTTCCATACATTGCATGACAAAGCTGTCATAAACCTAATTCCATGTAATTTTTTGGAGAAAAATAATAATCCATTGGACCCCAGATGAGAGACATGAAGATTTTAATATAAAGATTTATGTCTGGGGTATCACTTCCTCTTGGATCTGATATATATTACAGCTAATAGAGTAGGCTGTATTTACTTTGTCCTTAAAGGGGTAGTCCAGAGGTTGAAAAACACAGCATGCTTTCTTCCAAAAACAGCTCCCCTCCTGACCATGGGTAGTGTGTGGTATTGCAACTAAGTTCCATTCATTTCTCTAGAGCTGAGCTGCAATACCTGCACATGGTCAGGTGTGGCGCTGTTTTGGGAAAACAGATGTTTTTCAATCTCTGGACAACCCCTTTAACTGGGATGCCCTCTAAATAGTCTATTCAATGCTAATAAGATAACACTTTTTCAAAACTCCTTAGTTGGATAGCAGGACAACTAGATACATACCCCTTTTTGGAAATTACAGTGACATGGATATTATCTTTGAGGGTCATCAATATACTTGAACTGATTTCATGGAAACTTCTCCTTAAGGCCAGTTTTCTTAAAGACGTTGTCTACATTTGGACGTCAAAGGGGTCTTCTGGTTATGCATTGAGCGTACATCCAGTAAACGGCTGCAGTTTATAGGGAAACCTATGAGTTTTCAGTTTTCCTGAAGTGCCCCCACAGGAGAAATGAGGTATGACACGTTGTCCATTTTAAACAATGGAAAAGGCAAGTCCTCCAGAGGAAAGGGCAGTTGCTCCAGAGCTTTGTTGCTACTCTAAACTATGGCCAAATCGGGCCATTAGGGTGTATGAAAATAATTTTTTACTGTAATAGTATTATTTTATCAATAGAATTGAATAGCCATATCAGAGAGTACTATATGCAAAATTTCATAAATGAATAGTGCAGATGATTATAGTAAACTTTGTAATATACTTTATTAAAGAAATCTGTTCCTGTGTCCGTCTTTTTCCACTGCCTTTATTCGTTATTTAAGGAGTTTGTGTAAATAAGCTTTCTGTCCTGTATCCACTGACAGCTGAGAGATAAAGGAACCTGATAAAGTGTCTAATGACTTATCTCCTTACAGACTGTCCCCGAATAGATGAATCATCAAAGGAAATTTTCTCTAAGTACAAACTTAGTTAATATTTAGAAAGTTTATCTGTCTGAAGTGGACATAGAAGGCTGAGAAGGCTTTCAAATACACTGCTCGCTGCAGGAGAAAGAAGCATAAAAAAGTCAGAAACTTTTTTTTAATGAAGTCTATTGCAAAGTTTACTATTCTAACCACATTCATTACTGAAATTAAAAATAAGCTTCAAAGGATTAGTTACACTTTCCTATACGAATATACATTGTCATGTAGTTTGTCCTTATGTCTGTTCAATGTACTAGATGGTATTATTAAACATGTTGCAATGAGGTGTGATGGATGATTTCGTAATAATCAACTCTTCTTTGATTTTAAGGGAGATCTGGATGATCGGTCATTAAAACATTACAGGGCGTCCAGCCCGAGCTCCACCGGGTCCATTGGCTATGGACGGTACACACCAACATCTCACTCACCGCAGCATTACAGTCGGACAGGTAAATGGAACGACCTTTGACATTCTGTCTCCATCACTGTGCTAATATTTTCATTGTGATCACATTAGCTATTCTAGAACTAGTATCAAAGGATAATACGAAACAGTACATAAGTGTAATAGTCATAAAAACATAGTGGATGAAAGCAGATAGAAAGGGTCAGGTCATCATTTTGTATATCAGGGTCCATTAAGAGGAGTTAAGTGGAGGTTAACCCCGCCCATGAGGATCGGGCGTAACTTAAAAAAATCTATTTTGACAGAAATTTGAAGACTATTTGTGTACATAAACTTTTTTGAACCAGCGGGTTAAAATTTCTAAAATTTGGTGCTGCCCATGAGGCTGATATATAGTCCCCATACTCCCACTGGTCTTGGTGCACTATTTTATCTAATTCCTATTGTTTTATTCAATGCTATATATTTACACTATTTTTTTATCACACCCTCATTTTCCACCATTTCCTGTCAACTTACACCTCAAAAAAGAGGTCCCTGCTATTGGTTACTTTGAGTGGTATTTTGTACTTGCTTTGGATTCCTACTGGTTGGGTGACCACCATCCTGAATTACAATTAAATTATTATTATTTTCTTTTTAGAGTTAGTTGTATATGGATTTTTGTATACAGTACTTGGTGTTCAGTAATAGGATCTTTTGCAGATGTAAACCGCAGGTGAAGGTTTTTATAGATTTTCATAAGAAGTATCATACACATCAACTACAATCAATGGAATGTACAATATGGTTAAGTTTTCTACATTTGCCATGAGTTGACCATGGACCACTTGTTGTTCTGTGGATAATTTGCAGCAGCGCTGTAAGGAAGGTTACCATGAAGAGTGTGGGTTATTATTTGGTGAGCTGAGGCTGGGGTAAGGTATAGGGTAGGAGGTCATCTCCTTGATGTCTTAGTGGAATGTTAGTTCACATTTTAGTTCTTGTGTGATTCATTTGAGAGCCACCAGGGCAAATATGTTGGATAAATAAGACTTGACCTCATAATGCTGAACACCAACTGTGGCTCAGACACTAAACCAGTGGATACCTGCAGGAAACAAAACAATTTATACACTAGATACTTAACATGAAATGCTAATAACCAGGTAATTGTATGTCCTGTTGATAGGACAAGGTCCTTTTTGGACTGAAACATAATAAACAAATAAATCTTCCAAATTGTCGCACCTTTTTTTTTAGATATTTAATATTTTTCCCCTTTGATATTAGCTCATGCCTATTGGAACATCTTGGTTGATTAGATGTTCCAAATTGTTCCACCTTGAGGTCACGTCAGAACTTCTAGAACGTTATGGATGATTAGATTTCCCAAAGTGTTCCACTTCTAATTTAGCTTAGTCCTATTTCAGTATAATAAATGGATAGATATTTCAAATTGTGCCCCTTCCAGAATAGTTCAAAATCATTGAATAATCAAGAGTGATTAGATGTTCAATATTATTCCACCACCATATCAGCTCACGACTAGTGAAACTTTAAGTATGAGTAGAAGTTCCACATTGTTATATCTCCAGAACAGCTCATAACTAGAGGAACATTAATGATGATTAGATATTCCAAACTGTTCCACTTCCAGATTGGCTCGAAACCATTGGATAACCAATGGATGATCAAATGTTCCAAATTTTTTCACCTCCAGATTAGCTCAGTCCTGTTGGAACATCATGGTTAATTAGATGTTCTAAATTGTTCCACATCCAAATCAGCTTCAAATTACTGTAATATCATGGAAGATTAGATGATTAGATTAGATACTAAAACATAATAGACTTTTAGTTGTTCCAAATTGTTCCACCTCCAGATTACCTCAAAACTTTATCATGGATGATTACACACTCCGGATTGATATACATTTCAAGGAAATTTTTTGTAATTTTTTTTAGATGTCCCAAATTGTTTCACATATATTAATGATTAGATGCTCCAGTTTTACAAGAGAATTTTGTGTCATTTTGTAAATTTACAAACAGAGGTCCTAGACACAAGGTAGTTTACTTTATGGTTCGGAACATTATGGACAATTTGACGTTCCAAATTGTTCCATCCCCGGATTATCTTGGATATATAGGATAGCATGTTCTATTTATGTAGGCTATGTGATGAATGTTGTAGGTTCTGTTAACCGATGAGTTTCCGGAGTGGGTAAGGAACCAGTCAATGTGTCCGTGGCCTTTACATCCATTGCTTGGTCTTTGAAGAAACTAAACAACATTCAGTTCCATTGAACGCATTGCATATCGAGCCAAGCAAATACTGGTGCATGAACTCATGCAACAAGAAATCTGCCAAAAACATTTGCTTCTATTATTTTTGATGCTTAGCAATGTATCTTTGCTGTCGATTCTGCATGAGTTCCACCATGGAACTAAACCATTCTATTAATTTCCTTTTCTGTTGCCTTATCAGCTGGTACTGATCCTTTCGGTACCAGTAGCTGCATCTCCCTCTCCCAACATACAAGCCCCACATCTACATTCAGGCATCATTACATCCCTTTCTTCAAAGGTAAGGACAGGAATGCCTTTGTGATGTGATTCCTGTAGTCTGGGCGGCCATTTTGTTTTGTCTTGTTGGTGATGCATGACAAGGTACTTTAGTTTTCCTGTCTCTATTTGTGTTATTATCATTTTAACCATAAAATATCTTAAGTTCCATCTAAACCCACATCTCACGTGTTCCATCGTCTCTAATGACTAAACCCAGAAAGTCTCCATGTATATGTGACTAGCAAGAACTCACATTGGGTTAGTCATAGGAATTAGTCTTCTAGAACATCAAAGGGGTTTAGCCTCTTTGTTTTTTAGTTATTCCAAGGTTGTCCTACAGTAATGGGGCCATACCCGCTAATCCCTCTTTGCATCCACCTGTCTACCCTCCTTTCTTCTTCTCGCATAGTCACCTGCGTCTTACAAATCTCTTGCGTAAACACCTGACAAATGTTTCTTTCCACCTCCACATATGTGTATAAAGACACTTTGGGCTCAACTGTTCCGAGTGAATATCCGTAGCCAGGAGGAAGCCTCTGTTATGCACTTAGGCAAGAGGTTTGAAAAGGGCAAGGCGACTACATGAGTTAATGGGAGGAGGGTAAACATTGAGATTCAAGGAGGGACTCCAAAATTGGATGACTTGGTCAACCGCCCCCTGCATAATTAAGTGTCACTTAAGACATTTTTGATGAAAACATGTTTGCTTTGTGATAAGCTACAGATAAGGCTGGGTTCACTTCGCTTTTGTGTCCCTCCGCTGTAAGGATACATCAGGAGGATTAAAACAGATGTACAGAAGATACATCCCACTGTATTCTCATACAGTTGGACACATCCTCCTGCTCCTCCACCTCCCCCCAGCCCACTGAAAGGTGATTGGCTGCTACCAATGATCAGGGTGTTTACCCAGTGATGTCACTGCCCTTATATGGACAGCTTAATCACTGGGGACATCCCTGAGATTAAGAGCATTGGAGGAAAAATACTGCATCTGCCCCCCCCCCCCATAGTCTATTATGGGCTATGCTAAGCATATAAATTGCTTAGCAGAAGGGGGCAGGATGGAAAAAGGTAGCCTGCTGTTTCGTTCCTACCACCACGGATCTACCTATTAAGGCAGGTTCTAATCTACTCTGTAGTAGGATAGCCCTAATGCTTTAGTCTCCTGTATCTTTTATAATTTTTAATTGCCCTAATATGCAAATTTACCAAAGAGGCTACCGGGGAGTGGAGTAGTTGGAGCTGAGGCTACACAGTGTGGGTACGCCAAACCCCAGTAGCCTCTTGTGATCCGCCTACAAAGCCATCTTCAGCGCACAGCTCCTCGGAGCATGCGCAGATCCGCAGCTGCTTGTTCTGGCCTCCTAAGCTGGAGCTACTGCGCATGTGCGGAGCTCGGCTTTGCAGACGAGTGTGCGCAGCTACAAGGAGCTGCATGCTGAAGATGGCTTGGTAGGCGGATCGCAAGAGGCTACTGGGACATGGAGTAGCCTCTTTGGTAATTTAGCATATTAGTGCAATTAAAAATGATAAAAGATACAGGGTACTAAAGGATTAGCCTTAAAAAGGGTCATCCTACTATAGATTAAATGAACCTGCCACCGGATCTACTTTAAAGGAAACCTAACAACATGGGTCTACCTATTAAGTGCAGACAGAGGCAAAAAGGATGCATGTACCAGTATATGGCTATGTATACTTGGGGAGCTTTCCTGAGATATATTTGCTGAATGTACTCACAAAACGAGCTTTGAATGTAGCCTAACCAGTCATTAGGTTACTAGGCCAAAATCTGATGACAGGTTCTTTTTAAGAGTTTTGGTGGGCCTGTGCATAGAGAGAGAAGCCAATCTGAACAAACAGAGTTTCAATGTAAACTGCACAGTCAGCAAGAACTGGGTAAGGCAGGAGTTAAGACTTTTAGCTAATATTAAGAGATTGTTGTTATATGTTGTTTTATAAAGTGTGCAGGATCTTCCCATCCTATACCGTTCTCCTCTATTGTTTCATTCTTCCTCTCTATTATGTTTAATAGGTTTTTTGTCACAATGTAGAGATTATAAATCAGTGTCAGGAGATACTGGGGCAGATTTATCAAGTGTCTGAAAGTCAGAATATTTCCAGTTGCCCATGGCAACCAATCACAGCTTCCATTAAAAATATTCATGAGCACTGGTAAAATGAAAGCTGAGCTGTGATTGGTTGCCATGGGCAACTGGAAATATTCTGACTTTCAGACACTTGATAAATCTGCCCCAATGTATGTCTAGTCCAGGCTACTAGTTTAGTGCTACTGTTTGGGCACATTTGTGGATGTCCATCACATTACTTTCATGAAATAGAAATGATGGAACGTCTTGTACCCTGAGACCCCCTGTCACTTTTATCTTGAATATAGAGGAGATTTGAGTATATGTATGTCCTGGGTAAAGGATAACCTAACTACATGTCTGTATAGAGCTGCCGGCCTCTGTCCGTAACATACATAGTATTCTCACAACTTCCACACTTATACATGATTCTTTCCAGTTCTTCCTGCTCAGGATTACCTATGTCTGAGTGGGTGCTGCCTAAGCTCTGCTCGATTGGGGGACAAGTGGAAGGAAATATAACTATAACTACAAGTTCAGACTACACAGGGTAGCTATGTAGTCTGGTACCATGGAAACATATAAATTCAATCTAGTAAGATATTTATTCTCTGAATTGTTTTATTTTAGAACAATGAAGGTTTGTGTAAGAGGACCTTTCTGCTCATAGGGAATGTTTCCCTTGAATATAATTTAGTTTTTCCTAATTTAAATAATTAATCAGTAATAATTAATTTTATTGTATATCTCCACTGCTGCCAAGGCTTTCTCAATTAGCTCTTCAAATTTACTGGATAGTGAATAAGTAAAAGGGATATTTCAGCAAATAATTGATATTGTTTGTGTTATACAGTTTTCCAATAAATACATCAAATCCTCACAGTTTTCTAGATCTCCGCTTGCTGTCATTCTATAGGAAGCTTCATTCTTTACTTCCTGTGGATAAAAAACAGTCCCTGGTCACACATGGTGCATGGTTCGTTATATCTCTAGTCATGTGATGTCACACAGGTGCACAGCTCGTCATGTGCCTGGTCATGTGATGTCACACAGGTGCACAGCTCGTTATGTCCCTGGTCATGTGATGTCACACATGGTGCATGGTTCGATATATCTCTAGTCATGTGATGTCACATAGGTGCACGATTCGTTATATCCCTGGTCATGTGAAGTCACACGAGTGCACGGCTCGTTATGTCCATGGTCATGTGATGTCACACAGGTGCACAGCTCATTATGTCCCTGGTCAGTTGTCACAAAAGGTGACGGCTCATTAATCCCTGGTCATGTGATGGCACACAGGTGCACAGCTCAATGTCCCTGGTCATGTGATGTCACAAAGGTGCCACGGCTATTATATCCCATGGTCAGTGATGTCACACATGTCACAGCTCATTATGTCCAGTGGCATGTGATGTCACAAAGGTGCACAGCTCATTATGTCCCGGTCATGTGATGTCAACATGTGCTGGGTTCGATATAGTCCCTAGTCATGTGATGTCACACAGGTGCACAGCTCATTATGTCCCGGGTCATGTGATGTCACAAAGGTGCACAGCTCATTATGTCCCTGGTCATGTGATGTCACACGAGTGCACGGCTCGTTATGTCCCTGGTCATGTGATCACACAGGTGCACAGCTCATTATGCCCTGGTCATGTGATGTCACACAGGTGCACAGCTCATTATGTCCCTGGTCATGTGATGTCACACGAGTGCACGGCTCGTTATGTCCATGATCATGTGATGTCACACAGGTGCACAGCTCATTATGTCCCTGGTCATGTGATGTCACACAGGTGCACAGCTCATTATGTCCGTGGTCATGTGATGTCAAACAGGTGCACAGCTCATTATGTCCGTGGTCATGTGATATCACACAGGTGCAGGGCTCGTTAAAACTTACTTTGACTACATCAACATATATATTACTTTAAAAATAGGGAAACTGTAAATTTCTGCCACATGATGTTGTGATCGTTACTTGGAAATTTTTAAAGGAAAAATGGGTAACATTTCCAGATATGGGTCATAGATCTTGGGAATTCATTTAGAGTTTGGACAATAACCTTTAATTTATACACAACGTATTTGGGAGCCTCCTTATTTTGGAACCCCATGGTAGGTTGATGAAGGAGGATTTTTTGAGTGAAGTCTTTCTTTTTACATTTTGGCAGTAAAAATAGAAATCTGATACATAAACAAAAACAGTCTATCTTTTCGTGTTAGTTTGTGTTTGTCCTCAGTTCCCATCCATTCTGTGTCACAAAGAGAAGATCTGATCAATGATTTGACCAATTCTGGAACTTTGGTTTTATTTACTCTCTTTGCTTTTCCCATTGGAGGCAGTGAAAGTGGGCGGAGCACTCCAAGCTTATCCATGTGCTCAGACACCAAATCTACGTCTTCTTCTTCTTATCAACAGGCGCCTAGACATTTCCATGTCCCAGGTAGGCACATGCTCCGGTCCACCATGTGACCACTAACAAGAAACTTAGATATGTGCACAGAACGTTCCTAAAACTACTACTGTTTATTCTGACAAGTTTTGATTGGTTGCAGGATGGATATAAAATCCTCAGGACCTCTGAAACGAAGGGGCTAAGGACCTCAGTTAGGAACCATGTCCCTCAAATTGTGTATTTACTGACAGTGTTGGGCTGACTCGACAGAGAAGCAGAGGACCTTATGGAGGGTCCAGGCTCTAAGCTAAGAATGGACATAGATACAGGAGAAGACAACCTGATTTGGAGGCTTGTAGGGTCTATTTATTAGGGGATGATATAAAGGGGGCCCTCAGGATAATTTTATCTCATGGGTCCTGGCTCTAAGCTAATACTGGCCCCCAGGGGTGTAACTAGGAGAGGCGGGGCCCCATAGCAGACTTCTGAATGGGGCCCCCGACTCCCTCTAAATTATAATTGTATACTCACACATTTATACAGTTATGTACCGATATATACATTTACACACTTACACAGATCTGTCCCCGGGGCCCTCTAACACTGCGGGCCCCATAGCATCCGCTATGGCTGCTACTGCTGTAGTTATGCCCCTGCTGGCCCCATGGATACAGAAGAAGATAACCAAATTTGATGGTGGGGTCTATTTTATAGGGGATGTTGAAGGATGGGCCACCAAAATAATTTTCCCTAGTGGTTCCAAGGAACCCCCCAGTCTGTTACTGTGTACAGCTGATACTAGGAGAGCCATGCAGAATGACATATGAGCTCACAGAAAACGTATAAACCTGTGTACAATTAACCTCACCTGTATGACTGGTACCAAGGAAAACTGACCTTAGGGTGAGGTCCTTTGCCCCTCATTCCAGTGAAAGGTCAAGATCTCAGCACTTGAACCCTCAGCAATCAAAACTTCCGCCATATCACTGTGTAACAATAGTGACACTTTACAACTTCCAATTAATAATACTAAGTTAATTATCTGATATTTTCTCTGTTGTTTTTTTTTTTATTATTTTAGTGATACTATTTTGTTGTTAGTTTTTACTACACCTACTAGAAAACAGAGAGAATGTATAATTTGATATTTTCTTTTTTCCTCTATATGACCTTGTCTAACTAAGAAAAGCTATTATCAAAATAAATCTATACACAGAATTGAACAATTGTGGTAACATTTCGGTAAAATTTTTATTTTGAGAATAATTTTTACCTGGCTCAGTAATACCCAGCATCCAATGCTTTTTTGTGAGGTCTCCTTCATAGAATTTTTACTATTATTTTAATATGTGTGTGATTATTGTTGATCCTTTTTGTTGTATTGATGTAAAAGTTAATAAAAATTTGTGACACTTCAGGAAAAAAACTCTACATAGACTTAAAGGGTTTTTCCCATGAAGTAAAGTTAGGCCCTATCCATGTGATAGGGCCTAAATTGCAGTTCAGTGGGGGTCTCAGTGCTGAAACCCCCACAGAACGTGAAAACGAGGGGTCCGTCAGATAATGGAACAGACGGCCGCGCATGACAGTTTTGCTCCATTAATCTCTATGGAGCAGACAGAGATTGCTGAGTGCGGCGCTCACTGATCCCCGTCAGCTCCATAGAGATTAATGGAGCAGAACAGTCATGTGCGGCCGTCTGACGAGAGCGGCGAGGGATCCGACGGACCCCTCTTCTTCGTGATCTGTGGGGGGTCTCAGCACTGAGACCTCCTCTGATCAGCAAGTTAGGCCCTATCCCGTGGATAGGGCCTAACTTTACTTTGTGGGAAAACCCCTTTAAAGCTTATAGGCTTCGTTGGCTGAATTCTTTTTAAAGACTTAAAATAATTATAATAATTAAAGAGTCATATTTACCTTCCTAATTCCAAGATCCCTGATCCCTAAGGATACATAACAAAATTATGACTGAAAAAGGTCACAATTTTGACCAGGAATTGGGTGGGTGGTCACTTTTTTGTGTCCAGAGGGATCAGGGGGCTGATCAGTATAACTTTTTCAATTTTTAAGGCATTATTTTTTGAAAGTTACCTCAGGTTTATGAGGTAGAACTTACTACATTTTCTAAACAATCCACCATCTATCTCTGTATTGTAAATCCTTGCCATGTAAACAGGGTCTAGAGGTCATCTAAACACATATATTGAATGCATTTTGATAATAGCTTTCTATACCGATATCTTTATTCCTCCTGCTCTTTCTTGACTTCTCATGCTTGCTTCATGTACTAACCTATTCCTAGAGCACATCTATCTCTAAAAATCAGCAGGGCAGCATATCAATTCCCAGGAAACCAGTGACATATACATGTCATTGTATTCCTGTGATATTCTCCTATAGACTGTTCAGTCACACATAATGGCTGCTTGTGCTCTGCCTTCTAGACAGGTATACATTAAAGGGGGCTCCATCTAAATTTAGAGGAGGCTTTCATCAATTTCCCACAAGTAGGCCAAAGCCTTGGTGACTGCTGAAAGGTCTAGTACTTCATTGAGCAATGTCCTCCCCTAGTGTTTGTGGGCCCTGTGGTAAACATAGGCCGTGTTTAGCCATGTACAGTAGACATTGGCTTCTGCCTCTTTATATGGGGAATTTGTGAAAGTCATACAATTAAAAATAAAGTAAGTAAATTTTAGGTGGATCGCCCCTTTAATATGAAATGTAGCATATGACTGATGTCATGCTTTCTTTTGTTAAATTAAAGGGGTTGTTCAGGATGAAAACATTAGGTTAAATTTATGAAACTAAGGGGAAAATATCTTTATTGTCCATAGTGACCACGCAGCTTTCATTTCACATTCAGCTATTAAGAAATTTTCCTATGGAAATATTTAAAAATTGGGCATTTTTTTCCTCCCCAAAAACTACTTTCCTCTTGTACATGGGCTGTGTATTGCCGTTCAGGTGACTGGGGCTGAACTGTAATACCAGATACATCCACTGGACAAGTGTGGCGCTGTTTTGGGAGAGAAAAAGTATATTTTTTATTTTTTCGATCTGGACAATCCCTTTAAGAATTTTGATTTGCAGGCTGTGTCTTCTCATCCCTTTTATTCTTTCCTTTTCTCTTCTGTAGACTCTGGAGCTAAAGATAACATCTATAGGAAACCCCCTATCTACAGACAGCATGGTACAGTCTTGCGTTCAGCTTGCTGTTACTTTATGTATGTCTTTTGCATGATGACTAATCCTAATTATTTTTAGAGGTCATTAGTAATTCATTATCTTTTCCCTGATTTCTGAATTCTAATGGTACCAGAGTGTTTTCACCCTTAATAATAGGGTATGTTTAAGTGATTTCACCCATGTTTCTGGGTTAAAAATATTAATGACTTATTCTAAGGATAAGCCCTCAATATCCGATTGGTGGGGGTCCAATACCCAGCGCACCCCACTGAACAGTGAACAAACAGAGAATGAAACAGAAAGTGGACAGCGCTGTTCTAAGTTCTGTGGCTGAACTAAGTCACTGCAGATGAGATCCTATTCATGTGAATGGGACATAACCTGCAACAACCTAGTCTGACTACTACACACAGAACAACGATGTTGCCTTCTGGTTCCATGTTCTGTTTATCAGCTGATTAAAGGGGGTGCTAGGTGTCGGACGCCCACCAAACCAATATTTAGAACACATTCTTTGGTCGTGTTATCAATATTTGTAACCCTCAACTTTAATGTAAGTTTTTTAATTTCTCGGGTAACCCTTATGTTGGCAGCAATGTTTGGTTTTTTTTAACTTTGTAAGCACTTAAAGTCTGCTTTACAGTATTTATTCTATAGATCTGTTATGAGACTAATAGATAGCTAGAAAGACTGATAGATATGAGATAGATACATAGATGATAGATAGATGATAGATAGATAGATAGATAGATAGATAGATAGATAGATAGATAGATATGAGATAGATACATATGAGATAGATACATAGATGATACATAGATAGATATATAGATATATAGATAGAGAGATAGATAGATAGATATGAGATAGATATATAGATAGAGAGATAGATAGATATGAGATAGAGAGATAGATATGAGATAGATACATAGATGATACATAGATAGATAGATATATAGATAGAGAGATAGATAGATAGATAGATATGAGATAGAGAGATAGATAGATGGATAGAAATTAGATAGATGCAAATTGGAAGAAGCGAGCAGCACTTCAGAGGTAGAATTCAAAAGTTGGTGATCTTTATTGAAGCAATAAAATGTTGCTCGCTTCTTCCAATTTGTATCTGCGTAAGGACCAAGCCAAGGATCAAGGAGTATCAAAAGTGGAATGAAAAGTATTGGCTTTCGTACATGCCCATATAGATAGATATACATGAGATGGATTGATTGTCAGGATTCAGAGGTAGTGGACCCACTGAACCACCGCGGACAATGACGTAAGCCGACACCTGGGACCAGAGTCTAAGTGCCACCCAGTTTTCACCAGAGCCCGCCGCCGAGCGGATTGATCTAGCTGCAGCAGGATACCACCAGGTCGCTCCACAGGCGTGATTTTGCCACAGACTTGTGTCGGGGACAGGCAGCACGGGGTGTCAAGGTCAATGGCAGAGCAAAATGTCAGGGCTGGCAGCAGAGTAGCAGAGTCAGGAATGGAACCAAGGTCGCAACAGGAAATCAGGATAAATACACAGGGCAAGGAACACAGTTTTTTATGGAGATATTTATTTAGCGACACGCTGGCCCTTTAAATTTCACGAAGCTGGCGCGTGCCGGACTGCAGGCGTTGCCACTGGATCGTGGAGAGGTGATTTAGCCCCCCTACTTTCCTGTTTAAAATATAGAGTTTAAGATATATTCGCCGTATAACACTACCCCTTTTCCAACGCATACAAAACACCGGTAAAACTTAAAAAAAAAAACATTTGAATTTAACATGGTCCTTTTTTTAATGTAAATTCTTATGACATGCAGGTATATAGCAGGAAAACTGTCGCTCATAAACATAAGGCTTACAACAACAACATTACCATTACAGCACAGCCCCCAGTAGTATACAGCACAGCCCCCAGTAGTATACAGCACTGCCCCCAGTAGTATACAGCCTGCCCCCAGTAGTATACAGCCTGCCCCCAGTAGTATACAGCACTGCCCCCAGTAGTATACAGCCTGCCCCCAGTAGTATACAGCACAGCCCCCAGTAGTATACAGCCTGCCCCCAGTAGTATACAGCACAGCCCCCAGTAGTATACAGCACTGCCCCCAGTAGTATACAGCACAGCCCCCAGTAATATCCAGCCAGCCCAGCATTAATAGAAAATTATAAACTTATATACTCACCCTCCGGTGGCCCCGACCTGCAGCGCTGCTCCCCCGATGTCCGCGTGGGTCCTCTTCTGGCTTCGGCGCCGGTCTTCTGTCTTCACTAACTTCGTGCCGGGCGCTGCCATTGTTCTCTCCTGGACGGCGCCTATTATGACGCGCCGCTGCTGACGTCATACTAGGCCCCGCCCCGGGGAAAAGCATGGCGGCGCCCAGCAGAAGAAAGAAGACTGCGCGGAAGACGATCCGCGCGGACATCGAGGCCAACGGAGGGTGAGTATGCACCCCGATGTCTTTTTGAGGCTGCCGGCAGCTTTTTGAGGCTGCCGGCAGCCATCGCTGTGCAAACAATATGCAGCAATATGCAGCAAAGACTTACCGGCTATGGAGAGGGCTCGACCCGCGAGCCCTCTCCATGCACCGGGACCCGCCGTATAAGACGATTACCGGCGTATAAGACGACCCCAGAGAAGACAGAAGATTTTTCTGTCTTCAAAAGTCGTCTTACACGCCGGTATATACGGTAGGTAGACATGAGATAAATAGATAGATAGATAGTTGCTCCAAAACCATAGAGAGATGGAACGTAATTTTGCAAACACTTATCACACTGCAAAAATCATAGATGCAGACTAAATCTCATCTAGTACATCGCAAGCGTAGGCATGTCCAAGTGTAGGGTAGTCCAAGAAGTCAGTACAGTGTGAAAAGGTCCTCTAGCAGCGTCCTTTAGGTCCAGGCAAAGTATCCAGGACATTCAAGTAGGAAATCTACTTGTAGGAAATCTACTGTAACATTGCCACTAGAGATGAGCGAGCACTAAAATGCTCGGGTGCTCGTTTCGAGTAACGAGCCCCATTCAAATCAATGGGAGACCCGAGCATTTTGTCAGTAAAATTACAAACTGAACGAGCACAGTGAAAGAACACAGTGCAGAACAGATCGCAGATGTTCCCGAACATCTGCAATCTATTCTGCACTGTGTTCTTTCACTGTTTTCTTCAATTAAATGATTAAATTAAATGTTTTAATTGTATTTTTTACTGTTCTTCAGTTCTTTTTTTTTAATTAAATGCTCGTTATCGAGCAGGACAAATACTCGTCCGAGCAACGAGCCGGTTCGAGTATGCTAATACTCGACCGAGCATCAAGCTCGGACGAGTATACTCGCTCATCACTAATTGCCACACTTTGAATAAATCTCACCTTTATTTTCAAAGGGAATGTATTTATTTATTTATTTATTTTTTAAATGGGATTTGGAACAGCAGTGCCCCCTGATGTCCTACTTGTAGATAGATAATATATTAGTACTGTACTTACTGCCACCTGCTGGTGCCATACATTTTATATTACACCTCTGTGTCCCACATACCTTCCATTCACCACTAACTGTGTGTTGCATTCTTTTATGGAGGTTTTTTAAGCTTTTCTGTGTGGGCTGCTTATCTGCCTCCACTATACAGATGATACTTATCTGTACTGAGTTTATCTTCTTTACTTGTCTACTACAGGTGAAAACATATTCATCAATATCGTTAAGAATCACTTTATAAGTGTAATTGTTATATATGATTTGTGGAGTTTTTAAAGCATTTTGGCTTTTAGATGCTTACACAGTGTATCCCCCAGAGAGGTGATATTTCTTTTAAATTTATTTGGAATATACATGCAAGTCCCCCTGCAGCATCGATTGTTACATCCCTTGTCATATGAACCATAGAGCCCTGTGTGATTCATGTATAAGGACCCCAAGGATCATGAAGGGTGACACAAGAGCTTACAGTCTATGAGGATAAGGGGGTGACACAAGAGCTTACAGTCTATGAGCATGAGGGGGTGACACAAGAGCTTACAGTCTATGAGGATGAGGGGTGATACAAGAGCTTACAGTCTATGGGGATGAGAGGGTGACATAAGAGCTTACAGTCTATGAGATATATAATTTTGCCTATATCTATGAGATTTCTGATGACAGACCGCGCGGCTCACCAGTGCCCCTACGTTCTGTATATTGATGAAAAGGTGGTGTGGTTTCTTACAAACAGCCATATGGTACATTTATGGGCACTTCTCAGTAGTAGAAACCCATTCTTAGACTCCATTCGGGAAACATTCTCATCAGTCAGACACTTATGTCCAATCCTTCGGAAAAGCCCTGGATGTCTATATTACAGGGGATGTGACAGTGTATCAGCCCCTGTATCTCTCATCTGCACATCCATACATTGTACACACCACATATACCACAATGATCTGTACATTGAGTGGGATGTTTATGGAGGAGATGATTTATTCTCCTTTACAGATCACTGGGGGTGTTTGCCAGTAAATGCAGCTTTTTGTTATCCCACATGAAATACAAGGAGATACTTATGAATCACATAAAACAATGTGGGGATTTATCACAGTTTATATACCTGAAAACAGACGGTCAAGCTTTGATTTAGTTGCAATTCCTGACGCAGAGCTGGGAATTGTGACTACTCCGGTCTCTACTCCGGTAAGGAGCCTCTGGTATATAACGGGTTTTAAATTACCAATTGAATACACCTTTACCTTTGCAGCTGAACCTATGGTGACGCTGTACATGTTTTTGAAATATTTTGGCTCCCGGGCCGTTGCACATGGATGGGTGGATAAGGGAGGGGGGTGAGTGCTCCTCACCCTTCCCATCTCCAAACGGGACTGAGCAGCCATGCTGTAAATCCAGGCAAGAGTACGACCTCCAATATCTTTTGGGGCGCTGCCCCACGGCTCGGGCACGGTGCGGTGCATGTGTCCATGCATAGTGCATATCTACAGCGGCTGTAAGCTAGCTGCCATTTTTGTGGCTATCTCACTGCGGCCCTTTGGGGAAATGTGAATAGAGTCTTACATATAGTTTTATTCAATTCTAATACTAATAAAAAAAAAATTTACAGGAGACACTTGTCTGCTAATTCTATACAAAAAAAAAAAAAAAAGAATCGTTTTGGCCCAAAGTGTTATGTACCTCACATATGGTGGCGTTCAAAACCACAACTGGCTCTATAAAAAAAAGTCCCTGATCCTTTGACTGTACAATATCTAAGTTATGTTAAAGTTTTATAATAAACTTGAGGGTTGGTAGGGGGGCGGCTGCAAGCACTATGGGGCAGAATATGTAGAAATATTAATATTTATATGAACTTGAATTGTTCGATAAAATTAAAAAATAATCAGTCGCCCGGAGTGATGAGACAGTCAGGCGAGAAAAACTCTAATTTATCCGACACCCAGATCCACATTGATTAGACGCACTAATGTTAAACCGGTGGTGGAAGAAGCTCTGTCTTTTGTATAGTGGTGGAGTTGAGGAACTGCAGCTCCTAAAGCCTTAAAAAAATCAAGCTGGTAAGGCCCACAAACAACTTTCCATGAAAATGGAAAATCTCAAGGGGGCCTGGGTAAAAAAAAGAACATATAACAATATAATTCCTAAGTTGCTCCACTACTTCCAGTTTTGGGTGCTGGGCCCAAACAGAAGTTTCTGAGGACCCGCTTCATACACCCAGCAGCATCTTCAGACCAGGGACCAACTGAGGTCCCCTGGAAAATGAAAGTGATGTCCCCTTGTCATGATAAAGTGGGTCCCATGATCCCTATGGGGAGCAGGACCTAAAACTAGAAGTATCCTGGAGTGGGGTAAGTTTGTGTTCCTTTTTGTACTAACCCCAACCCCATTTTCATGGAAAACCCCTTTAAGGTAATAAATGGAAGCAGATTATTCAGTAAAAATACAGCAGTGACAGCAGCAGCACATGGTTGCTCTCTCCTGACATCACTTTACAGCCATAAAATATATTTGTTAAGGGAAGATTTATGATAGCTAGGTCACATGGAGTTGTAGAGGAGCCGTCGTCCATTGCAACCAATCATACTGCAGTTTACATTTTTGAAAGGGCTTAAAAGCAATAAGATCTCGAAGCTGATTGAGCGCTTTGGGTGACTGCTCCACATTTTTCTTTTGTGCTGCTTTTCATGAATCTCCCAATATGTCTGCTCAGAAACCAAACCATGAAATAAAAATGGTGTCCCCGCAGTTCTCTTTGTGTTTTCTATTTTATATAGAAAGCTTATGGCTTTCCATACATCACTAATGTCTCACCCACATCTCATCTGTTGTAGCTGCTGCTCTACAAAGACACTTATGTAAAACTGCAATCAGGAATGTGATTTTTTTTAGCTGGTAACAAGTTCCAATAGCCAAAGCTATGCTGATTTTAAAAATACTTTTGCCAGCATTCTGAATTATTTCAATAATTTATATAAGTTTATTTCACATTACCTGTCTTCCTGCCAGCAATGTGTGGTGAGTCCTGGAGGGCAGGGGGCACCTGCAGCCTGTGTGTGCCTGTGTCAGTCTTCTCTCCTCAAAACTGTCATATGCATTGAACAGGAGGGGAGGGAGGTGGACGGTGTGGAGTAGAGAAAGAAAGAATGAGGAGACACAGGTGCACACAGTAGTGATGGGAAGTTCAGTTCTTATTAGTGAACTGGCTCATTAGGCTCAGCTCACTAATAAGAGGCGGCTCTTTTGGCTCCTTAAAGGCTCCCTAGTATATGTATAATATGGATCCTCAGATCAGGCAGTCACTCCTCTCCACACCACTTTTAATAAAATTTTTATCGGCTTAAAGGGGGTGTGGCTCCCCAATTAGTGGCCGGTCGGATAATGTAGATAATAT
Organism: Engystomops pustulosus; assembly: GCA_019512145.1. Taxonomy (NCBI): domain Eukaryota; kingdom Metazoa; phylum Chordata; class Amphibia; order Anura; family Leptodactylidae; genus Engystomops; species Engystomops pustulosus. The sequence continues at coordinate 21,161,088 of CM033641.1, forward strand.
GGATATATAATGTGCAGGGGGCCTACTTTCACATGAGAGAGACGACTCTTAATGTTGGCTCGTTCGCGATCGACTCATCACTAATAAACAGGTTGCTGCTAACCCCTCCCCCCCCCCTGCCCCCCGGGACTCACCACAAGCTGCTGAAAGGGAGCCATGTAAATCAATGTTAATCAAACTATTACAAACTGCTGAAACGATTCAGAATGCTGATAAAGGCCTATTTAAAATCAGCATAAAATAGGCTATTAGAAACTGACACCAGCTGAAAAGGACATTCCTGATGACAGGTTCCCTTTAAAGGAAATTTACCATCAAAATCCAGCATGGATAAACCAGGGGCACTTACTCATAGATCCAGGCACCATGACTGGTGGTAATCTTATTATATTTGTTATCCATGGCCTCCATCCTTCTAAAATCAACGCTTAAAATTATGTTAATGAGCCAGAAGGGCTATGGGTGTATTCTCAATAATGCAACAACATCTTGTGAAACCAGAGCACAGAGGGGCTTCGGTAATATGCCTATAAGCCTTCTGGCTCATAAGCATAATTGTAACAGTTGATTTTAGAAGGAAGGAGGCCATGGATAACAAATATAAGAGGATTACCACAGTCACGGTGCCTGGATCTAAAAGTAATGTCCCTGGTTCATCATGATGGATTTTGAGAATGGGACCCCTATTCTTCAAATTGTTGGAGTTGTCCAGCATGTGTCCAAATCAACCTTCATCAATATACTTGGTATCCCCTTTCCTGTGGATAGAGGAAAACTTGCCCACTTGATACAACTCCTTTAAGGTAGGTGATCTGTGCCTCATACCCTTGGGTTCCACTTTTTTTAAATGGTATGTGGAGCGCCATCTGTGAACATCTTTGGAACTGATGGAACCTACATTCCAACATTTGGGTAATCATTACTTATTCTCAGTTCCATTGCCTTGTAGAAAAATCCCATTTTAAAAAGCATTTCTCGTTTAGGAGTCCATGTAGTGAAATTTTTGGATTACCTACTGCTTTTAGCAATGGGCAGATCACTATTTTTACTTGAAGGGTTGGCAGACCTCCCTTACAATGATAGACTACTACATACGGTCCTACCAGTGGAACCCACTGCAAGATCTCAGAGAACCAAGAAAGTACAATACAAAACTATTCATTGTGATAGATTTACTACAGGTCCCACATGTGTGTCTGGGTCTTACATGGTAACATCCATCTTTTTAATGCAAAAGGTTCCCACTGGAGGGATGACCACCATGACCACATGACCATGGCCTCTTATCTGACCATGATACAGCACAAGGTTTTACAACAAATTGGTGTTTCCACTACAATTCACTGTCTGGAGCAGTTTGCTGCCTTAGCTGATGATTGGTGGCCTGGCCTATGGTTGCAAACAGCATCTTAAAGGAGTATATAGAGCAGTAATGAACAATGTATTATTATACTAGGGCCCTGTATAATCCTTTATAAGTAGAATTTTCCTATTGACGATCTCTTTTAGATTTATGGTTTAACTATCACCCTTATCCCTTTGTTTCAGCTTCAAGAAGATCCGTGGGGGAGGAACTAAACTTAGATCCAGACAGCAGGAAGGTAACAGAGGAGGAGACATTTGTATCTTCTAAAGTAAAGAATCGGAATTCCCAGTAATATACAATCAACATAATTGAATCATTTTTATATGCGGCAAGTAAAAGTAAGAATGTTCTTAGTTGCCCATGGAAATCAATTACAGCTCAGGTTTCATTTAACCAGTGCTCATGAATATTTTAAAAGGGGAGCTGTAATTGGTTGCCATTAGTGATAGGAATTCCGGCTCTTCTTAGTGAACTGACTCATTAGGCTCCGCTCATTAAGAAGAGCCGGCTCTTCTGACTCCTGAAAGGCTCCCTATTAAAAATATAATTGGGAGCTGCAGGCCAGTCAGTTACCCCACTCCACGCCACTTTTAACCCGATTTTATCGGGTTAAAGGGGGCATGGTGAGGCGTTTAGGGGTGGGGTTTACATTGCAGCTCACACAGTTCACGTGAATGAGTCGCCTCTTTGTGCCGACTCGTTTGCAAACGACCAATAACTAGTTGACATGGGCAACCGAGAACATTTTTAACTTTAGGCAGTTTGATAAATCTGCCCCCATAGGTCCAAAAGTCAGACAAGATTTAAATCATACGGAGGTGTCTTTCAGGCTTTATTCACAAGAACCAGAACCCATACTGGGCCTGGGTCCTCCCTTTTCAGGACAATTGTAAATTTAATGAGCATTTTTATTCTCCTTTGCTAAATTTGTGAGCATACGTATTTATCTATTATTAGGGGAGTCATCTGTCACTTACAGAATGACCCCCAATCACTCTCCATCCATCATCCATAGTCAGCACTAACTGCTGCTTGTCAATAAGCGGAGATGAGTTCCCTTGATCACATTGGCCTATAGCAGCTGCTATTCTTTCGGATAGTTACACCTATGCTCCAGATGTTTTGTCAGTTTCTGATATTGAAGCCAAAATTTACATCAATATCTATGAGTGAATTCATCATTAAATCCTCCTTCTCATTGGCTTGTTGTCGTAGATTAAATCCAGCTGGCTGAACCTTAAAGGAGACATGGATGGTCACAGCCATTCACCGGAGACAGACACAAGATCACTTTGCCTAAATTCTGGAACCTACAGAGATTCTTCACAGAGGAACACAGGGGAGTCTTACTCTCGTAAGTTTCTTATGGTCTTCTAACATGACCTTGTATCCCTCCCTGGTTCAATGGGGCTAAGAATCTAATAGCCATGTGCAGACACAAACAAGAGTTATAGTCTATTGTACATTCAAGGCTTGATATTTCCATAATGCTAAAGAATCCCATGTTTTTGTAAGGTGGACACACAGGTTTATTAGATTTACACTCTATTATAATGTTATTTTTCATGTAAAAAGGATGACTAAGTTTTGGTTGTCATACCACTTCTAGCCACAGGGTGTGGTGTTTATATTAAGAATGCCCACACACATTTAAAGGAAATCTATCATTTGATGCATTATGAAGCAAACATACCTTGAGAATGCTGTAGCTACACTGATGCAGGATCATATTTTGGTTAATGCCTGAGCTGAGTGGCTTTGCTGAAAAAACAATTATAACATTCAGGACCTTGGGAAGGCTGGGTGAGGCTGGCTGACATAAACACATTACACACGGAACTTGTAATTACACATGGAGGTTAGTCAAGCATGACTAATCAACCTGAGCTGGATCATTTGTACACAGCAGTTGGGGGTGGTGCAGCAATTGATTATTCTGCCTTCAGGGACAACCCAGGGATTACATCATCCTCTTTTGCATATAATCGAGACAGCTTCATAATTTTATGATAGCAAAACCACTCAGCTCAGGCATTAACCAAGATATGATCCTGCATCAGTGTAGCTACAGCAGTCTCAAGGTATGTTTGCTTCATAATGCATGAAATCAAATGGTAGAAATCAACCGCTTGCACCGGGGTCCACTGATATGCAAATTAAATCAGCTAAAAACCACTTTGTGCAAGGGGGTGTTTCTTTTAAATTATGCTAATAAGCCCGAAGGGCTCCTTGAGCTGTTACAAGAGCCCCTCTGTGCTGCAGCTTCATAGGCTATTACACTATCTCCCCCTACCCTCTGTTCTGTACTTCTCCTTTCACTCTGCCTGATGTAATCTCACTGCACCAGAGGAAGTTTCAGCCCCAAGTGGGAGGGGGGGTAGTGCTCCTGGCACCATAATAGCCTATAAACCTACAGCACAGAGGGGCTATGGTGACACATTAGCATGGTTTTAAAAGTTGATGTTAAAAGAAAGGAGGCCATGAATAACAAATATAAGAAGATTATCACAGTCACGGTGCATGGATCTATGAGTAATGTCCCTGGTTTATCATGATGGATTTTGATAGTAGATTTCTTTTATAAATATGCAAATTAACCGAATGGGCTCCTGGGCTTATTTTCAGAGTCCCTCTGTTCTGTAGCTTTACAAGTTGTTACAATGAGCTTCACAGGACTTCCCTCCCCCTGCACTTCCTCCTGATGCTAGATTACACAGGCAGAGGAAGGAGGGAGAGAGCAATGGGTAGGGTGAGACATGTTCTGCTCATTGTAACAACCTGGGAGGCTCTGGTAACACCCCAAGAGCCCTTCAGACTCTTTAACATGATTTTAAAAGTTGATTTTATAAGGAAGGGGGCCATGGATAACAAATATAAGATGATAACCAAAGTCATGGTGTATGTGACTGTAAGTGATTAAGTGTCCTTGGTTTATCATGATGGATTTGAATAGTAAATTTCCTTTAGGGGCCCTTTAATTTAATCAATATAGCACAGTACTCTAAACTGCCACCTACTGGTTAGCATTATAATGAACACATGCTGTACAACATGTTCTTATGTATCAGAGAGATAACCTGGTTCCTTGTATCTTGCTGTATAGGGTTACCTTACTCCAAATCTGCATCCCTTCCTGGATATGGTAAAAACGGACTAAACCGAGTAAGTAAAATAGTAGAACACTCCATGTATTGTTCACACAGTAACGCCTGGTTGGCTAGGTTTATGATTCCTGACACGGCTGTCCTTCCTCTTCCGCATAGACCATGACTGTATTGTGACTATGTATCCGTATAAAACGGGTGGAGAATTTCCATAGGGAGTAGTCATCTCTAGGGTGTTATTCTTTAGCTCAGTTAGCAGAACAGAAACAGATGTAGCAGAGTTCAGATTTGCAATGAAACAAAGTAGAATCTGTTGGTTACACACATCTGCTATCTCTGTCTGTCTGTCTCTGTCTGTCTCCTGGGCACCTGTCCCTAGTAGGGAAAATTAGTAACATAGATGGAAAGTTTTATCCTCCATTCACACAAACACTGTTCCTTTTCACACCGGATTGGCGGATTCTCAGTCGCCAAAAATGTATCACTGTTGGCAAATGTAGACACGTTATTAGACAGGACTGTTCCTGTAGTCATTAGTAGTGCTGCATTTCTATAGCTTGTTGGATATATAGGGGCACATTTACTAAGAGATTCATGAAAAACGTGCGCCCAAAATAATGAATCTGGCGCTCCCTGCACTGCCCCGGTTCACCAACTTTTTTATGGTGCACCTTTAACATAGGGCGTGAGACAGACTTTGCATTATAAATTTGATGCAGGGTCTGACTGAGCACCGGAACGCCCCTTAATTTGTGTTGCATGGTGGCTAGCGCAGCTGTGCCACAAAATGGTCACGTGTGGCACAAATATGTTGCAGACACTTCTTAAAGGTGTTTTCCCACAAATCAAAGGATAGGGCCTTCCTTTCTGATCGGTGGGGGTCTTAGTGATGAGCCCCCCCACAGATCATGAAAACTAGGGGTCCGATGGGGTCCCAGGTACATCAGTCGGACCCCTCGTCAGCTGCGCATGACTGTTCTGCTCCATTCATCTCTACGGAGCTGACTAAAAGAACGTGCATAGTCTGCCACAAAACTAACACAAAGCCCTTCGTAGATGTGCCCCATAATCTGACATTGTGCCTAGATAGGAAACAAATAGTAATAAAACAATTTCTTTACTGATGTTGTATCTTTGTTTCCAGGCTGCCAACTTTGGACAGTACCATATGGATGATGATACCAGCTGGGGCATGAAAGGTACAGCCACTTTATGTTATCTCTATGTATCTAAGGCTTGTCCAAGTTTGAATAGGAGGGAACTTACTCACAGGGGCAGATTTACTTACCCATCCAGTCGCAATACTGCGGTGCGTTGTCCGACGTGGATTCGGGTCCGCCGCGATTCACTAAGTGTTCCCGGTGCATGTGAGTGCTTGATCTTGCGACACAAAACCATTTTTAAATTCCGCAGTTTGTCCGAATCCGTCGGGTTGTCTGACGGCCACGCCCCACGATTTCTGTCACGTGCAAGCCGGCGCCAGAATCCTGGGGCAATTTGGGGCAAAACAGAAATATTCGGGAAACCCGACGAAAATGCGGCGTTCGGAGCCTTAGTAAATGAGCCCCACAGTGTTGGTATCACCACCGAGAATGAGTTTGTTTTACTCCCAAACGTACATAGCAGCTGGTAGCACATTGGCGCTGCTGCTCTATTCATCTCTATGCCACCGATTTAGTCAAGTCGACTATGTCCATCAGTGTCATAGATAGTAAATAGAAGTGCAGCATGCATGACATAACTATCGCTCCTTATATGGTATAATGCACCCTGTTCTTGCAATGCCTGGAGGTCCCATAATTAGAACCCGCACCGATCAGAAAATTATCAGCATTAATATAATTCTGGAGGTGCTGGGTGTACCCCCACCATTATGTTACTGATGCCCTATTATTTCCTGAAAACCCCTTTAAACACTGTCACTGTCATCCTAGTAGTTATGTCCATTCTTATAAATAAAACAATAGAGCTCCATTATTCTCCATTAATATTCTTGTGTTCTCTCTACAGAATACAAGGTAAGACATGAAAGGCCGGAGCACATAGAGGTCACCCAGTCTCCTATCCCGCACAAGGTTATACTGTATATGCTTTTCTTTTCACCTTACCCATGTTTGTGACATTATGGACTCAAGTATGTAAAGTCTACCTTACTTTACATCTAAAGCCCCCTAGACACACGTCTGAGTCCTCTCCTCTCTCTGTCCTAGATCTATCCCTATGAGATGCTGATTGTAACAAACCAGGTGCGGGTGAAGCTCCCCAAAGACGTAGACCGGACCAGACTGGAGGTAAATCTGTGCCTATATTGTTTCTATATCTGTAGATTTACTGTAAAGGTTTTTTGTTTTCCACAAATCAATAGCTCTTGGGATGTAAAACAACTTTGCTTATTATCTTTATTACCTATAGGGAGTAGTTTCCTCGCTATAGCCCTCAGATTAACTCATTGCTGCAATGGCTGCCTCCTCTCCATGTGCTAATAAGCCCCCCTGGAGTCCAACAGAGAAACAAAGTGTAAATAAACTAAGGGCTCTCAGACAACCCCTTTAATGTCCCTTTAATTTTGTAATCAGCAATATTTCCAGCAACAGCTCCACTTTCACTCATTGGTGGTGCCTGGTATTGCATCTCATTTATTTTTTCTTAATCTAGAAAGCCCAAAACATAAGAATAGTGTTTGACATGTTAAGTGAAAATTGACAAACGTTCAAAGGGGTTTAGGGATTTATGTATATATATGTTCTAGTTACCCATGGAAACCAATCAAAACTCTACATGGGCTGTCATGGGCAACTAGAACAGTTCTGCTCTCTGACTCTTCTGATAAATCTCCCCCCAAGTCGAATAGAACCACAGCACAATTTAGAGGGTTTGTTCAGTTTGTGAAACCCTTATACTGTATTATCGAGGGGAGCCTTCTGTAAAGGATGCTCACCCCCCCTTGACTAAAGTGTAGAAAGTTTACAAATACTTTTTTTCCGGTTTGTAGCTCACAGAACAACAAGCCTATTTCAATCTGAAAGTTGGTATTCCTTTTTTTAATATAACAGAAAAGCTTGTTCCTAGGTGGTATAGAACAAACTAGGGGCATCTCAATTCATAACCCCCCTGCAACCTCTAAACTTGACTCATCTCGGGCAAACTATGACTCTTCTCTGCTCATTTTCACATGACTTTGGAGGAGTTATTTTAGAAGGTTAATGGATGAGATTTTACATAAAAGAGGGAATTCTAGAAAGGAAATTTCATCCCCTCCCTGAGGGAGTAGTAGTTTAATGGAGTTGAATCTGGTGACAGGTTCCCTTTAAAGTACAATCACTCACATAAGACCTTGTTTATTCAGATTGGTCCATTTCCCTTAAACACTTCAATGTGTTCCTCTCCTGATTACTCAGCAAGCGATTTTTGCTTTCGCAGCCTCATTTCTTTTTTTAAGCTGAGATTATATAAAAGAAGACATCTCGCAAGTAAAGGGAATGTGAGAAAATCTTTTACATCTGGAATTCATGAATGGATATGTTTCATTATACGATAACAGGGGGTGAGGGGGCTTGTTGACAGCAGTCGGCCATGAAGGTTAAAAGCGCCCCTTTAATCAGACCTCATGTTTGGGGAACATTTGGTTTGTTTTGGACAGATAAGAGACCCCCTTGGCTGGTCTTCTTAATAAGAAGTGCAGCTACTTGAGATCCCTTAGCTCCACTGATGTTTATTCAGTGCGGGTTTTTATCTACTTGTCTTGGAACAGGTGTGGCCTTGGCTTATGCCGTTCAGAAGAGATCAAAGACCCGAGGATGTCCTGGAGTTCAGAGGGATAAACAATACGACAGCCATGTGTGATGGGAGCGTTAATGCGGGGTATTTATGTGAGGCACATCATAATGCTGGACACCTGAGTCAATACACAGTCCAAAGTACGACCAAAAATGGATCAAGGGTGACCTTGGAAAGATGGGACCTTCATGCTGAGCTTCTGCTTATCGTATGACCCACCTGGCGTAGCCTTATGTCAGCATCTGTGAAATACCCTGGGATGCCAAGGGTGAATGGGCCATAGAGGTAGACATTGGATATTGGAGTAATGGTGGGGTCACATGGGGGCAAAGCAGGCAAAGCCAGAGAATTAAAACTCAAGGATCATTGATCCTATCCCCATTTATGGAGATGGTAGAACCGCCTCTCCTCTAGGTGTAGAGGATGCTCCCTGTCTATGGTGATGGTAGAACCTCCTCTCCTCTAGGTGTAGAGGATGCCCCGTGTCTATGGTGATGGTAGAACCTCCTCTCCTCTAGGAGTAGAGGATTCCCCCTGACTATGGTGATGGTAGAACCTCCTCTTCTCTAGGTGTAGAGGATGCCCCCTGTCTATGGTGATGGTAGAACCTCCTCTCCTCTAAGTGTAGAGGATGCCCCCTGTCTATGGTGGTGGTAGAACCTCCTCTCCTCTAGGTGTAGAGGATGCCCCGTGTCTATGGTGATGGTAGATCCTCCTCTCCTCTAGGTGTAGAGGATGCCCCCTGTCTATGGTGATGGTAGAACCACCTCTCCTCTAGACATAGAGGATGCCCCTGTCTATGGTGATGGTAGAGCTGCCTCTCCTCTAGGTGTAGAGGATGTCCCCTGTCTATGGTGATGGTAGAACAACCTCTCCTATAAGCATAGAGGATGTCCTCTGTCTATGGCGATGGTAGAACCACCTTTCCTCTAGGTATAGAGGATGCCCCCTGTCTATGGTGATGGTAGAGCTGCCTCTCCTCTAGGTGTAGAGGATGTCCACTGTCTATGGTGATGGTAGAACAACCTCTCCTCTAGGCATAGAGGATGTCCTCTGTCTATGGCGATGGTAGAACCGCCTCTCCTCTAGGTGTAGAGGATGCCCCCTGTCTATGGTGATGGTAGAACCACCTCTCCTCTAGGCATAGAGGATGTCCTCTGTCTATGACGATGGTAGAACCACCTCGCCTGTAGGTGTAGAGGATGTCCCCTGTCTCTGGTGATGGTAGAACTGCCTCTCCTCTAGGTGTAGAGGATGCCCCCTCTTTATGGTGATGGTAGAGCCACTTCTCCTCTAAGGTGTAGAGGATGCCCCCTCTTTATGGTGATGGTAGAACCACTTCTCCTCTAAGGTGTAGAGGATGCCCCCTCTTTATTATGATGGTAGAGCCACCTCTCCTCTAGGTGTAGAGGACCCCCCCCCCCTGTCTATGGTGATGGTGTGAAACAACCTCCTCCGTCTAGCATAGAGGATGCCTCTGTCTATGGCGATGGTAGAAGCCGCCTCTACTCTAGGTGTAGAGGATGCCCGCTGTCTATGGTGATGGTAGAAAACCTCTCCTCTGAGGCATAGAGGATGCTCCTTCTTCGATGGTGATGGTAAACACTGCCTCTCCTCTAGGTGTAGAGGATGCCCCTTGTCTAGTGGTGGTGGTAAACGCCTCTCCTCTAGGTTAGTAGGATGCCCCCTCTTTATGGTGATGTAGAGCCACTCTCCTCTAAGGTGTAGAAATGCCTCCTGTCTATGGTGATGGTAGAACCTCGTCTCCTCTAGGGTAGAGGATGCCCCCTCTTTATTATGATGGGTAGAGCCACCTCTCCTCATGGTGTGAGGATGCCCCCTTGTCTATGTGATGGTAAACCCCTCTCTCCTCTAGGTGTAGAGGATCCCCCTGTCTATGGTGATGGTAGAACACCTCTCCTCTAGACATAGAGATGCTCCCCTCTTATGGCGAGTATAACACTCCTCTCCTCTAGGTGTAAGGATGCCCCTTCTCTATTATGTGTTAGAAGCCAACCTCTCCTCTAGGTGTAGAGGATGCCCCCTGTCTATGGTGATGGTAGAACTCCTCTTCCTCTAGGGTAGAGGATACCCCCTCTCTTTGGTGGTAGCACACCCTCTCCTCGAGGTGTAGAGGATGCCCCTGCTATGGTGATGGTAGAACCTGCCTCTCCTCTAGGTGTGAGGATCCCCCCTGTCTATGTGATGGTAGAACCTCCTCTCCTCTGTATGATAGAGGACCCCCCTGTCTATGGTGATGGTAAAGCTCCTCTCCTCTAGGTGTAGAGATTCCCCTGTCTATGGTCATGGTAGAAACCCCTCTCCTCTAGGGATAGAGGATCCCCTTGTCGATTGGTGATGGTAGAACTGCCTCTCCTCTAGGTGTAGAGGATGCCCCTGTCTATGGTGATGAGACCCCGTCCTTCTAGGTGTGGAGGATGCCCCCTGTCTATGGTGATGGTAGAACACCTGCTCTAGAATAGAGGATGCCCCCTGTCCCTATGGTGATGGTAGCACGCCTCTCTCTAGGTGTAGAGGATGCCCCGTCATGTGCGTATGGTACGAACTCTCTCCTCTAGGTGTAGAGGATGCCCCTCTATTATGATGGTAGAGCCCCTCTCCTCTAGGTGTAGAGGATGCCCCTTTCTATGGTGATGGTAAGAAACCCTCTCCTCTTGGGTAGAGGATACCCCCTCTCTATGGTGATGTAGACCCCGCCTTCTCCTCGGGGTAGAGGATGCCCCCTGTCTATGGTGATGGTAGAACCGCCTCTCCTCTAGGTTGTAGGTTCCCTGTCTATGGATGGAGCTCCGACCTCTCCTCTGGTGTAAGGACCCCTTGTCTATGGTGATGTAGAACTGCCTCTCCTTTAGGTGTAGAGGAATCCCCCCTGTCTATGGTGATGGTAAACCTCCTCTCCTCTAGGTGTAGAATGCCCCCTGTCTATGGTGATGGTAGCACCCTTCTCCTCTGGGTGTAGAGGATGCCCTGTCTATGGTGATGGTAGAACTGCCTCTCCTCTAGTGTGTAAGATGCCCCCTTCTATGGTATGGTAGAACCTCCCTCTCCCTAGGTTTAGAGGACCCCCCCCCTGTCTATGGTGATGGTAGAACCGCCTCCTCCTCTAGTGTAGAGGAATGCCTCCTGTTCTATGGTGATGGTAGAACGCCCTCTCCGGTCTATGTAGAAGATGCTCTGTCTATGGGTGATGGTGAACCCCTCTTCCTCGTGTAGAGGATGCCCCGGGCTATGGTGATGGAGAACCTCTCCTCTAGTGTAGAGGAGCCCCTGTCATGGTGAGGTGAACTGCTCTCCTCTAGTGGTAGAGGATGCCCCCTTGTCTATGGTGATGGTAGAACCGCCTTCTCCTCTGGGTGTAAGAGATGCCCCTGTCTATGGTGATGGTAAACTGCCTCTCCTCCTAGGTGTAGAGGATACCCCTCCTTCTTAGTGATGGTAGCACCGCCTCTCCTCTGGGTGTAGAGGATGCCCCTGTCTATGGTGATGTAGACGCTGCCTCTCCTAGGTATGGAGGATGCCCCCTGGCTATGGTGATGGTAGAACCTCCTCTCCTCTAGGTGTAGAAGATGCCCCCAGGTCTATGGTAATGGTAGAACTGCTTCTCATCTAGGTGTCGAGAATGTCCCTTGTTTATGCCGATAGTAGAACCGACTCTCCTCTCGGACCCCCTCGAACTTATGGCTAAAGTGGATTGGAACCTTGGATATAGTACAGTCCAGGAAGTGTCCCTTGGACCCAAAAAGTTGTATACCTGCTCTAAGATGTAGATTGGAAAACCAGTGCCTGTAGTAGTAGAAGCAAATTCTGACTATTTTTGTATATATTAGCATGGTCTTTTTTGCTATCCATTGTGGGAAAACTTTACAAGTCTCAGATATTTTATCTCCTGACATTCAGAATATTGGTGCAGTCTACAAGTAACTGTTTAAAAGCGGGGAGGTCTCGAAACGCGTGTCTGCTCCCGAGGAGGGCCGATTCGCTCCACGGGTTCCTATCACTAATAATGATTACTCTTCATCTAGGGACCAGGATACCCTGGAGAGAGACATCTTACATTTGCCACAGTCCTAATTACTTTCCTGATTAAATTCCTTGATTCAGAATTGACCTAAACTCTCCTCATTTCACAGGATACAAGGAAAATTTGCCAAAGTTTTGTTTTAAAGGAAATAAAGACCATACGATGTGGTTACTTTTGCAAGTATGATCTCACCGCAGCAGCATTCCCCACATATTAATAGGTTTTACATGTTGAGTGAGTTTTCCATACAGTACTTGTTCTGTGTTACATTGCCAGTTAGGAGCGTCCAAATCCTCCCACGCGTTTTCAGGACACAATATCCACGAGCAAGTCTCTGGTTATATTATTGTGATGATCAGCCATCTTACATGTTGTATGTTTAGTCTAACAAGATAATGGGGCGGTATGATAAATTCTGACCTGTCCTGTTCCTGGAATTATTCCAGATTCCATAAAATTTGTGGATCCATATTAATGGGTTGGTTTAGATGCATTATTAACACCACAGAAACTAATGAGTTCTGCCATAGTGCACCTATTAGTAGCAGTAGTACTTTCCACTCAACCAATACCAACTACAGTGTCCATCATATATACCGCTATATTACCCACGTGTGTACTAATTACAGTATGAAGATCAATGACCCTCGGATAGCCATGCCACAGTGGGGGTCATTTACTAAGGGCCGGATTCGCGTTTTCCCGAGGTGTTACCCGAATATTTCCGATTTGCGCCGATTTCCCCTGTATTGCCCCCCGGGATTTTGGAGCACGCGATCGAATTGTGGCGCATCGGCGCCAGCATGCACGCGACGGAAATCGGGGGGCGTGGCCGAGCGAAAACCCAACGGATTCGGAAAAACCGCCGCATTTAAAAAAAGAAATGTGTCGCTTGGGACGCACTTACCTTCACTTGGTCCGGCCCGCTGAACTCGAGTGCGTTCAGATGCTTTTCAGCGCAGCAGCGCCACCTGGTGGACGGCGGAGGAACTACCTTGATGAATCCCGGCCGGACCCGAATCCAGCGCAGAGAACGCGCCGCTGGATCGCGAACGGACCGGGTAAGTAAATCTGCCCCAGTATCTTTTCATCTGCTTCCATCTCCAATGATTATCTTGTATTAAATGCAGTCACAAGTGAGGAGCCACTAGAGGGCGCTGTGATGTAGCTAATCACTCTTATACTGATCTCCGTGATCGCTGCACAATAGTGATGGGAATGTTGCCTCTTTTTAGTCAAGCTCGATCAATTTGCTCAACAAACTAAAAAAATAAAACTGGATCGTCTAGCTTTTGAATGCCTCAGTATGAAATTTTAGTATAAGGCGTCACGTTAAAGTAGGTTACGTCTCTCCACGCCACATTTTAATAGTATAAATATGAACCCTGGTCCCTTTATTAGAGGATTACCTTCACAAAATACTCACCAATACTACTGTGTCACCATACTGTTGGTCGAGAATGGGCATGGATCGAAGAGTTCATCTAAGAGCCAATGGCACTACGACTCCTAACTGGATGACAACAGTTACCATCAGGGTTGAATCCTTTTACAACCTTGGAGTTTGTTATCAATTTTCCTGTAGTGCCCCCACAGGAAGAATAAAGTATTACACATTGCTTTTTTTTAACCACTAAGACATTGTTGGTTAGAAGCCGACTCCTATGCTGTCTTCTCTCTTAATGGTCGGCTTGATCCCGACAGTTAACGTAAGGTTTAAGTCCTGGCAGTTTGTGTTCAATTTTCCTGCAGTGCCCCCACAGGAGACATGAAGTATGACACATTTCTGATTTCAACCAGTAGGACATTGTTTGTCCTCCAGAGTGAGATGCATTTTTTGTAGTTGATCATAATAATAATAATAATTCTTTATTTATATAGCACCTACAGATTACACAGTGCTGCACAAAGAATGACAAATCAGTCCCTGTCCCCAATGGGGCTCACAATCTAAACAACCTAACAGTATGTTTTGGAGTGTGGGAGAAAACCGGAGGACCCGGAGGAAACCCATGCAAACACGAGAGAGCATATAACCTTTTTGTAGATGTTGACCTGGGTGGGACTTGAACCCAGGTACCCAGCGCTGCAAGGCTGTAGTGCTACCCATTCAGCCACTGTGCTGCCCAATCACTTTTAACATTTTTTTTGGGGGGAATGGGGCAGAATATTGAATCACACTAAATTATGTTGATCCCTAACCAGACTCTTTATTTCTTCTATTTCATGTAACAATGAAGAGACACCTTTCGTTAGAGGAGTTCCAACACGTCTTTGGGATGACCATCGAGGAATTTGATCGCTTGGCGTTATGGAAGAGGAATGACATGAAGAAGAAGGCGCTGCTTTTCTAACCTGAACTGCCATCAGTAGTGTTATCAACTCTTCTCCGGGAAGAACGTGGCAAGACGGTTCCTTGGGGCCAGAGAGTACTCTCATCATCCTCTAACATGTCAATGTCTGCCAATGTTGCTCTATTTACAATATTTTTAGCTGCCCTGAAACATTGTAACGCCGACTGCTGTATGTCAGAGGTACAACAGTATGTATAGCCCATGTATCTATAACTCTCATCAAAACCAAGTGACGCAGAGGCCAAAGACTGGCATGTAAGCCATGTTTGCATTCATTTCTATGTGGCGTATTAAGGAGATGAGAGCTTGACTAACCTGATAACATATCTTTTCATGTATTCCAAGATAAGCCTGTGCTTGCTACACCCATGTATTCACTAAGACTGGCATATTACGTTATTCTATTACCCAGGTTTCTTATAGAAGCTATCTCAGGCATCCTCACAGCCATAATTATTTATTTTATATGCTACGTGGCTTGGAAATCTGCTCAGTTATATCATTTTGGCTGCTTATTTACTGTCAGATGTTTCACACAACCAGGTCTAATGTAAAACCTTCACCTTGTATCAGCTCATCCATGGTTCAGTATTAGATCCCATGATGCATCATTCAAAACAGTCATCTGATCCTGGTGGCCGGGGCTTAGTAGGTGCGTGACTTTGCAAGAGACGGAAAGGGGAGGAGCTACGTATTGTCGGGAAAATGAAAAGTTAGAAGTCAAAAGAACGTTTTTTTGAGATCTTGGCTTATAGCAATTACATTAACTTTTTGTACTCACGGCCACACACAATAAATATTGGGTTCAAAATTTATAAAACAAAAACCAGTTGTAAAAAAAATTGCAGAACTTTGAAGTTTACAGAGACTTAGATAGTGTAGGGACAATAACCAGCTCTTCTTCCTGGGAAAAGTTTGCAAATCTGCTCTTCTTCAGATAAAATCTATTCAGTGCAATCTATTGGCAAGAGAATCAACTTCTGCCAATGAATCGAACTAGAATATTTTTGGATTCGATTAAGACAAAGGGGCAGATTTACTTACCCGGTCCATCCGCGATCTAGCAGTGCGTTCTCTGCGGAGGATTCGGGTTCTGCCGGGATTCAAGGTAGTTCCTCCGATGTCCACCAGGTGTCGCTGCTGCGCTGAAGTCCATCGGGGCTGGGTGCAGGTAAGCACGTGTCAAGCGTCACTTTTTTTTTAAAAATGCGGCGGTTTTTCCGAATCCGGGTTTTCGTACGGCCACGCCCCCGATTTCCATCACGTGCATGCCGGTGCCGATGTGCCACAATCCGATCGCATGCGCCAAAATCCCGGGGCAATTCAGGGAAAATCAACGCAAAACGGAAAAATTCGGGTAACCCGCTGTAAAACAGTGATTCGGGCCCTTAGTAAATGACCCCCAAACTGTTATTTCTCCAAATGTCTTAGGATATTGGCCTTTATTCCCCTCATCCTTCCTTTTCAGGCCATGTCAGAGAGCTGGTGAGGCTATCTGGCTCTTTGCAATTTCCGTGCATGTACAGCCAGCTCTTCATTGTGCAGCTGATTGCTCCACAGCGCAGCGCGGGAATTGCTGTGAGACGGGTAACATCACTGCCTCTGCCGAGTCGGAGGATGTAGGGGAATAAAGGCCACTGGGGGCGTGTATTAGTGTGAGCCGACACTTCCCAGAGGGGCTCTTGTGACACCCCCCAGAGCCGCTCAGGCTTATTAGTTAAATGTAATTATAATTATTATAGTTAATTTTTACAAAAACAAAGCCATAAAAAGCAGAAGTAAAAGCAGATGCCGGCAGAGGGTGCCCACTTGTAAATGACGATGCTTTATATTAGTTAATCCTGCTGGTAGTTTCCCTTTCCATTTTTTCTTTAAAGGACATATACAATTAGATTTACTGATGGAAGACTGCCGAAACTTACATGATCGCTATATGTGCCATAGGATGGCACTGTCTTTGTTATGTCCAGGAATGGCAATATCTAAAGAAGACATTGTAAAATGGAAATGAGCTGGACATAGGCCGAAGCTCCTATTGGCTCCACCATCTGATAATACCTGCACACCCCCACCCACTGTGTTCATTTTAACCTGGTCCTGTCCAGCGATCTTCACATCACTCCTCCAGCACATTTCCATATTTTTAGAATGTCTTGTTTAGAGGAATCCAGCTGTTCCCAGACATAAGAAAAATGGTGCCATCCCCTGGTAAACGATCTTGTAAGTTTGGGCAGTCTACCATCATTAACTCTGATGGTAGATGTCCATTGAGGTTAGGTTTAATGTAAGAGTTAGGGCCTGGTATAATGTTGAGAAGTCCTGTTCTAGATCTTCTAGTGGTACAGTGGGATGAGAACAGTACAACTGGCTATAGAATTATATAATAAGCTTTCAGGTGAAGATGGAGATGTACCGGAGCGGTCTGCTCCTCTATTCGGATCCTTGGTTGGGCCTGTCTGTAGTAATCTTTCAGGTGAAGATGGAGATTTACCAAAGCGGTCTGCTCCTCTCCTCGGATCCTTGGTTGGGCTCATCTGTAGTAAGCTTTCAGGTCTGCTCCTCTCCTTGGATCCTTGGTTGGGCCCATCTGTAGTAAGCTTTCAGGTGAAGATGGAGATGTACCGGGATAGGTCTGCTCCTCTCCTCGATCCTGTTGTGGCCCATCGTAGTAAGCTTTCAGCTGAGATGGAGATGTACCGGGAGGTCTTCTGCTCTCCTCGGATCCTTGGTTGTGCCGATCTTTAGTATCTTTGCACTTTGCAGGTGAAGATGGAGATGTACCGGAGAGGTCTGCTCCTCTCCTTGGATCCTTGGTTGTGCCGATCTGTAGTAAGCTTTCAGGTGATGATGGAGATGTACCGGAGAGGTCTGCTCCTCTCCTCGGATCCTTGGTTGTGCCGATCTGTAGTAAGCTTTCAGGTGAAGATGGAGATGTACCGGAGAGGTCTGCTCCTCTCCTCGGATCCTTGGTTGTGCCGAGCTCGTAGGAAGCTTTCAGGTTGTATGATGGAGATGTACCGGAGCGGTCTGCTCCTCTCTCGCGGATTCTCGGTGTGCCGTCTGTAGTAGCTTTCGGAGAGATAGAATGTACCCGGAGAGGTGCTGCTCCTCTCCCCTGATCCTGGTTTTTGGCCCTCATCATAGTAATCTTTCAGGTGGAGATGGAGATGTACCGGAGTGCTCCTTGTCTCATGTTGCTTATGAATCCTTCTTGGAAGCTTATATAGAAAAAGGATGTAAGGCTTAAGGTTTTTGATGAAACAGAGATATTATTTTTACGCAAAGAGTATCGACCACTAAGTTCCAAGGAGGATTCACAAGCAACATGAGACAAGCAGCGCTCTGGTACATCTCCATCTTCACCTTAAATCTTACTACAGACGGGCCCGATCAACGATCCAAGGAGAGGAGCAGAACTGTAGTTGCAACAAACCTCCATCACACATACTCATTATAGTAGCTATGCCCTCAGGTGAGCAGTATTATTTTTGGACACATAATTGCCTATAGCAACAGTGTTACTCTATGAGCGCCTTTTCCCTGCTTTCCTCCTAGCCATCTAGATTGTGTGAGACACAGTTATGGATGCATTTCTTCAATATATCCTCTAGGGGGAGGTAAATTTCTTGTATAAATCGGCTCCATTAAACCTAAGTCAGAGGATCTTCTGTTAGTTGTACAGAAATTGTCTTTAGCTATATGGTTGTCTGGGAAAGTTATTGTACATCTTTGTGGGAATCTAGGAGCATATACGTTGCTCAGAGGAACGAGAAACTGGCATCTATAAACATTATCTGATGGATGATGGATAATTTATAAATAATTGTAAAGCTGAAGGGAGAGTTTATGATTAAATTCATCTTTAAATTTATCAAATTATAGTATGAAGTTATATTTTATCATAGTGTAAACCTAAAATTCTGTATGCTTTCTACCCGTCCATAGGCTGTGTCTCATTCACTGCAATAAAGTTGAGATGCAATACCAGACACGACCCATGGACAGGTGTGGCGCTGTTTGTTATGTTTTTCTATGGTATAAGGCAGTGGTGGCGAACCTATGGCACTGGTGCCAGAGGTGGCACTCGGAGCCCTTTCAGTGGGCACCCAGCACAGAATTTACCAGAGAGAACTCAAGGCTTCCTCCTGCAGTCAAAGACAGCCCAGGGCGCGCCACGCTCAGTGCTATTTTAAAGTAACACCTACTTGGCTGCCAGGACTACAGGAGGAGTGAAAAGGTGGGCAGAGATGGATTATCGAGGGAGTTCTTGCTTTTTGTGACCTCAGGGCGCCAATACGATTGAGACTTTTTGGCATATTGGCACTTTGCGACATAAAAGTGGGTTTTGGTTGTAGTTCTGGCACTCTGTATCTAAAAGGTTCGCCATCACTGGTATAAGGCCTTCAAGTAAAACTGCTGCTCTACTGCAGCTTCATAGGTAGAAAAATGGTGCAACAATTGCCAAATTTATTAAAATGGCCATCATAGAGCTTAATATTAGATTCATAGAAAAACCAATACCTAAAGCTGAAAGTAGTATAGCACAGTCCCTAATTTTCTCGTATCTCGTATAAAATTATATCATGGTCAGGTTATAACGTGACCATAGTTAAGCAGCCTCGACAATCCAAAATAATGTAAAAGTAACCAGTGCCATAAGACAGTATTATATATTGTTACGAGGAAGCTGCATCACTATTCTATAATATAATATATAATATTTATATCCAACAAATAGTCTAGAAAAATAAGTATATAAATCTTAATATATAAAATAAATGAATATATACATATATATACTGTATATACATATATATATATATATATATATATATATATATATATATATATATATATATAGAACTATACATAATAATTACATTTTATTGGTTAATATATATCATGGTTCAAAGTAAACTAATTTTAAAATAAAATATAGGAAAATATGTAAACAATTTATTATTTTATTTGTATTATTATTCTTTTTAATAATCATTCATATAAGGCATAAAACTGTCCTCCGGTCGTCGCTGAATAAATCTTATAAGCTAACAAAACTCTATGCAGCTGTTTAGAATCGAATGACAGCACAAGATGTAGATAAACTGCATTTATGTGACGTCTATAGGACACACATACAGTACAGTGTGCTCATATGATGTCTATAGGATACACATACAGTACAGTGCGCTCATATGATGTCTATAGGATACACATACAGTACAGTGTGTTCCTATCACTTCTATAGGTTACACATACTGTACAGTGCACTCATATGATGTCTATAGGATACACATACAGTACAGTGCATTTATATGAAGTATATAGGATACATATACAGTACAGTGCGTTCATATGGCTTCTATAGGATACACATACAGTACAGTGCTTTCATTTAAAGGTTGGACTTGATGGACTTGCGTCTTTTTCCGGCCTTATATACTGTGATACTATGATATGGCTTCTATAGGATACACATACAGTAGAGTGTGTTCCTATGAAGTCTATAGGATACACAGACATTACAGTGTGTTCATATGGCTTCTATAGGATACACATACAGTACAGTGCATTCAAATTACCTCTATTAGATTAAATCTGACCATCAGCCCCCATTAAGATGCAAGTATGTAATTTGTATAATGCATATAAGCTGTGCAGTTGGGGCGTGGTTTTCCTTGTTCCATCGTAGAAAACTTATTTGCATATAAGGTTTAGTGAAACCTATATGATGTGAAGGTGTGTGCTACACTTTGCACATTTTTGAGTAAAAGGGAGGATCAGCACCTCAACATCATCATCTCTCGGCTCAGTGGGACAGTCTGGAGAACTGTCCTGCAATATATAGATCTGTTGATTAAAACGAAAATGTGCAATACTTTATTTAGCCTGAGGTGGCGCTGCAGGAAAAATAAAAACTGTCTCTGTCATCTCCTCATCGCTGGTGGTTCCAGTCACTAGTCCCTTTATGATGTTCTGAACATGTATGATGTTCCTAAGATAAAGGTCCAGAATTTGCTGCGAGGGTCCAGAAATTCTGGGTAAGCCCCAGAGGGTGGGGCTTACCAAAAGTGTGCTGCCTTCAGTATCTAGGGTTGCAAATCAGGTTATCTGGTGGCAGGTCCAGGGTCATCTCTGGAGACTGGTCTCTGTAGTCTACCAACTATGAAGTTGGGAAGTATGTAAGTGGTAAACAAGGACAACCCCTTTTAAGATTCTTCCTGACTTCACCTAGAGCAAGAGAACATGGTGTGTAAAATGTTAAAGTGTCAGCCTTAAAAGCGATGGCCACTCTTTTACATAAATTGCCTATGTGCTTTTAATGCCATGTGGACAATCCCTGAATGTTCATCAAGTGATTCAGCAGTCCTGCTGCTTACTTTTGTGCTGTCTGAAGACTCTCCATGCTTCTTTGTTTACATGTCTGAGTTTTGATGAATAGGAAGAGCTGCAGCAGGAGATTATGACACATCCTGCTCCCTCCCTCCTCCTCTCTTTCTGTCTCTATTAATAAGGAGGAACAGTGAGAAGAAAGGCACAGTGGGTGAAGCCATGAGTACGACAAAGAGCAGTGATTGAGGAAGCTGTGTATATATGTAAAGGACAGTGTGGTGAGAACAGGGACGGAAGCTTTCAAAGGAGGCAAAGACACAGGTATATATATATATATATATATATATACATGCACAGACATGTCTAATGGAAGAGATTTATTGAAAAGTGGCCAACCCCTTTAATTCATATAAAGAAATATAACATAACTCCTTTAAGGATATTAATGAGATGGGCTACGGGATGAATCACATCTGGAGACAGTTAATCTGTTTTCTATGAAAGTGCTGAGAGGAAGTAATAATCATGTTACTGAGTGTTACCCAAAGAGCACAGGACCATCAGATACGGACAGAACTCTCTGAATGGCGTTAATTTGCCAATGGCGTCATGGGTTTTTTTTTAGGTTTTTTTTGCCTGCCTTAGCTAAATCTTTAAGAGGCCATGATACTTAATCACCCTCATAAGGAATCAATTAGGATGAAGATCCTTTACTTGTGATTCCCAGCACTGTCCTAATAAAATAGGACCCAGTGTGCTCGAAACTTGTAGTAGAAGGACAGAAACTGGAAGGGCGATTAATAACAAATACTAATATGTAAGTAAATGTGTTTTAGAGGAAGGTTATATACCAGGACAGATACTAGAGGGGTCTTGGTGCAACCAACTTGAATTACTTTTGGGGTGATAACCCATTGGAGCTAGGATAGGGCTGATGGACACTAAGAAAACCCCATGTACAGACCTACATCTCAGGAGTCTATAGATAAAGTTTTTCAGGAACCTTATGGTGGTCCTACACTTGGACCCAACTGTTTTCCATCCAATTGATTTCAATGTCCACCCAATTTTACAATGTCCACCCAATTTTACAATGTTCACTCAATGTTGGAAGACCAAGACCTCAGGTGGAAGCCCTAGGAATAAAGCAATTGATCATTTGTTCCCCATATTATGAGTAAGAAGTCCCGCACAAACAGTAAATGGTTGATTGGTCCAAAAAAAAAAAAAACTTACCATATATACTCGAGTATAAGCCTAGTTTTTCAGCACAAAAAAAATGTGCTGAAAACCCAAACTCGGCTTATACTCGAGTGAAAAAAATATCAAAACTCACCTTTCTGGCTTCCCCCGCTGTTGGCTATATACTGGGGTAGGGGGCTGGCTATATAGTGGGGGATATGGGCTGGCAGGCTATATACTATGGGGCAGGGTCCGGCAGGCTATATACTGGGGAGGCTGTGACCAATGCATTTTCCACCCACAGCTTATACTTGAGTCAATAGGTTTTCCCAGCTTTTTGTGGTAAAATTAGGGGCCTCGGCTTATACTTGGGTCGGCTTATACTCGAGTATATACAGTATCTGCTAATCATGGCTACCTTCAGGTAAGCCAGACATACGGACACGGATATTGACCTATAGGTTAATCTTGCAGAAATCATCATTAGAGGTAGGATAGAGCTGAATGACAGCATGTACAGACCTACATCTCAGGAACTTATGTACGAAGATTTTCTGGTGCCTTAAGGTGGTCATATACTTGAACCCAAGTGTTTTTAATGGGGTAACTAGTTCCCCTGAGAATTAAGGGCATTGAATGTCCATCTGATTTTACCCTAACATTTATATTGGGAGACCCAAACCTCAGGGGGAAACCATTGATCCTTTGTTCCATTTTGTTAGGTGTAAGGAGGCCCCCATGGATAGTAGATGGTTGGTTGGTCCCACCAAAATCGATAATTACGGCTATCTTAAGGTAAACAAGACGTATGACTGTGCCTATAGGCTACTCTTACCTAAATAATTGTGTATTATTATAGGTACCCTATAGTTAAGGTCCTCTTCAGGTTAGGTGAGGAGTTGTAGATCGGTGACCACACAAGGCAAAGTTGTCAGGACCGGGGTATTTATTAAGAAATCATGACCCTTAAAGATTTATTTAAATCTTGTGATAAATGTTTAAAATGATTAAGTTGAAATATAATCTTATTATCAGCCTCAAAGGGTCCTGTAATTATGAGAGAGAAGACATAGCCAAATGAATACAGCTAGTAGATGGTTTCCAAAAAAACCCCCCTGAAATTTATATCATCTCAGCAATGTTTTGGAGGATCTGGAATAAGATCCATGATATTCTATGGAGGATTCCTGCTTGTGTGTCCTGAGTTTACCTTGGCTATAGGACTATCTGAAGAGCATTCCTCGCTCCAGACTTGTTGTTGTGAATTCCACTCATGCATGGAAGTAGCCGCTCTATAGAAGTTGTGAATTAAAGGGGGTTTACACTATTAACCAAACATGGCTGTTTTCTTTCAAAAACAGTGCCGCATCGGTCTATGGGTTGTTTTTGGAATTGCAGCCGAGCTCAATTCAGTAAATAACCCAAGGACTTACCCAAGGAGCAGACATGAAGCTGTTTTTGGAAATAGGCAGCCATTTTGTTTTATACAATTCTGTACCCTTTTCCCATGAGAAACACATATTTTAGATGACCACGCCCTTCCATCCTCTCATGATTGGGACCTGAAGAGTAGGGGGAATTTTATATTTTGAAATGTTATATTTGTAGATTTTTTAGGGACTTCCATGGTCCAGCTCTACAGACTTATAGACATCACTCATTTTAGTGTTTGGTCATAGGAAGGGGGGGGGGGGTTATTGTCTGTTATTGTAGAAATGATCTCAAAGAAATTTTGTATTTAAAGATAAAGGGGAACTTCTTTTTTAGCCTTAAATATTTTGTTATCCTGTCATATAGGGACTGGTGGGCACCAAAATTGGTCAAATCTAAAGTATAGCTGTGAGGTTGGCAAAGGACTCCTCTTCTGCTTTTCTTTTTCTGCAGATACCCCCCTCATGTGCTAGTGTTATCCAGTTTTTGGTTTTGTAACATTAATGTTTGAATGGGCCCTTTAGTTAAAGACGAAGAGAAATTGAAGGCCCAAATTAGGACTCTTCGTTGTACCGAGAAGGAAATAGACATTGTTGGTTTTGGCAAGGTTTTCCATCGACACCAAAAGGTTCTGTATTTATTTTTAACACCTCTCCCAACTTTCTCAAAAGGAATTAAGGAGTCAGGTGACATTGTGTGCTCCTCAAATTAAGTAAGTACCAGACAGGACAACAGGTTCATACAAGTCATATGCCTAATATGTAGTAGACCAGTGATGGCTAACCTATGGCACTGGTGCCAGAGGTGGCACTCAGAGCCCTTTCTGTGGGCACTCAGGCAATCACCAGAGATGACTCCAGGTATCTTCCTGCAGTCCCAGACAGCCCAGGACTTGCTGTACACAGAGCTATTTTAAAGTGACAGCTCGACCTGGGACTATTTTCTGCTTTATTGGTGTCCTCAGGGGCTGGTATCAATGAAAACTGTGACAGAGAAGGGAGTATAAATCACAAATTAAACTTCTGTGTTGGCACTTTGCGATAAATAAGTGGGTCTTTGTTGAAGTTTGGGCACTCAGTTTCTAAAAGGTTTGCCATCACTGTAGTAGACCCTCCAACAACCAAGTCTGGTTGACCGTCAATTAAACACCAATCTAACTTTTTGTTTAATAAACCATGAAAAGCACAAAAAGGGACAAAACAAGGAATGAAATAAGAGAGAATCAGAAGTAAAGAAAGAAAGGATGAAAAGAGACTGGCAAGAGAGGGCGGAGGGTGAGGAGAAAGGGTGATCGGAAACCTGGATTGTCTTCAGTCAATTTTCTACAGTGTGCCACTCTCTATACAGGCAGTCCCCGGGTTATGTACAAGATCGGTTCTCTAGGTTTGCTTGTCGGAACTGTATACTTTATAATTGTAACCCCATCCAAATTTTTTTTGGTCTCTGTGACAATAGGATTTTAAAAATGTTGGATTCTCATTAGAACCAGGAGTAATAATAAATCTTCATTACAGACACCTGTGACATCTGTTATAGCTGTTTATTGTAGCCTGGGGCTAAAGTACAGTAACTTACCAACATCTAAAGGTCCGTTTGTAACTAAGGGTCGTCTGTAAGTGGGGTGTTCTTAACTAGGGGAACGCCTGCATTCTAATGAGGTTTCTAACTCCATCTTATAGTACCTGATTTTTCTATATCTAATTTCCCACCCAAATTTGCTGACAATGCATTTCCTCCAGAAATTCCAGGGGAATCCTCGACACTATCAACGACAAGGGTACAACCCCTTCTTTCCAATGGCTACTTAGCTGCTGTGTAGTTTACCTACAATGCCCTGTACATCCCAGGTAGCTGGAGAGAGTTGTCAATTTTGGGGGATTTTTGCCCCATACTAAAAAAAGTTCTAGTCAGAAGTATTGTTTCTCTGAACAAAAATACATGTGTAGTAGAAACCAGGCCAGTCAAGTATTTTTAATTGTAATATAATTTTAGTGAGTATCACCCGCTGTTAAATAGCCTTTCTGCATTTGCTAAAACACGACTCGGGGTTTTCCAGATGGAAGAGCAGATTTCCAAATCTTTTCATGTATTAAGCCTAGAAGAGAAATGTTGTGTCATCACCAAACGCCTGTAAAACTATTCATATGGTAATAGAAAAAGATGGCTAATTTCTTCTAAAAACAGCTTGAATCTTCCTTTTATCTTGCAATTGGCCTAAATTGCAATACCCGGAACAGCCTGCAGACAACGGTGGCTCTGTTTCTGATTTAGATATATTCCTTGTATTTTGGGCTATGAGTCTATTCTTGCCTGATTTCCTAGTTGCAGATGCAATCGTTTATGCTGAATGAAATGACTGAATTATGAGTAATATTACTCTGCCCAATATCATTTCTGACTTCACTGTGTTTTGGCTGTGGGTACATTTTGAGTTAATAGTAATTGATACTAATTCATGCTGTGGATGGGCATCAGTATATGAGTCGCCTTCAGGATTACCGCTCTTAGAATCATTTCCTTTTGCTCTCTGATCACTTCCGTTAACACATGTAGTACCTCCTGCTTGTTCAGTTTCATTCCCTTCTCCGTAGGGACATGGGTGATTGTAGTAATGATATAAGACAAGGTTAGAAATGATAGCAAGGCCCGGTCATGGTTAGTTGGTAAGGGCATCAATTTGGTGGATTGGCTGTTAGGCCACCAATCCGGCAATGTGTCCAGGTCAGGTGGCCGAACCCACCCATCCGGTCTGCTCATCTCTCGTCTTAATCACATTTCTATGGGTTCTGTGTATACGGGAGGGCAGAGATTATGTTCACAACTACCCTAAATAAGCCTCAGGGGGCTCATAAGGTGTCTCTTCCCAATACAAACATCCCAAAGATGGTGTTGCCCATCAGTTGAAAGTTGGCTGAATCCATTTATTATTTTGGCAGGACCCATTGATTATCTAAAGTGTTTGCATTCCTCTTGAAAGTAGTGAGGAACCCAAAAACTTTAGATGATCAATGGGTCATTACTAGAGATGAGCGAGTATACTCGTCCGAGCTTGATGCTCGTTCGAGTATTAGAGTACTCGAAACGGCTTGTTGCTCGGACGAGTATTTCCCCTGCTCGAGATTGAGCATTTACTTAAGAAAACACAGTGAAGAACAGTGAAGAATACAATGAAAAAAGTGAACACAGGATCATTTAAGTGAAGAACACATTGCAGATGTTTCCGTACATCTGCTAACTTATCCAAAGACACGTGTGCTGAACGGTGTTCTTCACAATAGTATGTGAAGAACAATATGTGTGAAGAACACGTGTCTTCGGATTAGTTAGCAGATGTACGGAACATCTGCAATGTGTTCTTCAGTGTTCTTCTTTCAATGTGTTCTTTCAGTGAAAAATGCTTGAGTCTTCCATTGTCTTCAATGGGGCTCGTTATTCGAGACGAGCACTCGGGCATCAGGAAAAGTTCGACTCCAGTAACGAGCATCTCTAGTCATAATCAGTGGGTGCAACCACCTTACATCTAAAGAGTATCACCAATTTTGGGATAGACGAGCGTAAGGCTCTTGATAGGTGTCACAATCTCCTCCATTGTTTCCACCCATAAGTGGTTCTGCATCCCATCTTCTCCAAACCAACTCCGATGGGGAATGAAGAATTCATAGCTACATTTAGAGATCCCAAAACGTGGATGAATTACACTAAAAACACTGCTACGTTGTGTTTTAAGTCCAAGTTCCTGATTATTTATTGATTGTATTTGAAGATTTAGTTACCTGGTGATTTATGATTTTCATCCGCCTACGAACACCACTAGGAGGAGCCAAAGAGCTCCAAGCTTAACCCAAACCAGAAGTTTACAGAAGGGCAAACAATCCCATATTCCTGTCTTGGTTTAGAACTCCACAACATCCGCGCACATTGGTAACATTATCATTGTGTACAAAGAACATAAGCGACCCCTGGCATGCACAAGATAAAAGACTGAAGCTCCTTCCTTTTGCAATGCGATGCCGCTCGACCAGGTCCTACATACAGATTCCATACGGCACCACTCGGAAGCATGTACAGAACATCTCACCTGAACTGTTCATTTGGCCTTGTCACGGTCCATTGTGAGATGGTTCCATTGAAATGAAGGAAATGTATATTTCTCGATACATTTTATTTTCTACTTTTCTCATTGAATGTACGCAGTCTGTTCTGTAGTCTCGTTCTGTGAGCATGGGCTCCACGACAGAGCGTGTTACCGATCCGCACCCACTATACAGTACATACAGTATAGCACTAATGGAGTCCACATGAGACTGCGGGCACCGTCCTACTATCCATACCACGTACGCAGCTTTGATTCTTTTCACTGTACAGATAAATTACACAATACGGTTCTGCATTTGATATTTTGTTCTGTGATTTATTATTTTGCAGTGCAGATAATGACCATGTGCTACAAGAATAAAGAACTTTCATTCACTGCGGTGTCTTTGTGTTATTATGGAGCTGTATGCTACTTTATGTATACAGCTGTATTATCTTACCTTTGTATTGTTACTAGTAGCAGCTAGAGCACAGCAGTATGAGGACATGTCCACAATGCATGTGCAGAAGCTATAATCCTTGTACATGAAAAAATTCATAGCTCTGCTGCTACTGACAACACACACACAGGTAGGGAGAGGCTGATGTATTGGTTCTCCCTGGGGCAACCCCTGAGTGTCATTAAGATGGGTCCCTGGGTAATGGATGGGGAAGCCCGTGGTGGTGATACAGCCGTATCCAGGGATCAGACAGAGGCAACGTTGTGCAAAATAACTCACGGTTCTTTATTGAACAACAGGTAGCAGGCAACGAGCCTAAATGGTCAAACAGCAGATTCGGGTTCTGGTACTGGAGCGGTCGCGGAGAGGGATCCGCAGGATAAGGCACCAGCCTAATGGTATGTACAGGCTGAGATAATGGAGATGGAGCTGTGACCAAACTGTGGAGGCTGCAGCTCTGGGTTAGAGTCTCCTGACTCAGTTCCTGGGATTGGTTTCTGTGACAGCACTAAAGGTGTACTGTGCACTGTCTCTCTCTTTACTCAGACCATGTGGTCTGGGCTGCTGACAGGCAAAGACCAGAGGTCAGAGCAGCTAAGACTCTGAAGGACCTGAAACCATGTGCTCCCCTTGCACAGGGGTTTTATACTCCCCCTGGTCAGGTGGTATCACCTCTCCAATCACACTCCAGTTTACAATACAGCCACATAATGGGATAACATCTTACACCCATTTAACTATTGCCTTTCCAGGCAGAGGCTACAGCTGCAGATTACCTGAGCTCTCCCTGCATTATCCATTGGGTGAGTTGTGCAGGCTCACTTGATGGATCCTGACAGATAGAGGGCCCTATTCGCAACTACCCCCTTGCCTATACGTTGGCAGGGGTGTTGCATTTCCATACAGCATTAATCTCTAGGACACCCCAAAAAACTGGTTGGCGCAGGGTAGTGCCATACATCATAGGAGGCTGCACGCTGATATATTACTATGACCTGCATGGCTATACTTTGCATTCCAGGCGTCAGTTTGTTAACTAGGTTATTGTGCAGTTTGAAGTGTGATCTCAAGCCAATAAAATTTTGGAAGCTTTCCTCAAGATGACTTGACAGAAAATCTTAGCACAGATCCTAAATCAATAATGGCTGAATGGCTCGGCTTTTAACTAGGGGGTCCTGGCATATACAAGTAATTTTTTGAAATTTAAAAAAGATGTGGTCATAAATGACCCATTTATTAAGGGTATTATATTTTATGTCATTTTTGGAAGGAGACACACCCTGTGTATAAAAATTGGGTGGGTCACCAGGACCTTCTTTCAGGGATGGTTAGGAGCTGGAGGCCAAGCAACCTTATTTTTATGATTGCAATATAGTCATATTCATAGGGTAAGAACATATATGTGTGAAGTCTAAATAAGGAGCTATAAAGGACAGACACTACTTCACCTCTTTTCTGAATAATCTCCTAGGTTTGGATTAAAAAACTACCATACAAAAACCTAAATATGTGCCCTTACCCTTAGACTTCTGAATGACCAGTCTACTCACTTATGTAGTTAGACATCTCCATCTTCTTCTCCGTCTCCTTCTCCAATGGATGAATATATTTTAAATTCAGGAATCTGGAAGCTCCATAAGACCCTCTGTAGGACCCATAATGGAGGCCATATTGACTTCTACCTGGCTACTCTTGGTAGATTTTAGTGTCATCCTAAATAAATATATTAGGAAGTTGATCAGTGCTCTTTTGCCTCCCTTGACATGGAGCTATCGTCATCTGCATGACGGGATGTACACCTCCATACAGGGTGCATTATTATCAGCAATTCCTGCCCTATTTACATGAACCTATTTGCTGTCGCTGACCAATGACCAAGAAGGATCATTCATACGAACAATTGGCCGTCCCATATTACAAATAATTCCCAATAGGTAAGTATTTCCTTAGATTTTTGCATTTTGTCATTTTTTCGAATCAAACTTGGTCATCCAAACTTTATAGTATTGTAGGCAGTATGGGCGGTAAAATTTGGTGGGTAGTTTAGATGGCCCAAGGCCCCCTAGAAGGCTAAGGCCCTAGGACATCTAACACACTCACCAAATCTTACACTCAGAAGGACCTTCACCCATGAAATCCTCATACATCTGTTCCTGCTCTCAATACACATGCACTGAAGAGCCATTTCAGGAACTTTAAAGGTCTTCCAGAGGTCCTGAAACCACAGATTGAACACAGGCAGAAGGGACACATCCTCCATTTCCTAAGAAGCTGATTGTAGTACCATATGTAGGGAGTGATTTCCAGACTTTTCGGGGCTATAATATTCATACAACCCAGCGCTCATGGCAGGCTTAATTCGCCCCACAAATTGCGGGCCTTGGGTGGGCACCCAAAATGCCAATATTATTGTCTGCTTCTGAGTGTATGACGCATGACGTAGACAGGTCTGTACACTACAGTGGATGTATTTATGGAATTGCAGTTCAGCTCCTCTACATTTGATTGGTGTGGGGCACGGAGGTCGGATTAAAGGGGTTATACAACTAGACAAGTTAAGCCCTAACTTTCTGATTGGTGGGGTCTCAGTGTTGAGACTCCCACAGATGATGAGAACGGGGGATCCGATGCATCCTATCGGACCACTCGTCCGGCCCCCCCCCCCCCCCCCCCGAGATGGAGCAGGCAGTCTCCATATTCGTCAATGTACGTCTGCTCATTCCGGACAGTGACGAGGGGTCTAATGGGGTACATCAGACCCCATCAGTTCCCCTGTCATTCTTGTGATCT
Source organism: Engystomops pustulosus (assembly GCA_019512145.1). NCBI lineage: Eukaryota > Metazoa > Chordata > Amphibia > Anura > Leptodactylidae > Engystomops > Engystomops pustulosus. The sequence goes on from CM033641.1 coordinate 21,192,002, forward strand.
ATGGGGGTCTCATCACTGAGACCTCAACCAATCAACAAGTTAGATCCTATGCCATGGACTTTTTTAGTGAAAAACCCCTTTAATGACCCCTTTAAGGGTAGGCACTTGTTTCTGTCTTTGAGAACACTCTTAACGAATTGTTATTTGATGAGTAATAAAAGTATTTACTTACACAGACACATCAGAAGAGAAGAGGGTCCTAACTATGCCCTAAGCCCACCTTCCACATCAAAGCGGCAAGCGAAGGGCTATTCTTATCTTTTATAGGAACACGAACTAGATTTCACGAACTGGGGGTCATTTACTAAGGGCCCGATTCGCGTTTTCCCGACGTGTTACCCGAATATTTCCGATTTGCGCCGATTCTCCCTGTATTGCCCCGGGATTTTGGCGCACGCGATCGGATTGTGGCGCATCGGCGCTGGCATGCACGCGACGGAAATCGGGGGGAGTGGCCGAACTAAAACCCGACGGATTCGGAAAAACCGCCGCATTTCAAAAGCAAAAATGTGTCGCGAAGCTTGCGCTTACCTTCACTCAGCCGGCTTTGGTGTATTCAAGTGCGTTGCGGGGAACTTCAGCGCAGCAGCGCCACCTGGTGGACGTCGGAGGAACTGCCTTAATAAATCCCGGCCGGACCCGAATCCAGTGCAGAGAACGCGCCGCTGGATCGCGAATGGACCGGGTAAGTAAATCTGCCCCATTATCTCCTCTCTGCTCTGCTGGTTTGGAGCACCGAGATTTGCTTGAAGCATGTGATCAGCTAAAGACTACATAAGTAGGAGGGACATGTAGCAGAGCTGAGAGGAGATATTGATGATGACACCAGTGACTCCAAAATATATCAACACCAGTATACCATTCTACACGTATACAGTACCAATGTTGTTAATACATCAAGAGGGAACTGTCACAATCACAGGGAATAGTCCCTTAGGACTAAAGTCTTGTGGACTCCCTGGACCACCGCGGGAGATAAAGATGCCAGACGCAACCCGGGAGCGGAGTCCAAGCGGACTCCGTGTCTTTCGCCAGCGGGAGTACACTACCGCCACAGGATAACAGGACCGCTACAGGATAACAGGGCCGCCACAGGATAACAGAACACGGGAATCACCACAGGAACATGGGAATCACAGAATACACGGGATAGAAATTAACATGGAACTAATTGGGACTTTTGGAGACAAAACCAAAAACTCTAAGATACATCTGCAGCAGAAAAGCCAAGAAAAGTCCAAAAAACAGGCCGACAAAGACGGACTTATGATACATGTGCACCCTTGTATCATGTATCTCTATGTCCCTGTCGAGGCTTCTTATTTGTATATCACTATGAGACGCAGAGTCCTGTCCTGTCTGTTTTTCACGGACTGACCGCAGTTGTGTGCCGCGTATCTAAGATTGTTACTACTCTCTCCCCCCTAGGTGTACACACGACTGTATATGGGACCATGAAATAGCCACACAAATTACAGCTAGCTCAGGCCTGTGCAACACCCTCGCCGATGCAAGGCGGAGGAGTGGTTGCGAATACGTCCCATCATGTAGCTTACTGTCTGTGTAGGGTCTAGTCAGCCCCACAGCATGTCACTACATCACACTACATAGTCCTTCCAGGACACAGGGGAACATTGCAGTGGTAGATCCTGCCTGGCAAGGCAGGAGTTAATTCTTTGATGTGATGTAAAATGTGTCATCCAATCACATGTACTATCCTAATGTATTGTAAGCTGAGATGTAATTGGAGGAGTAGCCACCACCTGACCAGTGGGGAGTAACAAAACCCCTGGCCAGGAATGTTCTAGTAGCTCAGTACTAGTCAGACCTAGGAGTCTGCAGAAGCAGACTGGAGTAACTCCAGTCTAAACTCTATACAGCTAACATACCAGACCAGAGCAGGAAGAGCCTAGCCCCTGCCTGAAGAGTGGAACTAATAGCTAGTATAGTGAGGAAAGGGGTATCATCCTACCTTTAAGGGTGATACCTGAAGCAACCCAGGACAAGCTGAAGCATCCTATTAGGACACAGCTACCAACCAGCCTGCCCTCTGCATCCAAGCTGGCGCTCTACATCCTGTGGCTCCCTCCAACTACATCTCAGCACTCCACTACTCTGTTAAAGGCACGTTGCTGCGGTTCCTGTCGGTTCCAATAAAGAACTGTAAGTTGTTTTTGTTCAACGTCTGCCTCCATCTGGTCCCTGCTACTACGGCTGTCACCATCACGGGCACCCTGTCCACCACACATAGACTTATACTCCAGACACCAAAGGGTTGCCCCAGGGAGATCCGCTATAGCAGCCTCTCCCTCATCATTTCTTGCCAACACCACCCTGCTGGAGACCTGCCAGGCTGTAGGACAGCCCTCCGGTTCCCCATACCAAGCACCGTGACACTAGCGTGCCTAGGCCGCAACCGCCAGCCACTCAGGTACTGCGGGCCCCAGCTGACTCCAGGCCCCAAGATAAGGCTAGGCCCCGGTGGGGGATGTTGCACCTGCATAGAAGTCTATAGGTCATGGTGCCATGAGCGCACAATGGGGCACATTTACTTACGCGGCCGCTGGAGTACACCGAAAGTTCATTGTCCAACGGAAAGCGTGATTCAGGTCTGCCTGAGTTCACCTTCTTCTTCCTGGTGCATGTAAGTGCTTTGTCTTGTGACACAATTTGAATGTTAAATCTCAGTCCGAATCATTCGGACCGTCCAATGCCCCCCCCCCCATTTGTGTTGCATAAAAGCCACCGCACCTGCGCCAAAAACGGATTGCGTGAGTCACAATCCCAGCGCAGGCACTTGTTAAATACCTGTGCAAACCGTGCAATCCCTGAAAAAGGCGCACAGTCCAATGAAAGTAAACAGCTCGACCCTTAGTAAATGAGCCCCCATGTCTCACCGCACCGTGATCGAGCCGGGCAGGACTACTCTTGGAGGAAGGGTGATCCCTGTAGAGAACGTGCAGCAGGTAATACTTGTAATTCAAATGTATTAATTGCTCCATGGTCATCTCCATCTGCATACAGAGCAGCCACCTGGCCTTCCGGGCCCCTCTCTGTGCAGGCCCCATAGCAGACGCTACAACGTTAGTTCTGCCACTGCTGTGTAAGGATTACATTTGAATATCAACAGCAATAAGTTGATATACATGTTAAGTAGGAATCAAATCAAGTATGTGGGCCGCAGTCTGACTTTGCAGAAGACTCATGTTAGTTGTCCACTGCTTGTTCGTTGAACCACAAGTACATTTGTGCAGACATAGCGCTTATCATTATATGTTATCTGCAGCAGTGAACTAAGAGCCAGAGGGCGTTCCACCTTAGCGCTTGGCCATATTCCCAGAATCCCAGCCAGGGCAAACAGCCGGGAGAGGTCATCCTCCCCCTCCACCTCCAGTCCTCAGCTGTTTCTTAATGCCCCCCATGTTGATAGTAGACCTCCTAACCCTGCAGCACAGACCTGACAGCAAGCCCTCTATAAATCAAGAGCCAACACAAAATGCTTAACACAACTAGATGTTAAAGGGAACACAAATCCCGATACAGATCAATTGATTTGGTGTCATTAGACATCAGTTAACTGAGGATTGGTCATCAATAACAGAACAGGGAGGGGTTAACACTTGGGACCCCCAATGATCAGCCACCGGCCCCCAATTCTGTTCTTCATCCTTTGTTCTCTTTGAAGATTCCATTAAATTAGTGATCTGATGTTGAAGAGTGTGGAGAGGAGATTGACCAAGGGAATGGGTGGATTAAAGTACAAGGCCAGGTTTTGAAACCTTTAAGGGCCACACCATGCTTGTTTTTTTGTGTTTCTAGTTTTCAAATCCATAACTTTTTTACTTTTGCATTTACAGAGCTGTGTGATGGCTTTTTTTTCTGGTTAACAAGTTGTACTTCCTAGTTGCAGCATTTCATATTCCATGCCTCTACACCTAGAGGAGAGGAGGTTCTACCATCACCATAGACAGGGGACATCCTCTACACCTAGAGAATAGGAGGTTCTACCATCACCATATACAGGGGACATCCTCTACACCTAGTTTTTTTTGCCAATAATGGACTGCAAATAAGCTCCTTCATCGAACCAACCTACAGAATAATTGTATCTGTTTTTTAAGATTGTATGGTGACCTGTGTAAACAATTTAATTCAACAGCGAAATAGCTGTTTTTTTTTTGCTCCCCTCCTCAGGAAAGAGTAATACATTTTCATCATTATGTTTTTTTTTCCCCTAAAAATTTACCTATTGGAAAATAAAGCTCTGAAAACAAGCATATTCACAGACAATCAGGTTGAGAAATGTGCTTTACTCCATCCCATCTGAAGCTTGACATTGTGCACGAGAACACAAGGCTAACAGCAGCTCAGCTATGGAAACCCATGCCATAATGTTCCCAGAATGATTTGTGCCCATATTCTGATGCTATGGCAACGTGACACAATACGTTACACAATATTACATGATTCCTCTATTAACTTACCTCATCTAGCCAAATTTCTCACTTCTACGTTTCAATATTATAACGTACTGTTGATTGTGGAAGATCCTAGGAGTGATACAATTTCAGGTACTGACTATTAAAACTTTTTGAGTGACGTAGAATGATTTTTTTTTTTTTCAGAAATGTTTGCTTCATGGCAAGATGCTGGATTTACACATGAATTACACCCATGGCACTGGGACTGTATAAAACCCCGGAATACAATGATGAATAGAAGTCCATATAGTCTGGGATTTAAAAAAAAAAAAGAAAAAGATATATATGGCATAGAGGGGGAGGTGTGGTGCACTGTAAAAACCATAAGCCACTTATTTTCACCTCTATTCATCCGCTACATCGTACATCACAGCCAGGTCTGTTTATTCACAGAGGCCGACCCGACCACACGACCCGACCACAGCTGCATGCCTGCTACAGCAATAGATTCAGGTCAGGATTGGACTTCTGGCCTCTGTACGTAAACAGAGTCTTTGGGGAGGAAGGAGCATGTGAGCGGACGTGACGTCACGCCGCCCCGCGACTCCCGCCCGCATCCAGAGCACGCCGATGTCGGCGTTCCGGACAAGCTGAGTACTCTCCGCTGATGGTGCTTCTCTGCCGCTCTGCTACTCCCGCCCGCACCTGAGACTTGTTGGTACCGGCGTCTCGACTTGGCTGGGCGCCCTTCTTTTGCGGGAGTCTGCTGTGTTGTGGAGATTCGGATCTGTGGGCGCGTGTGGAGTGGTCTTGGAGCCGCGTGGAGAGAGAAGAGCAGCGGCGGCACCGAGCACGCAGGATGGAGCGGTACCCCGCGGTGGCATAAGCTTTAGGAGCCGGAGGAACCACATGACCTGGATGGTAATCTGCAAGCTGAGCAGAGGGAAGTTTCTTGAGAGGATCGTTCCTTGAGCAACAATGAGACTCCGGGGGATCGGTGGACATCTGACAGGCTAGCCATCATCTTCCTGAAGAGGAGGTTCGAGGGCTTAACCTGGGGGTCGGACTAGATCAGTCGGGGTCACTGAAGTGTACCAGAGCGGTCCTCGCTCCTAAACAGGTCGTATGAACCCTTACTTCTTTGCTTACAAGGCATGTTTTCATCGGAACTATACTAATGGTTACTAACCTTCTCCTGGCTTTGCTAACACAATAACTGCTCCAACTCTAACCTGCTATGTGGCTGCATCTTGATTGAAAGATAAAATTTCACAGCAAATCCATAGCAATCTCTATTCACCTATAGTATCGATTTTTAATCCTCCAATCTATGGGGAGGGTGCATGTTCATCTTTTTTGGCAAGGAGTGCGGAGATAAAATAGAAGATCTTTTCACCTCTGCAGAACATGGCTGATGGGAACTTTGACAGTTTGTTTGCTTAATGTGCTTACTCATACTGCAACACACTAACTAAAAACTGCTTTTGTAGAATACTGTCTTGAATCCGTATTACTACCAAAGAAGAAAATGTTTGCTTATTAACATATTGTAATTTTTCTTGGGCTTATTACTCGTGTCCAAGTCGGATTGCCGGTGGTAGCACCCAATATTCTGCATCTGTTCTTATTAACCTAGTACTGTACTGACTGCCAATGTATTTGTGCTAAGGTTTAGAAAGACAGCTGCAGTAATCCTTTGTCTGTTTATCTACTTTACGTGTTTAAATTGTTTTCTGTGGTTTATTATCAGTTTGCTAGCTCCACGACTGTGTATCAATCGGGTCAACCAGGGGTGTACAACAGCTTTGTTTATTGCTCAATCTAGGGTTGGGATATTCCCTACCCGTTATTTGCGTGGAAATACGCTCTTGTGTAAGACTAGTACATCTGTCTAGCTAAGATGACGCGTCCGAATGTAAAAAAAAAGGGTGCGAGTACTACGCCAGTTCCCTCCCCAATAAAAACTCCTAAAACACAGAATATAGTAGAAAAAGCAAGGGAAAATGCACTAAGGAAATTAGACAAATTTGCGTTATCCCCAAAAAGTGCTGGGAGCACACTATCAGTCTCAAAAAAGAACATTAAGGATGGGGAAGGAAGCGGTGAAGAGAGTTGTGACATAGACAATACTGGTCGAATAGAGCCCTCTTTACAAGAGGAAGCCCTAGGTTTGATGGAGGAAGACATTCCGGGAACGGATACGCACACACAGAAAGCATTAGAGGAGGGAAAAATGGGGCAGCTGCCAGGGGGCCAAGAAAATACGGGGGTTGGTGGGGATCCACCGGCCCCATCGCAGACTGAAATCTATGAGGCAATTATGCAGTGTAACAGAGCAATAAGGGTCCTAACAAAAGATGTGGGCCAGTTCCAAGAAGAGCTGGTCCGAATGGGGTCGGACATACGCAAGCACGAGGCAAGACTTGACCATGCAGAAACTAGAATTTCTGATCTAGAAGATGCGCAAAATATGATGAAAATGGAAATGCAAACATTAAAAACCAGGTGTGGAGAGCAAAAAAAGAAAATTATTGATTTGGAGAACCGCTCTCGTCGAGCAAATCTCAGATGTTTAGGATTCCCGGAAGGGGTAGAAGGGGAAGACCCTATTAAATTTATGCAAAACTGGTTTAATGAGGTATTAGGAGAGGGGTTCGCCACCTTCCCCACTTTTATTGAAAGGGCCCACAGAGTTCCTGGGAGAGTCCCAGTGGTGGGAGGTTTCCCCCGTCCAATACTACTTAAGTTGATAGTCTCAAAAGATAGGGACCTTATTTTGCGCAAACTAAGGAAGATAGAGAAATTAGAATTTAAGAACCATTTGGTAAAAATCTTCCCGGATTATGCCAGTGAGACCCAAAAATTGAGAAAAGGCTTCATGGAGATAAAAAATAAACTAAGACAGAAGAACATAGTATATTCAGTGTTATTTCCAGCTAAACTCCGAATTATATGGAAAGAGAAGACGTTATTTTTTGACACACCAGATGAAGCTATGGACTGGTTTAATCATAACATCAGCTGAATTGTTTTTTTTTTTTTTTTCTTTTTGTTGCTCTGGATGGGGTGGGGAGGGGTTAAGGGATGCTTAGGTTGAGAGTCTCGGCTTTGCCCTGCTCCCTAGGAAGCAGAAGGCAGAGGAGACGGATTGTAGGGTATGGGGGGGTATCTGGGGGATTGTGTTTTTTTTTTTTTTTTTTTTTTTCTCTTTTCTCCGTCTCCTCCTCCTCCCCCTCGCTGTTGGTCCCCATTTGTTTACCCGGGTGGGATGGCCATACTCTGTTCGGTTTGCCCTACCTCCCCCCCTTAATCTTTCTTATGACGCACGGATTAGCAAATGCATAGGGAGTTGAAAATATTATCCTGGAATGTCAGAGGACTAGGATCCCCACAAAAACGGGTAGCAGTCTGGGATTTAATAAATTGTCATCGCCCCGATATAATAGCCCTCCAAGAAACACATCTTATACAGGATAAAGTCGATATAATAAAAAAAAGCTGTATAGGGAAAGGTTATCACTCGGTTTGTTCCGCCTACTCTAGAGGGGTATCACTGCTATTTCACAGGGATTGTCACTTTATTCATGAAAAGGTCACAATAGACACAGAAGGTAGATATATTTTTATTTATGGGACTTTGGAAGGGAGAAAATGGGCTATAGCAAATATATATATTCCCCCACCATATTCACCAAATATAATAACTAAATTTTATACTTTCTGTTCTGCATGGGAGAACCCATTTATCTTGATGATAGGGGATTTTAACACTGTTTTGGATTATCAATTAGATACACTTCAGCTCACACAAGGATCTAAGTCCTCACACAGGTATTCAACACTATCTGGGATGATGGAAAATTTTAATTGGATTGAGGTTTGGCGGGCACATAATCCTAATAAACGTGCATATTCTTGTTTTTCGGGATCGCACACGGTTTTTTCACGATTGGATATGGCCTTCCTAAATAGTAAGGCTGCACAGTTAGTTAAGAAAGTGGTGTACGGGAAAAGGGGGGTCTCTGACCACTCACCTTTAGTCATTACACTAGAGAAAAATAAATCACGAAGTTTCAGGACTATTAGGATATTACCCTTTTGGTTAAACTTACTAGGGAAACAGGAACAGTTTGGGAATGAAATAAAAAGGTTTTTTAGTTCTAATAAGGGCACAACTACGGAGGAGATGGTATGGGATACGGCTAAAGCCTTTATAAGAGGAGAATATAAATCCCAGGTGTGCTACTATAAATTAAAGGAGAACAAGGGGATGCGGGAGTTGGAAGCACAGGTAGAAAGATTGGAAAATTCATTCATCTCTAACCCCTCTGATGAGACTAGATGGGCTTGGGAGGAGGCCCAGATGTGCTATAGGGACCTGATTAAACTACAGGCGGATCGAAGGGTTTCTGCGCAGGCCAGAAGAGGATACCTGGAAGCTAACGTATCGGGTAAGATGCTGGCTAAATTAATCAAAGCAGATAAGGAAAAAGAACTTATCACTATCATTGAAAAACCTGATGGGAGTTTGACGGATGACCCAGTACAGATTTTAGAACACTTCATAAAATATTATGAAGAATTGTACACTTCAAAAAGTAGCAATTCAAGGGCGGAATTGGAGAGTTATTTTGGGGATACGATAATTCCTAAGATCTCAGAGACAGGGAAAAACCTATTGGACCAGGAAATTTCGCGCTCGGAGGTGCTGGAGGTATTATCTCGAGCGGCGGGGGGCAGCGCACCGGGGCTGGATGGGATCCCGTTTGAATTCTATATGCTATACAAGGAGGAACTGCTGGACCACTTGATTGAGATTTGGAATCACTCCCTCCAAAGTGGATCCCTTCCTCCATCCATGAGGGAGGCATTGATAGTTTTAATTAAAAAACCAGATAAAGATAAGCAAAAAATAGACTCATACCGTCCCATTTCGTTAATTAATGTAGATAACAAACTGCTTGCCAAGGTGTTGGCAGAGAGACTCAAAAAAATAATTAGAGAGATTATACATCCGGACCAAAAAGGCTTTATGCCCGGTGGTTCGACTTTTGATAACTTACGGAGGTTATTTATAAATATGCAGATGGAACCATCCGGCCCTGGTCGCAGGTCTCTGTTGCTCTTGGATGCCTCCCGTGCTTTTGACACCCTCGAATGGTCCTTTCTCTGGCATACTTTGGAGAGAATGGGCTGTGGAGTTCAATTTATCTCCTGGGTAAAACTTTTGTATGAGGAGCCACTGGCACGGGTCTTAGTAAATGGAGAAATCTCAAGGCCATTTAGACTGGGAAGAGGTTCCAGACAGGGATGCCCGTTATCCCCCCTCCTATTCGCTATTGCTATGGAACCGTTGGCTTGCAAGATTAGACAGAATCAGAATGTTATAGGCTTTAGGTTGGGGGATACTCAGGAAAAAATTTCCTTATATGCGGACGACGTTCTTTTATATTTGGGAACCCATGGCTCAATTGATAAAGTATTTGAGATATTTGAGGAGTATGGGCGGTACTCTGGTCTGGGCATAAACTGGCATAAATCTGCTTGGCTTCCTATTGATCATCCAGGTTCCTTTGTGCCAAAGAACGTAGTAATCATCAATAAGGGGGAAAGTACCAGGTACCTAGGGATTAATATCTCAGAAAACATTATGGAATTTATAGATAATAATATCACCCCGATTATAGGTGAGATTAGGAAAAAAGTTCATTTGTGGAAAAGGTTACCAATTAATATGTTGGGGAGAATTGCGCTTATTAATATGATATTACTTCCGAAGTTACTTTATGTTTTAACAGCGTCTCCAATAACAGTTCCAGATAAGATCTTTAAAATAATAGAAAGTTTGTTTGCAGAGCTGGTTTGGAGGGGGAAACAGCCACGCTTAAAGATGGAAAGAATGACGATACCCACAGGAAAAGGGGGTTTTGGAGTTCCGGATATACGAGCCCATTATACAATAGCGCAGGTAAAATATCTTTCTACCTGGGATTCCAACCCGCATAGTATAGTGGGTAAAAAAACGAACTCATGCCTTAACTATGATATCTGGGAAATCCTAGAGGCGGAACACTGGGAACTACCTATAAGGGCTCCCCCCAAATACACTTATCAACTAATGCTTCAAGTCTGGAGGGAGCTCCAGAAGATAACAAAAATGAAGGGGTATAACCAGTATACTCCTTTGTGGGATAATAGGAAATGGCAGGTTCCGGTAGTCAACTACACAAAATGGATAGAAAAAGGTATTAAATACATGTATCAGATCTTGGATAGTGGACGGCTAAAAACATTTGGCGAGATACAGGAGCAATATGGGTTAGATGATTCATGCTTTTACACACACCTACAAATTCTCCACTGGTGGCAAACAGTAGAGACGTCCCAGAAAGTTATGCAGCCACTCCCTCCACTTCTAGTAGCGTTGAAGACAATGATGGGGTCTAAGTTTAAAAGTAAAAGCTTGCTTCGGTTCTGGCCAATACCCGAACAAAGAGATAATAAAAAGAGAATTATGTATAAATGGACAGAAGTGGTGGGGGCTCTGAGTGAACCTCAATGGAATGAAATCATAGGGGATGCAAATAAGTTACTCAAGATACCAGCCCAACGGTTATCCCACATATTTATATTGCATAGACTCTATCTTACCCCTAAAATACTATCTAAGTTCGGTTCAAAGGTGTACAGCTGTAATAAGTGTGGCATGCCAGAAACCGATGATACTCACATCCTCTGGTTCTGCACTCGGATATATAAGTACTGGGGCTTTGTTATTGATGAAATTAATAGATATATGGAGGTAGATCTTCCATTTTCCTTCCACAGTTGCATTCTGGGTATTTTGGAAGATGTTCCCATACACAATAAGGGATATGTTATAAAGAAATTGTTATCATTGGCAAGATTCTGTATTATCAAAAAGTGGATGTCAAAAGAACCTCCAAATGTTAGGTTATGGAAAAGAGTAGTTAATAATACGATTTTGGCAGAGGCACAAGTTAAAATGAAGGGAAATAAAAGAGCGTATGAAAAGTTTAAGTCTATATGGCACTCTTGGATTCATGAGAACTTTAGCAGGGAGGAAAAGGCAGTATTGAGATGAGAGGGTGAGAGTCACGCTGGGGTGGACCGGGGGGGGGGGGGGTGGTAGGGAGAGGAGACGGATAATTATTATTTTTTTTTTTGGGGGGGGGGGGGGGGGGGGCAAGGTACTGCTATGTTATACATGATAAAATATGCTAACATACCAAAGACAGGTCTATAAGGTAATCCCCAAGAAATTGTTTGATTCACGTCTGATTTAATATGTTCTGTTAAACCTGTATATACATTGTCTGATTTTCATACTTGGTAAGCCTATGAAATGGCAATCACCAATGAAGGCTATGATATGTAGTACTTTGGGGAAAGAAATGACAGGAAAAAAAAAAAAAAAAAATTTTGTATGGATTATTTCTATGGTTATAATGTGTAAAAATTAATAAAATTCTTTTAAAAAAAAAAAAAAAAAAAACAGAGTCTTTGCAGTGACGTATCACGCTGCTGGTCCAATATTTTAAGTTTGAAGCTGCAGCACAGAGGGGCTCTGGTATGACCCCATAGAGCCCTTCTGGCTTGTTAGCATAATTTTAAAAGTTGATTTTAGAAGGAAAGAGGCCATGGGTAACATATATAAAAAGATTACCATCTATGAGCAAGTGTCCCTGGTTTATCATGCTTGAGTTTGACGGTAGTTTTGCTTTAAGTGTCAAAGCACAGAATGTTGTTCACCAAGGAGTTTTTTTGTTCATTTCATTATGGTTTGGTAAATAAGTAGATATATATATATTTATATATACATATACAGTATGAACCATATTGAAGCCCTTTGACATCACACTAATCATAACAAAGCTCTGAAATCCAACAAAACCATTAGAATGCAGCTCTGGTACTAGCAAAGTATTAATAAGGTAGATCCGCTGGTAGGTACAGGCTGAAAAACCCTTCCCTATAGTATATAAATAAGTCTAATATGCTAAAAAGCTTATTTTAATATTATGTAAATTAGCGGCAGCAGCTACTGGGGCGTGGAAAGCAAACTTATTGCCACAATCCCCCCAACATGTTTTGACGTTCACACGGCTTCATCAGGGGTAATGGGCTTAGTGAAGGTACACCATTATATTTGTCCAGATTCGGTTGCTAGTCTGGCTAGCTGAATCATTACAGTTCTAGCTGAATCATTACACTCCATTGGTGGCTTTCCTGTGTTTTTAAGTGAGGTCTAACCACCAATATAAACCATGACAAATTTAATTCCATATTTTAGTAGTGTATTTTTCACATGTGTAAGTAAAGCGTCCACACACTGTGGGAGATTTACGAATCCTGATGTTTGTAGCATATGGTGTTGAGCATCAGTTGCGGATTGTGTCCAAGTTGAGTAAATCAGCTCAACCCGGTGGAAGAGCATCCTGTTTTTAATAGTAGATTCTCAGAATGACTGATACAGGCCCAAAAAGTAAGACACACCCAGAGAAAAAGAGCTATGTGTTTATATAGGCATATTGGTACATAGAATGCTTACATATGTTAAATGTGTTTTAGCACGAAAATACAGTCTGGTTTTTCTTTTTTTTTTGTATTTTTTTATATATAACTCAAGTACAGAGAAGAGGGGAAGAAGAAAAAAAAAAGGTAAAATAAAAAAACAAAAAAGCTTCTCAGCTGGAATACAAATATACAGTACAAATTGATTTATTTAAAACAGTTACAAAAAAAGCACAACAAAATATAGATTAATGCTCTGGTAAAGATCAGGTAGCATAATAGGATAGAAGCACCTGCCTAAGTCTAAGGCTTTGTAGGATGCATATTAGGTTATTGGTTAAGTATATGAAATGTATGTTGTGAATACGGCAGGGAGCTGGTAGGATCCATTCCTCTTGTCGATGTCACATTGCACAAAATAACCTGTCTAAAGCCGTGTCTGTTATTTAACACTGTGGTCTGAGGCAGGAAAATGCGTCCTCTCACATTACTGTAATGTTTTGCTTCTTGAAAGAAAAAAGGCATCTTAAAACGAGCAATGCATTAAGCCCCGCCCCCTGAGCACTACTGCTGGTGCACTGTATGCACCCAAGTGCTGAAATTGCTTGTGAACAATATTTGCTTTGCTCCTATTATCGCATATATATTATTATTATTATTTTTTATTAAAGACATGGGTGTTCTTTAATTTATCCAGTGACTCATCTGGCCTTCTTAGAAGGAAATGTTGTTAGTATATGTAGTGTCCAGTGATGTTCAGAATGGGATCAGGTGTCTTCTAAAGCAAATTTGGCAGTGTGAAAAATTGTCATTAAAAAAATAGCATACTACTTCACGCCAATTGTATTCCAGATCTGAGATCAATATATAGAATATAACATAACATGTCTCTGCAGGTAAAGCTTTCGGTCAGAAGTCAAGGTGCAGGAGAGCCAGGGTCCATGCTACAACAATACCTTTTTATTGCACTCTGGGTGTGTTTGGGTGACCATAGGAGCCTTGCTATATCACCACCATGGCTCTGGCTCGGGAATGTCAGTTAACATTACTTATGGCCTCAAAAGTTCTGGGTGTGCGGAGCTGCAACAACATTTCTTATAAGGAACAACAACACATAGAAACATATTCCTGTCATTTGTGCCTGTTCAACAAGGAAGGTCAAATTTGGAAGCTTCAAATCCCAGGAAGACGCTTGCCAAAAATAACCTCTTATCCATTCTCTTCAAAATAGTCACCCCATTCCAAAATCTAAAACATCTTTTCGGTGCCCTATGTTCAACACACCAGCGTTAATGCATGGAAATGCACAATATATATGAATAAAATATCATACAATAGGGTTCAAATGATTACCAAGAAAATAAAGAGATCTCACTTTTTCTAAACTGGAGAATGGACAGGGTACGTGCAGTAGACGCTACCCTTCCGACATCTTTCCTCCAGAAGCAGGGACCCAGCCTCAACATCCATGATTATCCCTGTACTCTAACTGTGCAAATTTTTTTATGTCTGCAGAGATTCATTAACTACTTCCCTGCATTTGACCGACCCTCAATGGACAACTTCACCTCTTGTGGAATGAAAGAATGGCGCGAAGGCGAGGGTCGGGCCTCTGTACTCTGTCCACTATATCTTTGGACGACTGGGTTTGACCAGTTTGATGGAGCTGTGGGAAGAGGACATGCAGCCTGGGCCACGGAAATCTGGGCCAAACAATCTTTCTGAAGCAGATTTTCGGATACCAGTGGGCACTCCCTAGATTGTAACACTGCTTTCTCAATGGGATGTGGCAAAGCCTGATGCATAGAAGTGCTGCCTGCAGGCGATGCACCGTTCTTGGAGATGCTCTGCAAACTTATTGATATGCAAACATCTCCCACTTGAAGCCGGTGGCAGGGAAGTGCAAAAAGCTGCGCAGTCTGTGATGGGCTGCATGAAGACCAGCCTTGTCCATACACAAAAAACGGGTGTTCAGGAGGGACATCAAGACAAACCTTACTTTGTTGTTCACCAACTACAAAGTGAAGAGTGACAAATCCCGGCCACTGACTCTCCTGGATATCCACCACTGTGCTGGAATCAATTTTAAGGCCACCACTAACTTCTGCGCTTCGGACAAAATCCTGGGTCTGTAGGTCTTCCACCCTCTTCAGTTCCCCAGTGGCAAGCTGGATAATGGCCCCTTTCATGAAGTGTGATGGTAAAGTAGCGGATTGAGGAGGCTGTGGGGGACCCGTAGTAGGAGAGTCTCTGACTCTACTATGCTTTTCTGAAGATCTGGTCTCTTGGGTTTTAGAACCATGTTGTTGAGCTGCTAAAGACAATCTCTCAGCAGAACTAGAAGATCCTTGGGTTGACTCACCATTCAATATAAGTGCATTTTTCTCCGTATATTTAAGAGGATGCTGTACGCCATACACACCTCTAAGACCCCCTCTTGACGGACTTGTACGATGACTATTTCCTCTCTTTGAATCGTGCTTATCATTGGAGAGATTTAAAGGGCTCATCCGTTCTTTTCTCTGAACTGAAGAAGAGGAGAATTCATGTGAAACCAATCCTCCAACAACTCTCTGAACTTCTAGGTCTGTATCGGGAGTGCTCCTATGGGTCATCATAGCAACCTCTGTCCTCTGAGTCGCATGGCCTGAGTATCTATCACATTCCATTAAATTGTCATTTTGACCTCTTGCCATTTCCACATCAGAATTATGAACATAATGTTCTACCGTCTGGCTCCCTCTTCTGTTGGGGGCACATTCAGATGCTCTCTGGGACCCATTAGTGGATGCAATCAAAGTCTCTTTGTCACTTGGGGAGGCTGGATTATGCTCTGTATTAGGAGGACATGCCAGAACCATTTCATGTACAGGATAACCTGCTGGCATTTGGGAAGAATGCTGATAAAATACAGGAACTCTTCCCTTTGTAACATCTACTGGTACCACACCCATAAGAACAGAAGGAGATTGTGCTGTGGTAACTTTACTGAAAGTTTGAGGAGATGGAGGCTGTGGGGGAGGGGTCACTCCCTCAGGCAAGATTGAGTTATATGGCACATAATGGGGTACATGAGAAGCCAATGTAGCAGGTGGAGATATCACAGCGCGTTGTAGGAACCCTGGAGGAACGGCATATGGGACAGCGTAAGGTGACCCAAGAAACTGCACAGAGGTGTGAGAGATGGGAGCATAATGGATGGGTGGATAAGTAATTCCAGGATGTTGAATCAATGGTGATGCTACATTAAAAGATGGAGGGATAGACCCCATGTTCACCACAGGGTGGAGGCCTGGTGGTGAGAAGGTTTGTGGCACAGCAAGTTTGTACAGATTTCCATACTGATCTACAGTGACAGCCTCTGCACCTTCTCCAGCCACTTCATACCTCACCCCATGTCCTTGTCCTGAAGCCACCAAGACTCCTCGGGGATAGTTTGATGTCTCAGTAGCTGAGCTTTCATTAGCAGAGGAGTTAGCCACCTTGGGTTGTTGCTCCTCTATGTTTATAGTGCTCTGAGCCAGATCCCGTTTCTTTGGTGGAAGACATTCCTGGCTGCGTTCGTGTGCAGGCTTCATGTTGCTTCCTGCTTTTAATAGGATCTCTATGAATTTCGGTTAGCTTCATGAGTGTCTGGCAGCAATGGTTGGTGATGACACCACATGTATTCAGTCTGCATTTTGTTGGTCTAAAAGCTGAAGGAGAAAGGAGAGACATTAGTCTGAGTCAAGTCAACAAGATAACACAAGAACTTTCAAAGTATAATGGAAATGAGTGGTATGGACTGAAGTAATGCAAGTAAATAAGACTGGTTCAAGAAACAGTGTTAAATAGACCATGAGTAGGCTGGTGCAGTATTTCTAGAAAAAAAAATGTTCTGAAGTCGTTTTTGGGTTCTGGGTTTTGTTTAGTCACAAGACCAAAGACCAAGTAAGAGATGTGGTGGGACAAAGCAATGAACAAGTAGGAGACATCAGGACTTTCATAAGGACCAGGCAATGGGAAGCTTTTTAGACACTGAAAAGAATATAAACGCAAGTGGTATTACCACCTGGACATTCACATTGAGCCATGTCCCTTAGAAAGGGAGAACAGCTTTCTGTGGATACAGTCACGGCTGCTGGACTGATTGCATATTTAATGACTGGGAGTCACTACATGTCCCACAGCCTTCCTGTGGGGGTGGTCGTATCCAAAGACAGCCATCTCATTTCTAAGGGACAACATTTTAAGAAGAATAATATATGGTGTATATGGCCAGTTGAGAATACCCTTTGAGGTTTTACTAAGATCTGTCATATGTTACTGCTATATAAATTGGATTATGGTCGCAAATCCTGATTTAACCCCTTCGTGACCCAGATTCATTGGTTCTTACGTGTCGATTCTGCTTTTCTTTAACTACTTGCCACAAACCGCCGTAATAGTATGTCACCGGGTGTCAAGGGGACTATGGAGAGTGGTCAAAGGCTGAGCCCTCTCCATACAGGACAGGTGTTTGCGGCAAATTGCAGCAAACACCTGTTGCCATCACTAATCACACTACCAGACTGGCTCAGATTGTTGCTCCCTGTGATGTCATTGGGGAGCGACGATCTGTAACTATGAAAGCCTGGAGTCTAAATAAGACTTCAGGACGTGTCATTTAAGCTGATCAGTCAATGGCACATTGTTACAGATGCAAAGCATATACTTTTGCAGTGCAGTTATTTTGCAGTAATCAAACACATGACAGCTGTTTTGCGCTCCCTGCGCTTCATCTGACTTGTTTGCTGAAACACTTGAGACACAATGGCCTTTTAAACTAAACATGATCCTCCCCTTCCTGTCGAGCATAGCTCCTATTGGTATATTAATTCTCAGCAGTAACATAGTAGAAATAACAATACCGACATTCACCATAATATCCTGTGTAAAACAAACCCTTTTATATGGCAGCAAAGCTGGCCTTATGTGTCCAGTGTCGCTTGTCTGGGGACCATCCCTAGTGGCTAGCGTCCCGGGGAGGCGTGTCGGGCCGCGGTGCCATCCCCAAGATGGCGACGGCGCACAGTGTGAGCTGCCGCGTCGCGCCAACCGTGGGACGGGCCGTGCCCGAGGCTCCGCCCCCTGTGGGCTGCTGCCAAGGGAGGTTGGTCCCCGACGCTGCGATGTTCTGGACGCTATTCACACTGCATCGGCGTTTGCCGTGCGTGGGTCCTTGGAAACACAAGTGTAGGATTCAGGCGGTGAGTCTTGTTGTAATGTTGCTTGTAAGTAGTCTACATGCTGGTATGGGAAGAAAGGAGGGGGGGGGGCATGTCGCGTCTTATTGGCCAAAACATATAAACTGTTAAAATACTAATGCGTATAGTGTAACATTCAAATGGGAGAGGATATACCACATACGAGGTGATGTATACCTCTATGGCTTTCCTTCCCATGGAACGCCTCTCAAATACAGTGCAATATAGGGAAAAGAGGATGTACTTGATGTATCATAAATGAAGTACCTAGTCTTGTATATGTCTGGTCCTATTGTCATGCGACTTATAGGAAAACACTCATATCTAGTTTATCATTAAGGCCTGCGGGTCCCAGGGCTCCTGTCTTTAGGATCCATCTACCCTCTTTTTGCAGAAGTGTGCGTTGTCTGTCCCCTCCTTTTTTAAAAACGGGGACACGTTCGATACCCGTGATTTTGAGTACTCGTGGGTCTGAATTATGATGCATCCTGACGTGTTCTATTAACCTCGGAGCACCGTTGCCTGTCTTTATTGACCTGAGGTGTTCACTAAATCGGGTATTCATTCTCCTTATGGTCTTCCCGATATAGAACCTTTCACATGTGCATGAAATCATATAGACCACAAAATCTGTTTTACAGGTGATAAGTTGCCTGACTTTAACCTCTTGTCCACCACACTGGACTTTCTTGGTTTTGACGAATTGAGCGCAATAACTACAATTCCCACAAGGGTAATTGCCTTTTGGGGCATTCTTCTCTAACCAATTATCGGTCTTCGGATCAAGACCGCTGGTGACTAACTCTGACTTGATCGTTCTGCTTCTACGAAAAGTGACAAGGGGGCCTCCCATTGCCATATCATTGAGCTCCCTTTCATTTTCTATAATATGCCAGTTGGATTTTATTGCTTTTTTGATTATTTCCGCTATGGGACTCACTGCCACTTGATTTTGTGCTGATGCATTGTATATGTTGTGCCTAGATGTCTTCCTTAAATGTAAAGAACTAGATTTTCAGAATGTTATATTGATCCAGGGATTTATTCTGACGGGCATATTTGTATATGGAAAGAAAAGTATTTCAGTCAATTAATCTCTGGTTACTGCTCAGAATTATTAAAATGAGCTGCAATACCAGACACAGCCACTTTACAATAAACACGCCCTCTCCCCCGATTTCTGTTGCATGAAAGCCAGTGTAGCCGCGCCTAAAATCCGACCGTGTGCAACAAAATCCCCAGTTACATACCTGTCACAGCGGAGCAAATCCCGAAAACGTCGGAAAATCCAACGAAAGTGCGATCCTCTGACCCTTAGTAAATAAGCCCCATTATGAGTAAAATAACTTTTTAAAAGAGGTTCTTCAGCAGCCGCATAATTCTCTACAACTGACGCCAAACATACAATTACACATCTTACAGATACAGGACAACCTGGTACAGAAAACTTGCCACAACCCATAAAAAAATATTCCTTGAAGTGGTAAAATACAACAAAAATGGAAACAAAAATAATAATTCCAGTGTGGGTGTAATTACAAGGATCTGTTGAGTGACTCAGCAGTGTAATCATAAAAATACTCCCGGGCCTCTTCTAATAGTGACTTCATGCTTTATAGACAGAAGAATAAAATTATAAACACATCATTATATGTAAGAGAACCACAAACAGGGGGAATGATGCCGAAAACAGCAATAATACAAGTACATAATGTGACAGCAGGCGTCGGTCTTTGGTCATAGTTATATTATACTGATTCTTGTCCCTGTGTCTACTTTAAATGAACCTGTCTCCAGATTTTACCCAACGAAGCTACAAGCCCCTTCTGAAATGTCCCTCACCCATTTACTGATAAAAAAAAATGTGAAAATGAGCAGAAAAGAGTCATATTTTACTTGAGGCGAGTCAAGTTTAGAGGATGAAGAGGCAGTGTCACTTCAGACGCCTTTATCTTCAATTCTATAGAACCTAGAAACATGTTGCTGGTCTCATATTACAGATAGGAATCTCATCTTTCACTAGTTCACTAAACTTCACTAGTTTTGATAAATGTGGTTCCATGTTTCTAGGTTCAATAGAATGGAAGGTAGTGGTGTCTGAAGTGACACTCCTTCTGCAGCCTCCCTAAATTTGACTCATCTCAAGCAAAATATGACTCTTCCCTGCTCATTTTAAAAATGACTTTACATGAGAATTTTTACTTGAAATTGGATGAGATTTAACATAAAAGAGGAAGGGAGTGCCCAATGCTAGGGGTATAACTAAAGACTCACAGGCTTCAGAGTAGAAGTTTAGCTTTGGCCCCAAAGCAATCTTTCCTCATGCCTCTCAGTGACTTTCATGTAGCACTAGCAGCCCGGTACATTGCCAGGTTCATCGCCGGGGAAGAGGACCAACGATATTTTCCCCTCTTATCCCAAAGCATCTACAAGTATGACATGTTCATAAGATCTTAGCAATACATGCTCTCTAACAAGGCAGCTTAGATACAGCAGCTGAGCTCATTTATACTGTTGAAAAAAGACACATGTCCATCAAGTTCAACCAAGACAGTTAAGATATAACATTAAAGCTCTATGTAAGGTAGATACCTGTGTAATGGCAGCTTAGATACAGCAGCTCAACTTTATGCAAGATGGATGCTTATATGATGGCAGCTCAGATACAGCAACTCATCTCCAGGTAAGGTGGAAGCCTATAAAATGGCAGCTTAGATACAACACCGCAGCTCTATGTAAAGTGGACGCCTATAAAATGGGTGCTTAGATACATCTCAGCTCTATGTAAGGTTAATAACTATACAATGACTGCTTAGATACAATGGGGGTCATTTACTAAGGGCCCGATTCACGTTTTCCCGACGTGTTACCCGAATTTTTCCGTTTTGCGCTGATTTTCCCTGAATTGCCCCGGGTTTTTGGCGCACGCGATCAGATTGTGTCACATCGGCGCCGGCATGCACGCGATGGAAATCGGGGGTGTGACTGAACGAAAACCCGACGGATTCAGGAAAACCGCCGCATTTAAAAAAAAAAAGTGTCGATGAACAAACGCTTACCTTCACTCGGCCTGGCTTGGTGAACTTCAGTGCAATCAGCGCAACATCGACACCTGATGGACGTCGGAGGAACTGCCTTAGTGAATCGCGGGAAGACCCGAATCCACCTCAGAGAACGCGCCGCTGGATCGCGAATGGACTGGGTAAGTAAATCTGCCCCATTATTTCAAATCTCAAATTCTTAAAGTGTAACTCTGTTATAATGATATTTACCAAATTGTCATACATGATTTAAAAACAAACAGAAAAATGACCATATTGTGTTCCTGCCCTTTTCAGACTTATAGCATTTTCTATTCTGAAGCTACTTGTCACAAATGTTCCTCAGCAGCAGTGAATTGGGCAGAGACTAACCTCCTCTTGTATCTGCATTGAAGTTAAATTAAGTTTAGGATTCCCACAGTTCCCATGATGCCATGTGTTTTTTCATGAAGTAATAAAGAAGTAAAACCATAGAGTTTCTGACAAGTAAATCCACTGCATAGTGTACATACAGTAGGCATATAATGACTAGCTGGGCAGCTTTCATCACATGAAGGAGCATGAAGAATGTAATAGGTAGTAGAAACCAGCAGTGAAATAGTAACAAGATTATAGTCTGTACTGTGTGAGTACTAATAGTTAATAGCTTCCAACTAATGTGTCTAGAGAGCAGGAGGTGGGAGAGGAGGCTGCAGAAGTGTGACAGACCTTGAAGTGCAGAGAGAGAGTCAGTAAAAATCCCAGACTGGGATAGAGGGATTGATAGGGAAGAGGAGGAAAAATGTTATGCTATTCTGTGTAGGAGACTTCTGCACTCATACATCAACAAACACAGCTTTCCTACAGGGGCGTAACTAGGAGAGGCAGGGCCCCACAGCAGACTTCTGAATGGGGCCCCCCCTTCCCGCTGAAACATATACATATTACACTCATATATACTCACATTTATATACTTATATACATCACACACATACGCACACATAAAGAGCATATACACACATATACAGTGTCATATACAGACGTACAGCATGTATACACACATATAGTATATACACAGCATACACCATGGACAGTGGGCGGCTGCTGGTCCAAGAACCGGGCCTGTTAGTATCTCATTAGTACCGCAGTGTCTTACACACCCATGTAGTGGTCCCATGTGCGATATGATGGCAGCTCAGATACAGCAACTCATCTCCAGGTAAGGTGGATGCCTATAAAATGGCAGCTTAGATACAACACCGCAGCTCTATGTAAATTGGACGCCTATAAAATGGGTGCTTAGATACATCTCAGCTCTATGTAAGGTTAGTAACTATATAATGACTGCTTAGATACATCGGGGGTCATTTACTAAGGGCCTGATTCACGTTTTCCCGACGTGTTACCCGAATATTTCCGATTTGCGCCGATTTCCCCTGAATTGCCCCGGGATTTTGGCGCACGCGATCGGATTGTGGCGCATCGACGCTGGCATGCACGCGAAGGAAATCGGGGGGCGTGGCCGAATGAAAACCTGACGGATTCGGAAAAACCGCAGCATTTTTTTAAAAAATCTGTCACGGAGCTTGCACTTACCTTCACTCAGCCCGGCTCGGTGAACTCCAGCGCGTTCCGATGCTTTTCAGCGCAGCAGCGCCACCTGGTGGACGGCAGAGGAGCTACCTTAATAAATCCCGGCCGGACCCGAATCCAGCGCAGAGAACGCGCCGCTGGATCGCGAATGGACCGGGTAAGTAAATCTGCCTCATCATCTCAGGTCTCAAGTTCTTAAAGTGTAACTCTGTTATAATGATATTTACCAAATTGTCATATATGACAGAAAAATGTCTATATTGTGTTCCTGCCCTTTTCTTTTCCAACTTATGGTATTTTCTATTCTGAAGCTACTTGTCACAAATGTTCCTCAGCAGCAGTGAATTGGGTCCTACAGTTCCCATGATGCCATGTGTTTTCTCATGAAGTAATAAAGCAGTAATAGAGCTTCTGACAAGTAAATCCACTGCATGGTGTACGTACAGTATGTATATAAGGACTAGCCAGGCAGCTTTCATCACATGAAGGAGCATGAAGAATGTAATAGGTAGTAGAAACCAGCAGTGAAATAGTAACAGTAACAAGTTTATAGTGTGTACTGTGTGAGTACTAATAGTTAATAGCTTCCAACTATGCATAATGTGTCTAGAGAGCAGGAGGTGGGAGAGGAGGCTGCAGAAGTGTGACAGACCTTGAGTTGCAGAGAGAGAGTCAGTAAAAATCCCAGACTGGGATAGAGGGATTGATAGGGAAGAGGAGGAAAAATGTTATGCCATTCTGTGTAGGAGACTTCTGCACTCATACATCAACAAACACAGCTTTCCTACAGGGGCGTAACTAGGAGAGGCAGGGCCCCACAGCAGACTTCTGAATGGGGCCCCCCTTCCCGCTGAAACATATGCATATTACACTCATATATACTCACATTTATATACAGGCAGTCCCCGGGCTACATACAAGATAGGGTCTGGAGGTTCGTTCTTAAGTTGAATTTGTATGTAAGTCAAAACTGTATATTTTATAATTGAAGTTCTAGACAATTTTTTTTCTTTTGTCCCAGTGACAATTGGAGTTTCAAAATTTTTGCTGTAATTGGACCAAGGATTATCAATAAAGCTTCATTACAGACACCTTACAGCTGATCATTGCAGTCTGGGACTATAGTAACATCCAGAGAGCTTCACCAGAGGTCACAGTGGGCAGAGGGGTCCGTCTGTAACTATGGGTTGTCTGTAAGTCGGGTGTCTTTAAGTAGGGGACCGCCTGTACTTATATACATAAACAAACATACTTTCATCACACACATACGCACACATATAGATCATATACACACATATACAGTGCCATATACACACGTACAGCATGTATACACACATACAGTATATACACAGCATACACCATGGACAGTGGGTGGCTGCTGGTCCAAGAACCGGGCCTGTTAGTATCTAATTAGTACCGCAGTGTCTTACACACCCATGTAGTGGTCCCATGTGCGTTCGTTTCTAGCCAATACCTCGAACAAATAATATAAAAAGAGAATTATGTATACATTGACAAGTGGTGGGGTTGCTCTTAGTTAACCTCGAATGAATTACATCATGGGTATGCAAAAATTTACTCAGATACCAGCCCAAACTGGTTCCCCATATTTTAAGGTTGCAATAGACTCATCTTCCCGCCTAATACTATTAATTCGGTTCAAAGGTTCCGCTGTAATTAGTGGCATGCCAAAACCGAATAATCCACATCCTCTGGTTCTGCATCGGCCTATAAGTAAATTTACGGGGCTTTGTTATGAAAAGTTATAATCTATGGAGGTAGATCTTCCTTTTCCTCGTCCACAGTTGCATCTGGTTATTTTGGAAGAATGTATCCCATACTCAAGTAAGGGATAGTATACAGGAATTGTTTGTCATTGCAAGATTCTGTATTAGCAAAAATGATGTCACAGAAACCTCCAACTTGTTATGTTTATGAAAAATTAGTTAACATCGCTTTTTGCATAGTCCCAGTTAAATGCCGGGAAAGTAAAATCTTTTGAAACGTTTAAGTCTCTAGTGGCGCCTCTTGATCATGAGACCGTTAGCAGGAGGAAAATGCATATTTAGATGATATGTGAGAGAGGAATACGGATAATTTTTTTACTTATTTATTTATTTATTATTTATTTTTTTGGGAGGGGGGTTGGGGGGGGGGTAAGGTCGCTGCTATGTTATACATGATAAAAAGAGCTACAACCAAAACAGTCTATGAGGTAATCCCCAAGAACTTGTTTGAGTCACGTCTGGATTTAATATGGTCTGTTAACCTGTATAATACATGTCCTGATTCCTTCATACTGTAAGAGTCCTTAGAAATGGCCATTCCAATGAAGGCTAGATATGTAGTACTTTGGGGAAAGAAAATGACAGAAAAAAAAACAAAAAAAAAAAAACAAAAAAATTTTTATTGTTAGTGTCTATGTTATAAATGGGGTCAATTAATAAAAGTTCTTTCAAAAAAAAAAAAAAAAAAAAGACAAAAGGGGGGCATCCCTACTCCTAGAGGATAGGGTTCTAACCATCACCTAGACATAGCTCCTCTATCCCAGAGAGAGGAGGGGCCTACCATCCCATATACATGCACATCCCTCTACCCTAGAGGAGATGCAGTTCTAAACCATCACCCATATACAGGAGACATCCCTCTCACCTAGAGGAGAGGAGGTTCTCCAATCACCATAGACAGGTGTGATGTGGGCATCCCCTACAAAACACCTAAGAGGAGGCTGTTCTCTACCATCGACTATAGACCAGTGGACCAATCCTCTACACCTAGAGTATAGGAGGTTCTACTCCCATCACCATAGACAATCAGGGGGCATCCTCTACAGAGGAAAAAGAGCACCTAGAGAAGGAGTTCTACTACCATCACCAATCCAGTGGGCATCTCTACACCTAGAGACGTAGTTCTACCCTCACCATAGACGAGGGGAATCCCCTACATTTAGATATATTATGTCTAACCTCACCATAGACATTTGGGCATCCTCTTACACCTAAAAGAGGATGTTCTACCATCACCATAGACAGGGGGCAAATCCTCTACGAAGACCTATAGAGAGGCATTTGTACCAATCACATTAATACAGAGTGCATCTCTACACTATAGAGAGGCGGTTCTACCATCCCCATAGACATGGTAATCCGACCAAACCTAGATAGAGGGCGTTCTAAAACATCACCATAGACATGGTAGCATCCTCTACACCTAGAGGGGAGGAGGTCTACCATCACCATAACATGGGAAATCCCTACATCTACACCTAGATAATAGGAGGTTCACCATCACCATTGACAGGTATATCCTCTACACCTAGAGGAGAGGCAGTTCTATCGTCACACCATATACAGGTTGCAATCTTCTACACCTATAGGAGAGGAGTTTTCTACCTCACCATAGACAAGGGGGCATCCTCTACAACCATATAGGAGAGTCGGTTCTAACAACCAATCACAATAGCCAGGGGGTCATCTCTATACACCTATAGAAGAGGGGATCTACCTCACCATAGACAGAGGCATCCTCTACACTAGATGATAGGCGGTTCATACCATCACCTAGACAGGGGGCATCCTCTACACCTAGAGATAGGCATTCGACCATCACCACTAGCATGTGAATCCTCTACCCCTATAGGGAGTGAGTTCTACCATCCCCAATTACAGGTGCATCCGCTACACCTATAGGAGAGCGGTTCTCGAAAAAAAACACAAAATCACCATAGACAACGGCAATCCTCTACACCTAGAGGAGGGAGGTTTCTACCCTAACCATCACTATATACAGGCAGGGATCTCTACACCTTAGAGGAGAGGAGGTCTACCATCACCATAGACCGGGACTGCCTCTACAACACCTAGAGGGAGGATTCTACCCACCATAGACAGGGGGAATCCCTACGATACCCTAGAGGAGAGGCCAGTCTACCATCATAGCAGGGGGATTTAGGTCCCCCTACCCGAGAGAGGAGGTTCTAACCATCACCATAGACAGGGGGCTTCCTCGGACAAACCTATAGAGATATGTCTACAAAATCTACCATCATCCATAGACAGGGGCATCCTCTAAACCTAGAGGAGAGGCGGTTCTACATCACCATAGACAGGGGGCATCCTCCACACCTAGAGGAGGTTGGCTCTACCATCACCATTAGGCAGGTCATCCTCTACAACACCTAGAGGATCGCGGTTCTACTACCATCACCATGCAAGGGGCATCCTCTACACCTAGAGGAAGGATGTTTTACCATCACCATATGACAGAGTACATCCTCTATGTCCTAGAGGAGAGGAGGTTCCTACCTCATCATGACGAGGACATCCTCTACAATCACCGGAGAGGCATTTCTAAGACCATCAACCATGGAAAGGGCATCCTCTACACCCAGAGGATGAGTCGGGATCTAGACTACCCTCACCATAGACAGGGGGCATCCTCTACACCTATAGGAGAGGAGGTTCTACCTTCACCACACAGGGGGCATCTACCCCAAGGGAAGTGGTTCTACCATCAACCATATAACAGGGGGCATCCTCTACCCCTAGAGGAGTGGAGGTTCTAACCACCACCATAGACGGGGCACCTCTCACCTCGAGGGGAGAGGTTCTACCATCCCCATAGACAGGGGCACTCTACAACCTAGAGAAGGCGGTTCTAGCCTCACTTCACACCATAGTCCACGGTGCAGTCCTCTACACCTGGAGGAAAGGAGTTCTACTCCATCACCATGACAGGTGGCATCCGCTACAACCTAGAAGTGAGGTGGGTTTTACCACACTATAGACAGGGGGGCATCCACTACTCCTAGAGGAGATTGAGGTTCTAACCATCACCATAGACAGAGGCATCCCTAACAAAACATAGAGAAGAGAGTCTACCACCCGATGACGGAGCGCATCCCTACACCTCGGAGGAAGGCAGTTCTAAACCATTCACCATAGGGGACGGAGACATCCTCTACACCTAGAGCGAGTAGGTTTCCAATCCCCATAGACAGGGGGCATCCCCTACCCCTAGAGAGGAGGCGGTTCTAACCCTCACTATAGACCGGTGACATCCTCTACACCTAGAGGAGGAGAGTCTACTACCATCAGCACCATAGACAGGGGCATCCTCTACCAACCTAGAGGAAGGATGTTCTAACCATCACCAATCGACGGGGGGCAATCCTCTACAACCTAATGAGAGGAGTTCTACCATCACATAGACGGGGGAATCCACGACCTCTAGAGAGACTATGTTTCGGGGAAGTCTACCATCACCAAACAGGGGCATCCTCTACCCTAGAGAAAGGAGGTTCTCCATCACCATAGACTGGGGGCATCCGTCATAACACCGAGAGGTAGATGCATTTGTACATCACCAATAGACAGAGGGCATCCTCTACACCTAGAGGAGAGGCGGGGTTCTAACGATCACCAGAGACAGGGGGAATCCTCGACACCTAAGGAGAGCGTTCTACCATCACCATAGACAGGGAGCATCCCTAAACACCTAGAGGGAGGAGGTTCAATACCATCAAATCACATAACATGGGGCATCCTCTACACCTAGAAAAGGAGGTTCTACCATCACCATTGACAGGGATATCCTCTACACCTAGAGGAGAGGCAGGTCTAAAAATCGTCACCATAGACAGGGGTCATCTTCTTTCCCCTAAGGAGAGGAGTTCTAACCATAACCTATACAAGGGGCATCCTCTACCCCTCGGGAGGATAGTCGGTTCTACCTCACATGACAGGGGGGCATCCTCTCACCTAGAGAAGAGGAGGATCACGCATCACCATAACATAGGGCATCCCTACACCTAGAGGAGAGGCGGTTCTACCATCACCATAGACAGGGAATCCTCCACACCTAAGGAAGGCAGTTCTAACCATCAACCATATACAGGGAATCCTCTCCACCTAAGGTGAGGAAGGTTTCTACCATCACCATAGACATGGGGCATCCTCTATACCTAGATGAGAGGCGGTTCGATACCATCACATAGACAAGGGCATCGCAATCTCAAACCCCAAATAAAGGAGAGGGAAAAACAAAAGGATCTGACCGATTGCACAAATAAAAAAAAGACAGGGACATACCTCTACACCTAGAGAGCGAGGTTCTACCATCAGACAGCATAAAGGACAAAAAAAATGTGGACGGAAGCCTCAAAACAAGGCCTAGAGGGAGGGAGGTCTACACCATCACCAAATAGGACAGGGCGTAGGTGTGGCAGTCAACATCGTGACAGCCTAGAGAAGAGGGGAGGTTCTAAACCATCACCATAGACAGGGGGGGGGCATCCTCTACACACCTATAGTAGAGGAGATTAAACTGCCATGCGACACAAAAGGAAAATACAAACGGGCAAATGGGGGGCTATATTCGTAACCTAAAGAGGCATGGTTCTATCGAACTAAAGCCATCAAGAAAAAAAAAAAGAGGACTCACACACCTGGATCAGACAGGGCAAAAAGCATCCTTCTACCAGAAGCCTGAGGGAGGAGGGAGCATTTCACCAATGCACCGCAAATAGACAGGGGCAAGCCTCAAATACACCGTAGAAGGTGGTAAACGGGAATTTCTACCATCACCAAATAGACAAGTGTGGACATCGCTCCACACAACCTAAAGGCAGCGGGTGCTCTACATCAACACATATGCAGGGAGGGGCGAAATCCCTCATACAAAACACCTAAGTAAAAAAGAGGCGAACTTATTCATACCAAATACACCACGGTAGACCTTGGGCTCCTCACACCACTAGAGGATAGGAGTATATTTACCGTCACCAAAAGAAATAGACAGTACCGCAGACACTGGACATAATGACAACAAAATAGAGGAGAGAGGGTATGAGTTCTAATACTCATCACCATAGACAGAGACATCCTCTAGCTATCCATAGGCGATGCCGTTCACCATCAACCATGGAGAGAGGGCATCCTCTACACCAGAGGATGAGGCGGATCTACACATCCACCATAGACAGGGTGGCGTCCTCAAAACAAAGGACACCTAGAGGCGAGAGGTTCTCACCATCACCAACAAGACAGAGATGGGCATAAAAGCCAATCTGGAGGGCAAAACCACGACAGAGAGGGTTGGTAACTATCCGACACGATCACCATAGGGAACATGGAAAAGCCACTCACTCTAGCACCTAGAGGGAGACGGAGAAAGTACTAACCAAATCACACCAAGACAGGGGCCAATACTCTAACAACCTAGAGGAAGAGGGGGATGGTTCTACCCACACCTGTTTACACCAGGGGGCATCCTCTAGCAAGTGGCGACTATAGTCTTTACTTAATAGCGTGACCACATGGTACTCGGGAGCTGAGGTTTTGATGGCACTACTTTCCATGGGTTATTGTATTCAGCGTGACCCATGAAAACTGTACGGTACAAAATCTTACATCAAGGGCATGGTGGGTCCTGGTTCCCTAAATGTGAATAAGTCCCATTGGTGTTACATAAAACAGTGGAATCGCACTGGCACCGGTATTGCTCTTTTCAAATGCGTGTTTATTGAGCATACTTACAAAATCTTATAAAAAAATGGTTGATCAAGGTGTGGGGGGGAGGGAGGACGGGGTAGACTCATAGGCAATCACCCATGACAGCTTGTTTGGCGCTCCCGCGCTTCACTGACTTGTTTGCTGACACTTGAGACACATGGCCTTTTAACTAAACATGATCCTGCCCCTTCCTGTCGAGCATAGCTCCTATTGGTATAATTAATTCTCGCAGTAACATAGTAGAATAACATTACCGACATCCACCTAATATTCCTGTGTAAAACAAACCCTTTTATATGGCAGCAAAGCTGCGCCTTATGTGTCCAGGGTCGCTTGTCTTGGGACCATCCCGAGTGCTACCGTCCCTTGGAGCGTTCGGGCCGCGGTGCCATCCCCAGCATGGCGACGGCGCACAGTGTGAGCTGCCGCGTCGCGCCAACCCGTGGACGGGCCGTGCCCGATGCTCCGCCCCCTGGGTCTGCTGCCAAGGAGTGTTCTCCCCGACGCTGCGATGTTCTGGACTTATTATTCAAACACTCTGCAGCGGCTTTGCCGTGCGTGGGTCCTTGGAAACCCAATGTAGGATCAGGGCGGTGATCTTGTTGTAATGTTGCTTGTAGTAGTCTACTGCTGGGGTGGGAAAATGAGGGGGGGGGCATTCGCGTCTTATTGGCCAAACATTAACTGTTAAAATATAATGCGTATAGTGTACATTCAATGGGAGAGGATATACCCCATAGAGGTTGGATGTATACCCTATGGCTATCCTTCCCATGGAACGCTCTCAAATACGTGAATATAGGAAAAGAGGATGTACTTGATGTTCATAAATGAAGTACCTAGTTCCTTGTATATGTCTGGTCCTATTTGTCATGCGACTTATAGGAAAACACTCATATTTCTATTTATCATTACGCCTGCGGGTCCAGTGCTCCTGTCTTTAGGATCCAGCTACCCTCTTTTTTGCAGAAGTGTGGCGTTGTCTGTCCCCTCCTTTTTTAAAAACGGAACACTATTCATACCCTGATTTTGTATAGCTCGTGGGTCTGGAATTATGATGCATCCGGACGTGTTCTATTAAACCTCGGAGCACACCGTTGCTGTCTTTATGGACCTGAGGTGTTCACTAATCGGGTATTATTCTCCTATGGTCTTCCCGATATAAACCTTTCAACATGTGCATGACATCAATATAGCCCACAAAATCTGTTTTTACAGTGATAAGTGTGCCTGACTTAACCTCCTTGTCACCACCCTGGACTTTCTTGGTTTTGACGATAGCGTCATACCACAATTCCCACAAGGGTAATTGGCCTTGTTGGGCATTCTTCTCTAACCAATTATCGGTCTTTTCGGATTACAGACCGCTGGTGACTAACTCTGACTTGATCGTTCTGGCTTCTACAAAGTGACAGGTGCCTCCCATTGCCCATATCATGAGCTCCCTTTCTATTTTTCTATAATCTATGCCAGTTGGATTTTTATTGCTTTTTTGATTATTTCCGCTAGGGGACCTCACTGCCACTTGATTTTGTGCTGAGCATTGTAATATGTTGTGCCTAGATTCCTTCCTTAACTGAAGACTAGATTTTCAGAATGTTATATTGATCCAGGGATTATCTGACGGCAATATTTGTATATGGAAAGAAAAGTATTTCAGTCAATTAATCTCTGGTTGCGCTAGAATTATAAAATGAGCTGCAATAACCATACACAGCTGCCACTTTACAAGTAACACGGAGCCTCAGGCGTTCTCCATCCCTCTCACCTGCTTCTCTGTTCTTTTCCCCCTCTATCTCATCCTTACTAATCTTTCCCCCGTCCCCCATTTCTGTTCTAAGCCAGTGCAGCCCGCGCCAAAATTCAGATCATCGCGGCAACAAAAATCCCCAGTTACATACTGTCACAGTCGGAAAGCAAATCCCGAAAACGTCGGAAATCCGACGAAAGTCTGTGCAAGCATCACACAGCTGCTACCCTTAGTAAATAAGGCCCATTATAGTGAAAATAACTGTTTAAAAGATGTCTTTCTTTCAGCTCCGCATAAGTCTTTACAACTGACGGCAAACATACAATTACACATCTTACAGATACAGACAACCTGGTACAGAAACTGCACAACCCATAAAAAAATATTCCTTGAAGTGGGTAAAATACAACAAAATGGAACAAAAATATAATTCCAGTGTGGGTGTAATTACAAGGATCTGTTTAGTGACTCAGCAGTGTAATCATAAAAATACTTACGCCCGGGCCTCTTCTAATAGTGACTTCAATGCTTTATAGACAGAAGAATAAAATTATAAACACATCATTGTATGTAAGAGAACCAACAATAGGTGAATCTATGCCGAAAACAGCATATACAAGTACATAATGTGACAAGCAGCGGCGGTCTTTGTCATAGTAGGAAATGTACACTAATATCTACGCTCCTGGCAACATTTTTAGTTAAATACAGGTCAACTGAATCCCATTGGAAACAACACAAATTATATACAAAACCTAAGCTAAAAATAATACTGATAAAATCTTGTCACACATAGTGTCTACTTTAAATGAACCTGTCAAAATAAACAAAAAACCAGATTTTACACCCAACGAAGCTACATCCCCTTCGAAATGTCGCCTCACCCATTTACTGATTTAAAAAATGTGAAAATGAAGCAGAAAGAGTCATATTTACGTGAGGCCGAGTCAGTTAGAGGATGAAGAGGCAGTGTCACTTCAGACGCCTTACTTCAGTTCTTAGAACCCTAGAACCATGTTGCTGGTCTCATATTACAGATAGGAATCCATGTCTATTCAATAGTTAACTAAACTCAACTATTTTGACTAAATGTTTGGTTCCATGTTTCTAGTTCATAGTAATTGAGGTAGTGTGTCTGAAGTGACACTCCTTCTGCGCCTCCCTAAATTTGACTCACTCAAAGCAAAATCTGACGTCTTCCTCCTGCTCGTTTTAAAATGACTTAGATGAGATTTTTATTGAAGATTGGTATGAGATTTAATAACAAAGGAAGGGAGTGCCCAATGCTAGGGTTAAAACTACAGACTCAGGGCTTCAGGATTGAATTACTTTCCTCCATGCATCTTTCTCCCTCTCCAGTGACTTCATGTAGCACTAAGCCAGCCCGGTAACAATTGCCCAGCGTTCATCGCCGGGTAACAGGACCAACCATATTTTCTCCCCTCTTATCCCAAAGGCATCTACAGTATAGACCATGTTTCATAATATCTTATGCGCATACGCTCTCTAACAAAGGCAGCTAGATAACAGCGCTGAGCTCTTTAGACTGTTGAAAAAGACACGTCCACAAGTTTGCAACCAACAGGTTTAAGATATAACATTCAAGCTCTGAATGGTAAGTAGATCCCTGTTCACTGCACTGTAGATACAGAAGCTCACTTTATTGCAAGATGGATGCTTATATGCTGGCAGCTCAATACAGCAACTCCTCGTCCAGTGTAAGGTGGAAGCCTATAAAATGGCAGCTTTATATACAACAAACACGCAAGCTCTATGTAAATTAGTGGACGCCCTATGAAAATGGGTCTTAGATCATCTCAGCTCTATGTAAGGTTATAGTACTATAAGAATGACTGCTTAGATCAATCGGATCGGGGTGCATTTACTAAGGGCCTGATTCACGTTTATCCACCGACTTTGTTACCCGAATTTCTCCACGTATTTGCGCCGCTTTCCCCTAATTGCCCCGGGTTTTTGGGCGTCATCGCCCCGCGATCATGGATTTCACATCGCGCGGCATGCACGCGAGAAATCGGCGGGGCGTGGCTACGAAAAACCCGTGACCGGATTCGAAAACCGGCAGCTTTTTTAAAAAAAAGTGTCAGAGTGACACAACGTACCTTCACTCGCCTCGGCTGGTGAACTTCCACGTCGTCATTTCATTCAGCGCACATGCGCACCTTGTGGACCGGAAGGACTGCCTTAGTGAATCCGGCGAAGACCCGAATCCAACCAGAGAACGCGTCCGCTGATCGCAATGACGGTCAGTAATAATCTGCCCCATTATTCATCTCAAGTTCTTAAAGTGTAAACTCTGTTTATAATATGATATTACAAATTGTCATATGAAAAAACAGACAGAAAATGCTCTATATTGTTTGCCTGCCTTTTTTCCAGACTTATGACATTTTCTATTCTGAAAGCTACTATGTCACAAATGTTCCTCAGCATCATGAATTGGGCAAGAACTACCTCCTTAACCTCCTCTTGTATCTCCTTGAAGTTAATTAGTTTAGGATTCCCACAGTCCTGCATGAGCCATGTGTTTTTTTCATGAAAGTAATAAGAAGTAAACCATAGAGTTTCTGACACGTAATCCACTGCTAGTGTACAATACATATTCGTATAATGACTAGCTCTGGGCAGCTTCATCACATGAAGTACATGAAGAATGTAATGGTGTGAAACCATCGTGAAATATTAACAAGATTATAGTCCTGTATGTTTGAGTACTATAGTTAATAAATAGCTTCCAACTAATTGTCTAGAGCGAGGAGGTGGGATAGTAGGCTGCAAGAAGTGTGACGACCTTGAAGTGCAGAGAGAGAGTAGTACAAATCCCAGACCTGGGATAGAGGGTTGATAGGGAAGGAGGGAAAAATGGTTATGCTATTCTGTGTAGGAACTTCTGCACGTCAAACATCAACAAACACAGCTTTCTACAGGGGGCGTAACGTGAGGAAGGCAGGGCCCCCACGTCAGACTTCGGAATGTGTCCCCCCCCTTCTCTCCCGCGAAACATAACATATTACAACTCATATTACTCATCATTTATATTACTTTCATACATCACACAATAGCACACATAAGAGCATATACACACTATATCCATATGTCAAGTTACAGCACGTACCATGATACACACTACAGTAATATACACAGCATAACACATGGTTACGTGGGGCTGCTGGCCAAGAACCGGGCCTGTTAGTATCTCATTAGTACCGCAGTGGTCTTACAAACCCATGTAGTGGTCCCTGTGCGAGCTCTTATATTAATTTTTCATGAAAACTGGCAAAAATTTTGGAGAATGATGACCTTCTAGATCTGGAACGCAGTTAAATATTTGCTTAACAGAAATGTTATGAAGTGCCAAAGAGGGTGACGCCTGGCCTAAAAGAGTTTACTGGTAGTGGTGTACGCTGACTTTTTACCCATTACTCTATGGCACTACGGATCATCGCGGTGCCTGAACTATGTATGCTGGTGCCTGAACTATGTATGCTGGTGCTTGAACTATGTATGCTGGTGCCTGAACATTTTTTTATGGTGCCAGCACCGGACACCAGCTACATAGTTCAGGCACGCTACATAGTTAAGCACAAGCATACATAGTTCAGGCACCAGCAACTATTCAGACACAGCAGACAAGTTCAGGCACCAGCATACATGTTCAGGCACAGACAACATAGTTCAGGCACCAGATACAATGTTCAGCCCACAAATGGTCAGGACCAGTATTACATAGTTCAGGACCAGTATAATAGTTCGGAATCAGTATACATATTCAGGCACCAGTATACATAATTAGGAACCATGCATACATAGTTCAGGCACCAGCATACATAGTTCAGACACCAGCATACTAGTTCAGGCACCCAGACACAGGTTCGGCACCAGCACACTGGTTCAGGCACCAGCACAACATGGTTCAGGCCCCAGCATACATAGTTCAGGCACAGTATACATAGTGTCAGGAACCTGC